>CM044960.1:28876764-29476764 GCA_024516035.1 Bactericera cockerelli
AAATAACCTCTTTATAAGAGAAACTTGGATATAAGAGAAAAATTCCGGCCCCTTCAGTTTTCTTATATCCAGGACTAATGTGGGTAGCTGGTTTAACCTGCATTCCTAGCGAATGGAGGGTAAAACCCTCTTCCTGAATAACTCAAATCAGGTCGTTAAAAACAAATAGCACCTGAAGCCTAGACAATAGATCTGGGCGTCCATATAATCCTTTCACCACTGTAATGTAGGTATGTGTGACTATCTCACGGACAAGGAATTATTATATGAATATTTCTGACCAACCAGTACTTTGACCAATAAGTTGGCGGACTCGGTTGGAGTCCCAGGTTCAGCAAAGATTTAGGGCGAAATAAATAGACAACGTCGATATATCTCCCTTGCCTTTATCCCATATTAGCTTATGTTGCTTTTTTGGGGTCGGCATTGTTCAACCTCATGGTTGAGGTTGGTAGGGTGGAGCACGTTTTTTTATGGCTGGATGCCCTTCCTAACGCCAACGATTCTATTTGATTTAACGTCCTGGATTAGGACGGGGGTTTTACCCTCCATTCGCTGGGAATCGTACCAGCTACCCACATTAACCTCACCCAGCCTGGGTAGGGCCGGAAATGGCAGCCTCACGTGTTTGGATGGAACAGAATTTTCTTCGAAAAGTATGCCCCAGCCGGGAGTTGAACTCGGGAACTCTGGACTACGGGCAGTAGTCACAACCATTACGCCACGGAGGCTGTATTACGCCACGGAGGCTGTATATTATAGACAACATCGATAACTTAAGTAATTGCTTACCGTCGGTTTTCGCTATCTAACACATTACGCAATCCGTGCCTTAGCGCCACAGAGATATTACAAAAACGTCTATCAATTTCGCCGTTAGTAAAGCGAGTTTGAGTAACATAATAATGCTTTTTTTCTTTGTGTTATTATGTCACAATTTTAGTGGGTAGCTCAGAATAATAGGACTTTACCACTTTAATTTACAATATCTTGTATTATTATTTTGCCTATGATTCTGCCACTGGTCGCTGCTTCACATCAAAGCAGCGACTCATTTTTCCTCACGAGGTATGAGTGGACCCCGAACATCCAAGTACGGAGCAGAAAAATTCCTACCCCGCTGGGTATCGAACCCAGGTCACCATGCGTGCAATGCATAGCGCGCTAACTTACTCGGTCACGGTGACTTGGCACAGAGTTATTACATAAACGTCTATTAATTTCGCCGTTGGTAAAGCGAGTTTGAGTAATATATAATAATGTTTTTTTTCTTTGTGTTATTATGTCACAATTTTAGTGGGTAGCTCAGAATCATAGGATTTTACCACTTTAATTTACAATATCTTGTATTATTATTTTGCCTATGATTCTGCCTCTGGTCGCTGCTTCACATCAAAGCAGCTTCTCATTTTTCCTCACGAGGTATGAGTGGACCCCGAACATTTAAAGTACAGAGCAGAAAAATTCCTACCCCGCTGGGTATCGAACCCAGGTCACCATGCGTGCAATGCCTAGCGCGCTAACTTAGTCGGCCACGGTGAATTTGAATTTTTTTTTTGAATTTGAATTATTTGCTTTATTGACAGTTAACTTCGCCCCGGATTACAAAACAATTGTAATTATAAATTAATATTGATCTTTATTATTATTTTTTTCTTTGTACATACTCGTATTTCTATTTTTTTTTTTAAATTATTGTTATTAATTCTTTGTTGATGATTGTTTTGTAAAAATAAATAAAGTGTAAAAAAAAAAAAAAAAAAAAAATAAAAATAATCGTGATTCACAGAAATATGATAACTTTTAACTTGATACGTCTGACTCTCAGGTACGGGTTCACGATGAAGAAGCTGATAGGCCTGGGTTACATCCGCCACCCAGGCGGGGGCAACGTCACCAACGATTTCGTCACGGAGGGCGCGTATACACTCGACGTGGCGGGCAAGCGGTTCTCAGCCTCGGCCCACATCTATCCCCCCCTGTCCAACGTACCTGTGGCCCGACCCTATGTCCCGCAGGTTGTGAACAAGATCATCGGCTGAGCGGATGACAGAATGTTCTGCTTTGACAGACCAACAGCCGGTAAGATTATCTTGTTGTTGCTTACATGGATGACGAGTCCTCGGAATGTCTCAAACCTGTCATTTAATATCGGCCATTTTGGTTAGTTGGAACACAGTGGAAAATACAAGAATAATAAATTAATTTTTCTTCAGTCATGCTCTTGACAACAATTTAATATGGCTAATTACGGTAGCCTTATTAAATTGTTTGTTATATGTCAGATTCATTACCCATGAGATATATGTTATGAGTTCTCCTTATTCATTCATGGTTGTTTAACGTCTCTTTAACATCGAGTGTAAAACTTCCTCCCTCCATACACAAACTAGTGACCTCACCCAGCCTGAGTTGGTTCGTAAACAGCCTTTTTTGACTTTCGAATGTGGCTGGTCACACTTCAAGTCCTGAACCTCGCTGAACGTTGCTTAACTTCACTGACCTGATGAAGACTGGGACGTTCGACGTGTCATCGAAGCTGCGCGCTGCGCTGGCTAGAACTGTTCTGATCTTGCGAAAAATTCAAACTACTCTATACAGTATGTTTCAGAAAAGGTGGCCACCCCCTCGTAACTTTTGAACGCGACGGAATTTTTCAATTCTGTAAAGTCCTAAGTATAGGAAGTGCCCTATGGCCCATCCTGTGGTCATATTTATTTTTGGCCCCGGTTGGCCCTTCCGGCTTTTAGGCCATATTTTTTCATTTTTCTCGAGAATTTTAAATGGAATGCTATATTTTTTATTCCTGTTCATTAAAGTCCAAAATAGGCTGAGTATAATGAGCTTTTAAATTTTTCAAAAACCTTATCAGGGGCGGAGCTAGTAGGGTGCAAGGTTCAAAACTGTTACACGCTGTATTTCAGCGTTAGTTAGATTTTTTAGTACTTGTTTTACTTACTTAGGTTCAAAATATTGTTTTACGCCATATGAAATCAAAAAATATTCTTGTTTGCTTCTAATCAGGGTCATAGTAAGGTTTTTTTTAAAAGTACTTTTTTTCTCACGTTAATTTTTCCGTAAATTAATGGTGTTCTCGAAATTGGCATTTTTAGAGGTGAAAGTCTGCAATGACATATGTTTTTAATGCTTGAAATCGAAAGAAAACTTAACGGAGAAGCGATTAAGACGATAAAAAAAGTCATTTAACCTGCTAGTTTTTTTACGACAGTGTCCGGTAAAGTGGGTGAATTTCGTATGGGATTTTATTTGTTGAGGAAATACAATTGGCATAGAAAATAAATAATACCTAATAAGGGAATAATACTTCAATAAACATAACTAAATGCGAATATAAATGAAGATTATTTCTTCTAAATCAGTGCCGAATATATTTTTTTTATCTGTCTCTTCTCCTCTCTCTCTCTTCTCCTCTTTAAAATAATTGAATTGGTTTAATTTTCACCCTCAAGAGTTTGGTACTTGACCTGGTATTTTTTTCTCTTAAATTTTGAGATAATTACATTTTTATTTAGAGACCTGGTATTCATTACTAGCAACACCAGTATGATTTTTTTTTTTAATTTGGGTTTAATATCGCGTTTCAACTGCATGGTCATATCATAACGGGGGTGTTACCCTGCATTCGCAAGAAACTCACCAACCTGCTAAACACACATATCTCACCCAGCCTGGGTTAGGCCGGAATGCCAGCATCACGAAGTCTTCTCCTCGTTGGACGTTGCTTAACTTTGGTGATCATACAAGAATCGTTGCATTCAAAGCGCCATCGGACTGACTCCAGAATGATGACAATGTTTTTTTTACAGATTTTACCAATTTACCAACTAAATTGTCTTAACCAAACAAAATGGGGAACCCTAGGCCGACTTTAGAAGCAGCATTATCCGATAATTATTTTTGATACAACTTGAACTTTGAAAAGTGAAAAAAAGGGAATAAAAAAAAAAAAAAATATCCGGCACTGATTTAGAAGAAATAATTTTCATTTGATTTCGCATTTAGTTATATTTATTGAAGAATTATTCCCTTATTAGGTATTATTTATTTTCTATGCCAATTGTATTTCCTCAACAAATAAAATCCCATACGAAATTCACCCACTTTACCGGACACTGTCGTAAAAAAACTAGCAGGTTAAATGACTTTTTTTATCGTCTTAATCGCTTCTCCGTTAAGTTTTCTTTCGATTTCAAGCATAAAAACATATGTCATTGCAGACTTTCACCTCTAAAAATGCCAATTTCGAGAACAACATTAATTTACGGAAAAATTGACGTGAGAAAAAAAGTACTTTTAAAAAAACCTTACTATGACCCAGATTAGAAGCAAACAAGAATATTTTTTTGATTTCATATGGCGTAAAACAATATTTTGAACCTAAGTAAGTAAAACAAGTACTAAAAAATCTAACTAACGCTGAAATACAGCGTGTAACAGTTTTGAACCTTGCACCCTACTAGCTCCGCCCCTGATAAGGTTTTTGAAAAATTTAAAAGCTCATTATACTCAGCCTATTTTGGACTTTAATGAACAGGAATAAAAAATATAGCATTCCATTTAAAATTCTCGAGAAAAATGAAAAAATATGGCCTAAAAGCCGGAAGGGCCAACCGGGGCCAAAAATAAATATGACCACAGGATGGGCCATAGGGCACTTTCTATACTTAGGACTTTACAGAATTGAAAAATTCCGTCGCGTTCAAAAGTTACGAGGGGGTGGCCACCTTTTCTGAAACATACTGTATATCTCCCTTGCTGTGTGTCCTTCATCAGCGAATGCTGTTAGGGTCAGCCCTCCTTGTCCGCAGGTGATAGACTCTTCTATTATAGAAAAATTCAAACTACTCTGAAAAAAAGAAGAGATTTTTTCGACGTACTGACGTTAGACCTGTGTATTGTAAGCAAAGCAATCTTCCTCGGATGACCATTCAAATTGAACCCTCGTGATGCTGGCTGTCCCCAACCCACTCTGGCTGGGTGAGGTTAATTTGAGTAGCTGGTTTGTGAGTTTCCGGCGAGTGGAGGATTAAACACCCGTCGTGATATAACCATGCAGTTGAAAGCCAAGTTACACAAATGAATAAATAAGAATAACAATCTTTTTTTCTCTCTTTGTAAAATCTCTCTGTCACTCTGGGTGCTTAAAATTTATTTAAAATACACCCCATCAGGGATTTAACCAGCTTCTGAGTGGTCAAATTGTTTATTATAATATCTGTCCAACTTTTAAGAATCTGTGATATTTTTATAGAATAAGATACCTTATAATCAGAGGAGCAAACGGCCGGGTTTAGCTACTCTTGCCAAGTCCATGTGCATGTATGAAAGGTGTAGTGTGGCAATCCAGGTGGCGTTCTAGTCTGTTGGTTCGAATCCCACCTAATGCATCATTTTTTTCTCACTAACACGTTGAACACCGAGGCTTTTTTCTAGTTTTTTCCCAGGTACATGGGACAAAATTGGGATTTTTAATTATGTCCCCTTTAGGTCACTTCCACTGAACTGTATTTTTATTATTGTTTTTACATGATATATTCAATTCAAAATATTTATTTATGTTTCAACACTACATGGTTGTTACACACGTCATAAAAGTATACATGCGCATGGAACGGGCAAGAAGATTTCAACTCGGCGGTTGGTGTAGTTTTGTTTGACATATGTTTCTTTTTAACGGAGGGCGAGTTTTAATGTTCTCAAACGTTCGAACCATGGAATCAATCGTCGAGTAAGCACTCTGGCTAGACACAAACGAAAACACCTCTGAGCTATGGTTTCTTCGTTATGACAATTCCTAGGAATATGACATCTTGCTCAAGAGATTCGTTTGGTTACTACATGTGAAATACCAATTAAAAAAAGAACTGTACACATTCTTCTTTTATCTAAATTCACTCACCGACTGATTGTGACAATCACTGATCACTAAACATTTTGTCTGAAATGTCACATTGAAAACTTAAATTTCATTGAAAAGATTATCTTTGTCTTGATGAAAGATTTCGCCGTAGAGGTTTTTGCCCGTGGCTGGGCGACCGGGGCATCCTATTTGTAATTTTGAAAATCCGTTCCATATGTGCCATAATTGCCATATGAAGGGATTGTCTGCTTATAACGAGACACAGACCTATAGTCGGGTGACACAATACTACGTCAACAAAATAACCGGGATTGATCTAGTTTCATTTTAACATTTTTGAAACTCGCCCCATAATGCTGGGTCCACACAGGTGCAATATGCAACATGTTTCTACTCTGTGTGGACGGCTTCTGAACACGAACATGAATGTTCAAAAATTATCCATGAGGATGTCGGTTTTCTACCGAACATCTTTGATCTTTGTTGCTACTATGTTGCATGTGTGTGGATGGCACCTGAACATAGAAACAGAATGAATCACTGACGAACACGAACTGCAACACGTTTGGCTACTGTGTTCCAATTACCACACACATGTTGCAGCAACGTGTTGCATGTTGCACCTGTGTGGACCCAGCTTAAGATTCTACTTATTATAAGTATTATAACTATACTATACCTACAACAAATGTGTTTGTTTTATAAAGATTTCTTTTTTTGTTTTAAATATTTCATCGTTGTTTTAATTAAAAATATATTTTGTTGCATAACTATCGTGTTTATTTGTTTCTTTTTCGATTTTAGTTTTTTTAAGTGAATTTATTGAATAAAGTATCAGTTATTTATACAACAAAGTTTTTTTGTTGTTGCTTAACACCTAGGTTCTGAGTCGTTGAAGACGGGGGTTCTACCCTCCGTTCGCTGGAAACTCAAAAACCAGCTACTCACATTAACATCACCCAGGCTCAGTTGGAGCGGGAATAGCCAGCATCACGGGGTTGCGAACATGAATGTTCCTAACATAGCTGGACGTTGCTTAACTTCAGTGCCAGAACAAGAAATGGTGTATTCAACGTCCCATTGACGCTCTCTTAACGACCAAATTTCGTAAGCTGATCCGTGACTATTTTCAACTGATTATAGAAGTAAAAGTTACAGAAGTATACATATGTTTTGGTTCAGAGAACATAATCTACAGATTTGTAGAGTAGGCTGAGATGGTTCGGACACATAAAGGGAAGAGACGAAAACTATGTGAGTAAGAGAATACATGAACTTCAAATAGGCGGTAAAAGAAAGAGAGGAAGACCAAACAAAATTGATGGAGAGACAAAATTGAAGAAGACCTAAGAGAGAAAAACTGGAGAAAAGAGGACGCGCCTAATCAGATTCCTAATTATGGAAGGAAAGGATTCATGGAACAAATGCCGACTCCAAGTAGGTTTGGGAAAAGGCAAAGTGAAAGAAGAAGAATCTACAGATTTCTTCTATTAGAAACTTTTATTTTACGAGCTACACACTTGAAGGGGTGAATTCTTTCTCATCACAAACGAAACTTTTAATGATTGAAAATGACATTTAAACCCTTCACCAATCGACTGACACTTGGTTGTGCTCGTATTCAATTCCTCAAGGCAAGGCTTGTTAGCGTTTTACGAGGGCTGTTGAAAGTATTTACCCTAAGCCCAAAATTTTCAACTCAAGAATGAAAACTCCCCCAAAAAGAAAATTTTTTCTCTCCGTTTTTTAATCCCTACCTTCGAATTTGTAAATTTTTAAGAGCGGCACAAAACAAACAAGAAGAAATTCATTCCGCGGTGAAAATTTACAAATTGAAAATCATGCTCTCAGTAATGAGGAGAAAGAGGAGGTGAGGGGGGAGAGAAAAAGAAGGGGAAATAGAAGAGTGTTAAAATAATGAGAAGGGAAGATGAAGAGGACAATATGGAGAAAGAGGAGAGAGAAGAGAGAGAGAGAAGAGAGAGAGAGAGAAGAGAGAGAGAGAGAGAAGAGAAAGAGAGAGAAGAGAAAGAGAGAGAGATATATAGATAGATAGAAAAATAGATAGAGGAGGAAGAAGAAGAGAAAGAGTAGGCGAGAGGGGAGGGAAAGAAAGGGGAAATAAGAGTGTGTTAAATTAATGAAAGGAGAAGTTGAAGAGAACAATATGGAGGAGGAGAGAGAGAGAGAGCGCAGAAGGAGAAAGAGAGAGAGGAGGAGGAAGAGAAAGAGGAGGCAAGACGGGAGAGAAAGAAGGAGGAAATAGGAAGAATGTTAAAATAACGAGAGAGAGAAAGTTGAAGAGGATATCATATGGAGGAGGAGAAAAGGAGGGAGACAGAGAGAGAAAGAGAATGAGGCATGATGGATAAAGAGGAGACGAGAGGGCAGAGAAAGATGGTGGAAATACGGAGAGTGTTAAAATAATGAGAAAGAAAGATGAGCACAGTATGGAGGAGGAGAAAAAGAGACAGAGGGAGAGGAGGAGGAGGAATCGGAAGAAAAAGAGAGAGTGGAATTGAAGAAAGGAAAAGCGAAAAAGGAACTTCTTCCTATCATAGTTGAAAAGGAGAAAGTAGTTGAAAAGGAAACCGAGAGAGTGAGAGAGAAAATGTGTGAGGAGATAAAATAAAGAGAAAGAAAGTAGAGCGAGATGAATGGGAGAGAAGAAAGAGAGGAAGAGAAATGGGTGAAATATAGAATAAAGAAGATACAATTGAAAGAAAGGCAGAGAAGGGCAAAAAGAAAGAGAGAAAATTCAGACCAGGAAATATGAGAGTGGGGAATAAATATGGTAAAAGAAGGAGATATAGAGAGAGAAAGAGAGACAGGAAGAGAAAGAGAGAGTAGGATGGGAGAGAAAGGAATATCGGAAAAAATAGGGGGAGGTATTCTGATATAGAGGAGGAGGAATAGGGAGAGAGATGGGGGAGTAAACAAATACTTTGAGGAGCTGCCACTAATTTTCCAATCAGCAATTAATCTTCTCTCGTTAGCATTTTCCTCATCTAGATGGCATCCAAGTGGAACTGATTGCGCCCCCCTGAATCTTTGTGCAGCCTCAACTCAACTTGGAATAAAGATTCCGAGTTGAGATGCATCTACAATCAGTGACAGTGAGCAGGGAAGTGAGCAAGACGATATCATCAACACTCGTATGCTCACTTGTTTCATGGTAGGTACTTAAAAAGATGCCAAACACATGATCAAATAAGTGGTCAAATTTTTACAATAAAATTGTCGGTTGGGTAAAAACCAAAATTCAAGTTACCATTGATTCGTGTTGTTTCAATGTTTCGTGATCAAGAGGATCGCGATACAATTCGAAAAAATACGAATTTGGTGTATTTCAAGTGTATAATAAAAATGGAGATGGTTGTAATATTTTAAATAAATTATAATTCTTCTTTTTCTTTCGTTCAAAAAAATATACTTCTCAGTATTCTCCATAGAAGTACTAGCTTGGAAAAGTTGAAGTGAAAGTGAAGAAGTGAGCAGGGAAGTAGGCATTACAGGATGAGTAAACGATTTCAGTTCTTCCCTTATACTGATGCTTCTTCTCCTTACCCTAAAATACTTTTGAAAATTTGCTAATCAAAATACATACTTTCCCAGGCAGACTGCTTGAGTTGTTCATACCCCTCATGGGTGAATATTCTTATTCCTAAATCCAACAAATCTGCTATAGGTTTTATTATTGGTAGTAATGGTAGTCCAACTTTATTCCTAAATCCGACCGTGCATTAGTAGTCAAGTGGTTAAGGCGCTAGTCTGGTAATCCAGGTAGCGTAGAGATCCGTTGTTTCGAATCCCACCCAATGCATTCATTTTATTTTTTTATTTTATTTTTATTAAATATTTTATTGTACATAAATATTCATGTTTGAATGTATACAACGTCATTTTCTTACAAACTATTTTAAATACTAGAAACTATAATCTAATTTCTAATATAAATGTAAAGTCACTAGACACTGACCATGACTGATATCGCTACACATAATAAGTCCTGAACTGAAATTTTAGTAGTTTGCTAAGTAGATTTAGCTATAAGGAGGTTTTTGAAATTCCCACTACAACACCTGCCATTGGCGAAAAAGGATTTTTTGCTTTCACGGCCATGCCTCGGCCCGCAAAGCGGGCGACAGCCTGCTTGTAGAGTATACAATAGAAAGGGCCTTGACCTGTGAAACATAATAAAGATTTATTTTTAAGGAAAGAGATTTAGCTATAAGGAGGATGAAGATATTATATATGTTAGTATTGGTCACGAGGTATTACGAGTAAGAAACAGAAAAAAGGGGGACACAAAAAAAAAAAAAAAAAAAAAAAAAAAAGAGAGAGAAAAAAAAAAGAGAGAAATTAATTATTAATTAATTTTTCCTCATTAATTTGAGTTTGTGACCACATAATAATAAGACTCGTGAGGATTAGGTGGTAAAAAATTCTTTAAACCTTCCACTAAAGAGTGTTTTTATTACTGTTCGACCTAAAATACTGCTTATCTATGTATTTGACCAAGCTATATCTACGAGTATAAGCAAGAATATAATAAGAAATAACAACTTTTTTGCACCCACTATACCATAAATGATTCTTTTATTAATCTCTTTTAAAATATTCATCGTGCTGGTTTTGGGCTGGGTACAGCAAGTTTCTTGATCATCTTCCATTTACTTGAGGTACATTTTTTACTTTCTTTTGTCTTGCGGATGGATGGTTTGCATAGGGCGTTTTTTACCTCTTGAATTGTCTTGTCTATCCTCTTGAAGCTTTAGAATGGTCTTGTTTCTTTTAATTGTCTATTTGTTGTATGTATTTTCATTTATTGAATCTTTGCCTGTTACTTTTTATATTGATGATAATATAATTATTGTCCTTGAGCCTATTTATCGTTTATGGTGACAATGAATGTTGTGAAAATTACAAATAATTTTTTAAAACATGAACAGGAACAGAAGAACAAGAATGAAAAATCAAATAATCATAAAATAGAAGATAATAACAGGAACGAATCAACATGAATTTTAACAGAACAGGAACAATAATATAACAACAGGAACGAATCAACAGGAATTTTAACTGAACAGGAATACGAAGAAATTTTGAACCGAACATATTTACAGAAATAATTTGTGTCGTGAACATGAAATTTAAAGATAATGTCAAATTTGGATTGTAAATTTTCTCTGTGTGTTGTGAATTTTCTCATTAGGTGCATGTATGATGTGTAGTGAAGTGATTTTGTTTTTTTTTTCTACAGCAGAGATACAGTAATCAAATTAAACTGGCTGTTTTCGAAAATAATTCGACGTGGAACAATAGCAGCCAAATATTGTTTTATTTTCTATGGTAAACATCTAAATTTCGGATAGGTATGTGGGTTTGATCCCCAGCTGGGTAGGATTTTTTTGCTCTGTACTTGGATGTTCGGGGTACTCTCATACCTCGTGAGGAAAAATAAGTAGCTGCTTTAATGTAATCAGCGACCAGTGGCGGAGATATGGGCAAAATGATTCACAATAATTTAAAAATGTCCTTTAATTTTATAATTATAGTTCTGCGCTACCCACTAAAATAAAATTATGATATAATAAAAGAAACACATTTATTAATTTATTTTAACAATAATTAAGGACGCCTGGACTGGCATTTTTAAAAATCTAAAATCGCAATTGAAAATCGCCATCATGATTGCCATCAATTGGAGCTGATGGTGTTTGAAAGGCCTTCCCCTATCAATTTATTGATATCGATTCAAATCTATGAAATCCAATTTTTGCGTTATCATTCTGCTTTCGTCATTATTTATTGATGGAAAAACGAAAGCGGTTCAAGTTTCACATGGTCCCATTGCTTCACATGCTATGCTATAATATTAACACATGGGCGAAATATGTGCAGCATACAAGGTGGTTCTGATGAATAACCGACTTCAGTAGCTTGATCGATAAGGCGGCGGACTTGTAACCTGGAGGTCGGTGGTTCAAGTCCCGGTTTCATTGCAGATTTAGTAAAGCGAGTTCGAGTATTTGTGACATCACGGAAGTGATTAACACCAATATGATAACTTGGTTGTGATGAATTGATGAGTTCATAATTAATAGGTATTTGTGAGACTTTATGTCGATGTTCTCGTGTTGATCCAGGAACTCAAGTTTTACTGGATTTTAAAGTGTTCTTGTTCCACTGCTGCAAAATTAGAAACCTGAGCAAAACCAGCTTTGCATTTTATTTTTATGCAGTCTCTTTAGAGGCATTCTCTCAGAAAACACCACAGAGTAAATTGGAGTTGGCAAGAGTAAATTGTTAGTAAAATTTATTTTTACTTATTATATTTTGTAAAGTTTTAATCAACTCTTTTCAAAAAATGATCTTGATAGTCCATTTACAGCTACTAGTACCTAGGATCTTATGTAGGTATAATAGCATGCCTAACCTAATCTTATTACTTCCGAGAAATATCTAATATTAGAAATCGGAAGTATTGTGTTCGTTTTTGTAAAAAAAATAAATATTTTTATGCTCCGATTTCAATTTTTTTTTTCCCCTCGTGTGGTTGTAACTGCTTGATCCTGTAATCCACGGACACCCCCCCCCATCCCCCCCCCCCCATTTCTCGCCTCCTCTTTTCCACACTGACCCAACAGTCCAGGTTTCCTATACTGACCCTTCCTTCCCCTTATCCCTTATATTGTCCGCCCTACCAGGAACTCGATCGGAAAAGGGTCCCTTTCAGATGTCCATCAAAAATCAATTATTAATTTTTTAATTCGACCAACAGATGCCGCAAAGTCCTATTAATGTTGTTGTATTCCTGGTCAAGAGGGAAGTGGTGTTTCGATGGGGAGTTAGTATTACATTGCCATGATGACTGTACATTTGTACAAGTATTAGGGACCTTTGATAAAGTGTTGAGTAATGAGTGCACGGTTACGCGGTAGCTCAGTGGTAAAGGCGGCACTCTATGAATCCAAAGATTCCAGAGGTCGTGGGTTCAAAACCCAGCCGGGACATGACGAGTTATCCTTTTTACCACATAATAATGTCTTTAAGCTTATTGCTGGAATAATGGGACTTTAATAATCCTAATCGGGCAGTATAATAAGGCGATATTATTATATTATTACCCAAGTGTTGGATTTAATGTTAAAAGGCGCTATTATTACTGGTTTTCACATTTCTCGTTTCCCTGTTTAACCATTTTTAAGTGATGTTGACTATTCACGAGTGTGTGTCTTTATCAAAAAGTGAGTGGTAAAGGAGCATTTTTTTATCTAGGTAGAATCAATGGAATCTGTATTCCGTTGATTCGAAAAGCAGGTCAGGATTTACACCAGTTCTCGTCATGAAGTTAAGCATCGTCTAGCAAGGTCAGGATCTAGTGAGTGGCCACTCCAATTCAAATTTGATCACATAGTACGCAAACAACTGAACTAAAGTTTCACTTTTGTCCTTGTTTGTGCATTAGGTTTATTGAGTAAGTGAGTGCCTAATACTTACTCTTGTACCCTTGGACTTTTTGTAGTTATGAGCACGGACTTTACACTATAATAAATAATATTATAGTTATAAATATTATAGAGGGCTATATATTTCAACTTTTGGCGGTAGAGACCATGGGTGCGTGGAGTGTTGCCTCGAAGGAATGGCTGAACCAACTGGGTGAGCAATTGTTTAGATGTACGGGTGAACCCCGATCTAAACAATTTCTTGCCCAAAGAATTGGTCTGGCCATTCAGAAGGGTAATGCTGCATGTATCCTTGGGTCGATACCAGAAGGTCATGGAATGGAGGAAGTTTTTTTATTTATAAATAAATATAGTAAATATTTGTATATATTTGGACGGACCAGCCCATGGTACAATGAATAGCTTTAGTACAGTTAGATGGTAACCTTTTGAACTTAAACTTCATTTGCATAAATATACCTACTCGAAAATGTCACTTGTCAACCCAGAAGAGTCCCCCAGTTAAAATACATGTCAATATGAGGAATTGTATTTTAATTATGCAAAGAGAAAATCTGAATTGATGTGATGTAGGGAAAATATTTTTTTTTGTGTATATGCTAAGGCAAATGGGAAGTTGACCATTTTATTATGAATATTATTTTCTTTTTATTGAGACCTTTTAATTTATAAATGTTTCTTTTTTCTTCCTTTTTCATTCAAATTATCAGCGCTTTGTTTTGCATTATGCAAAATAACAGATAAATATCTGATGAATTTTATATCTGACAGTGATACGTTTAGATTTTATCGCTGACATTATTGGAATGGACCTAGAATATTTTATACATTTCCTTTGTGTAATGTTATTATTTTCCCACTTACAGAAATCTATCATCTGCATGAAAATGAGGGACTGTGAAATCGAATACTTAAATAGACTACCTATTATTAGTTAGTTAATAATAGGGGTGGTAAGTTGTCCTATACACAAAATTGAAAGCTAAAAAATCCAGTAAGCCAGTCTCGACGGCATGTTGAATACACCAGTCCTCGTCATATCACTGAAGTTAAGCAACGTCTAGCAGGGTCAGGATTTAGTGAGTGACCACTCAAATTCAAATCCTTGTGATGTTGGCTATTCCTGGCTCAAACTAGGCTGGAGCAGGTTAATGTGGGTAGCTGGTTTGTGCGTTTACAGTGATTGGAGGGTAAAATACTCCACTTAAATGACCTAGAATACCTAGATGTTAAAGTAATTGTGCAACAACAAAATATCTAGCAGCCAGACAGTCTATGCATAAATGATAAATATGCTGGTTAGCTAAACGATATCTCTATTTATAAAAATCAAATCTGTGCGTGTCTGACTGGCTGACGACTATGTCCTCTTAGGGGTTGTCTGTTTACAATACCACAGCCAAAACGGTAACAGATATTGAAATTTTCATGAGAGTTGACTGTTTGGGTACTGGACGATTTGGCTTTCGTTTGTCTGTCTGTCTGTTCCGCGATAACTCTCGACCGAATTCTTCAAAATTGTGG
Source organism: Bactericera cockerelli (assembly GCA_024516035.1). Lineage (NCBI taxonomy): Eukaryota > Metazoa > Arthropoda > Insecta > Hemiptera > Triozidae > Bactericera > Bactericera cockerelli. The sequence goes on from CM044960.1 coordinate 28,891,642, forward strand.
AAATTTAGTATACATTTTCACTGGGGTCCTGAAATTTTGAGATCGTGAAAGCTAAGGGAGCCGCACTGTGATAAAAATCGAAAATGGGCCAAAAAAAAAAAAGGGTCAGTCGAGTAGGATATTGAATGAAAGGTCTCAATGTCCACATGCTTGATTGAACATTTATAATACGATAGTTGAATCTGTGTGAGGTTTACAGTTCACAGAACTACTAGTTAAAAGAATTTTGAGACATTTAGAGAGTTTAGGGCCAAATTATAAAATAAGATTACAACAAAGAAAAGCCAGTCCGTTCCTCAAGTCGGAGTTTCAATCACAGCTCAGAATAATCCGACTTGAGGGACGGTCTAGCTTATCTTAGTTGTGACGACATTTTAAAATTCAGCCCATATGGCCTAACTTTAATTTTATATCTGCGTGGTGGGACTAATATTATCGTCTTGCAGTCTAAAATTTTCTGAAGTCGGTAGCTATATACAATATAAATTGTACCTACATTCCATCCTACCCATCCACAAACTACACAGAAAAGGTCTACTAAAACCTCAAACTCTCTTAACACACTCTAGGTTTTACCGCGATATAAGAGAAAAAGTTAATTTTATTCCTCGATAAAATTATACACCTCTGAGCATAACAGACGAACTTTCTACTGGAAAGTTTTGATAAAAAACGAGCGATAAAAAAAGCGAAAAAAAAATGAGAAGCCGAGAAAACTGAGAGAGAGAAAGCGGGAGCCTTTTTTGCTGCTTTCTTTTGTTCTTTTTCTCTACCCGTGCATATATTTTTCCCCGAGTATAATTTTTAAAATTAGAAGATAAAAAAAAGTTTTTAATAATTGAGCTTTCTGTGAGCTTTCGAGAGTTACCATAGAGACCTCACCCTTTCGTTTTTGCCTCGAGTCTCAGAGAGAAAGAGCTAAAGTTCTGTGGGGTGAGTCCTTTGGATTTTTTAAAAGTGTGGGGGTAGAAATGTTGTATTATTTTAAAACAAGAAATTTAAATTGGATCAATATTTTCTCCACGAGAAACCCTTGCTTGAAGATTTTTAAATCTGAAATGTTTAAATTTGCATATTTTCTTTTGCCACATTGAGAGCACTTGATGTTAAATGATCCTGAGCGCGGAGAGAAATAGAATGGGTAGGAAGATATTACTTCTTCAAATACTGTATTATCTGTCGGTCTCCGTTGTCGAGATATGTGATGGATGAAAGCCTTTTGGTCTGAAGGTGAAGGGTTCGAACCCCGGCAGGGACGGATCTGTTGGACAGATATTCCCAAATAAGAGCGGCATCGGCGTGTGTACAATTCTGCTGTTATGAAATGGTTCGAGTTACTCAAGAGAAGCCCCAATTATCACACCGATCTCTATTAGATCCATACTTGCTGTTGTTAGGAAGACACTTTTTTCTAGCGATTACAGTCACAAACTACCAGCAATCGTATGAGTTTTTCCTTTAAAAATTCTGGGGATGTTGTTCAAACTGAAAAGACGTTACGATTAAAATGAACGTTAAAAGTTTCTGTGCCCAAAAAAGAGACAAAAAAAATGAAATAAAAGGTAAGAAAATCGTAATTCTTATGATTTTTTTTTGTCTTGATTTGAATTTGATAAGAATTCCTCTTATTTTTGATTAGCTCGTATGATTGACATTTTGAAACGAAGCCGAAACAAAACAAAGCAATTCCACTCGTTTATTATGTAAAAATAAATAACTGACTTTCATTTCAATTCAACCGACATTGTTCCAATCATTGCATTTTCTTTTCACTTTTGCAAGGTTTTCTTTTTTACTTTTCCGAGGAATACGTTTTTATAAGAATAATTATTTTTATTGTACATACATATGTCTTTGTATCTAATAAAGCATTTAATAATAATAATAATTATATTTGATTCTTTGAATGCATATTATCAAGGAATAGGTACATATTCGAATCTTATTATAATATCCGTCACACTTTGGCTCGTTCTTATTAAATTTTTATTAACTGCCGAACTATTTGATTGTCTCTCCTGTCCATCGTACCATTTTAGGTGTCGAACTTTTCAAGCATGGAATATTCCAACAGTTTTACTTCCGAGAAATTTCTAATATTAGAAATCGGAAGTATTGTGTTCGTTTTTGTAAAAAAAAATATTTTTTTGCTCCGATTTAAATTTTTTTCATATTTCTGGACGTTTCATAACCTCCTGAGCAAATTTGGTTTTGTGTCCGTCTGTCGGTCTGTCGGTCTGTCTGTCTGTCTGTCTGTCTGTCTGTCTGTCTGTCTGTCTGTCTGTTAAAACGATTCCTTGTAACGCGCAAATCTCGGAAACTACTCGACCGATTTTGATGAAATTTTGTAAACATCTAGGAGACATTCTGTAGATGGTCCCATTTTAAATTCATCGAATTCGTACTAGCGGCTCTGGGTGAAAGAGACCATGCGCCTGACCACTAACTTTTTACTTAAATGCTTATATCTCGTGAACGGTACACCCGATTTTGATGAAATTTTGTATGTATATGCATATTAATGTTCTACACAGGTTTTTTATATTTTCTTTTTAATTAATTATAATTTGACTCTGATATTTAAGAAAATCCGAAATATCGGACAATAAAGTCAAAAAATAAGAACCACGACTTGCCGATACAGAATTTTTTGTAGAATCTAGAATGTAGAAAAAACGGTTTTCTACCATATAAAATAAATTTGAAGAAAATCGGTTCAGCCGTTTTGGAGATACAAGTAATTTAGTATAAAAACTCAAAATTCGCACGTGTACACAATGTGAAACAATCACGGAGGAAGTATTGTGTCCATAATTGGCAGTGTTTTTTCTTTTTAATCTGAACTATATTTTAAGGCACTTCTACTAATTTGATTTTCTTTCGTAGAAATGAGACAACTGTTACTGGTGTTAGGAAATACCTATTGAAGTAAATCTTGCAGGATTGGGCTAAAATCTATCTTATGGTTCTGCTGGTATGTCTGCCCTACTCATGTGGTATACCGAACATGAGATAGTGTCCCACAGAGCTTACGAAAGAAGAAATACTCCTTGCCCTATACAATAGCCTCAAGGACCAGTAGGACCAAGGAAACAACCATCCCATGTTGTGGGGACTGTGAAGCTTTTTAAATAATTGAAATTTTGTCTGTAAATAAACAAAAAAAATTCAATTTTTTTAAAACATTAAAACCAAATAAGGGTTTAATGTTGTTTTCAACCTTGTAAAATTTGCTGGGCAGACAACTCATCTTCTGAAACTAAACTCACCCAGCTGACCCAGCCTGAGTGGGGCCCGGAATAGCCAGAACGTGGATCGGATTGTCATGATGACCATTGATGAAATTTTGTAAACATCTAGGAGACATTCTGTAGATGGTCCCATTTTAAATTCATCGAATTCGTACTAGCGGCTCTGGGTGAAAGAGACCATGCGCCTGACCACTAACTTTTTACTTAAACGCTTATATCTCGTGAACGGTACACCCGATTTTAATGAAATTTTGTGTGTGTATGCATATAATTGTTTTACATAGGCTATTTTATATATATTTTTTAATTAATTATAATTAGACTCTGATATTTAAGAAAATCCGAAATTTTGGACAAAAAAGTCAAAAAATAAGGACCACGACTTGCCGATACAGAAATTTTTGTGGAATTTAGAATGTAGAAAAAACGATTTTCTACCATATAAAACAAATTTGAAGAAAATCGGTGCAGTCGTTTTGGAGATACAAGTAATTTAGTATAAAATCTCAAAATTGGCACGTGTTAACAATGTGAAACAATCACGAGGAAGTATAGAGTCCATAATTGGCAGTGTTTTTTTTTATCCATCTACCTATCTATGTACTTCTTTTCAGTTAAAAATTTAGTATTTTTGTCGATATCATGGACAGGTAGACAATGTAGCTTGTAACTGAGTTGAGTTTTCAAACAATGATTCCAAAGATTTCAGCTATGTTTGTGTCAGAATTAATTTAAATTAGTTTTCTTCTTTGTATGAAGTACCTACTCATCAGCATTACATATTTAAACGTTTCTTTATCGTTACATAATGTAACTGTCAGTGTCACTTTTCGCACATGGAGCCAACACAATAACTTTCTACAATGTTTGAAAATCGTTAAGATTTTTTGTTAACCGTTGCTCCAATTGAGAAAGATTGGGAAAAAAATGTTAAAATCTCAGTTTAATTCTTGTGATTATGAGACTACTTAGGCAAATAATTTTCAGGAAGATCAACCATTTACAGGGGCTTTTCAGAGGTTAGAAGACTGAACCATTTATCAAGAGAATAGCATTAATACAATCTTTGGTTGAGACAGATAACAAGCAATGAAGTTTAAAAAAGTTATCATATTTATGTTAATCATCTTCCGTGATATCCACAACCACTCAAACTCGCTTTACTAAATCCACGCTGAACCTGGGACATGAACAACCGACCTTCAGGTTACAAGTCCGCCGCCTTATCGATCAAGCTACTGAGGTCGGTGATAACAAGCAATGACGATCAATATCAGCTATATCAGGAAAAAACGCAATGTATTTTTGATGAAGTATTAAAGACCCCAAGAAAAAATATAAAAAATTTAAAAATAAAAGAGGCTCGATATAATAATTTGAAATATAGATTATAATTAAAAATCTTCAAAGCTAAATAATTAATTATCATTGCCCTAAATGCCTTGCTCAAAACATTATGGGGTTCTGATGCACAAGAAACATTCAATTAACTATCGCATTGTTTACCTAATACATGTAGGTATATGCTTTGCTTATGCGAGTAATACTGTTGTCTTTATGATCCATACTTTATTGTAAAGAGAAGAAAGAAAGAGTTTTGATTTCTTGATTTTTTTAAACTAAAACTGAGAGTCTATCAATCTATGAATGTTGGAATATTGAATGTAGGTAGGCTTCTAATTGGAAAAAATGTATTTCTTTAGGTCACACATAACACATCATTCTGTCCAAAAATTGAAGACGCTTTTCGTAAAAGATACGCAATGAAATGTCTTTTGATTGACACATTGTCTAATTTATCAACCTTTGTCTCTTAATCAAAGTTGATAAAAGAAAATAATGAAAGGATAAACCAGATTTTAATACCAAGAAATACAGTCAATGAGAAATTAATTATATAAATCAGTTAACTAGCATTTATTGACATCTTTAAATGATTTGAAATCTTCGGATTTGAGTTATTTGAGAGAGAAGAGAATGCTCCCGTGGTTCATTTAATAATAATAATAACAGAGTACTCTTTAGTGGAAGGTAACCACCAGGCGAGGTTAATGCTCAAAGCATTTTCTACCACCTAACCCTCAGAGACTTATTATTATGTGGTTACAAACTCAAATTAATGAGGAAAAATTCATGCACTGAGTGGGATTCGAACCAACGGATTCCTAAGCTAACTGGACCACCAGACTAGTGATCTATTATTCTATTTGACCACTCGTGCATTCTTTGTCATTCGCATAAGTTTAGCAGCAATCAGCTATTATGTGAAAAATGGAATATCTACAATTCTACATACACAAGTACAAAGATAGGTATATGCGAATATGATGATTTGAAGATCATCAGGTGGTGGAAAATAAATAAATACTAACCACCTACCAAGCAACACTAGATAGTAACCTGTGTACAGGAAAATAAACATAATAATAATATCGCCTTATTTATACTGCCCAATGAGGACTATTAAGTCCCATTATTCCAGCAGTAAGCCCAAGACGTATTATTATGTGGTAAAAAATAATTGTCATGTCCCGGCTGGGTTTCGAACCCGCGACCTCTGAAAGCTCTGGATTCACAGATTGCCGCCTTTACCACTGAGCTATCGGGACGGACAGACTGAGCTATCGGGACAGCTATCATCATATTCGCACATACCTATCTTTGTACTTATGTAATGTAGATATTCATAGATTTATTGACTTTTTTTAATGAATATTTTATAGAGAAAGGTTCTATAATACTCAAGAGTCCTTGCCTCTATTGACTTTTTAAAGGTAAACATTCATTTTTGATGACGTCACAGGAGGTTTTTTGCAGAGTAATATTTCCTCGTGTAAATGATCAATGAAAAAAAAGTTTGGTAATGATAAAAAAAAAACAAGGTAAGATTTTTCACAAAAAAAGCCAGAGAATTCAGGTCCGATAGCAGAAAGAGAGAGAGAGAGAGAGAACGAATGCAGTGGCGTATTTTGGATATCTGGTCAAAACCTAGGTATTCAGGATGTAGGTACCTAAGTGAAGTGTTATTCTCTTGAAAAGTTACCATTTAAAAAATTTAGGTATGCTTTGGTATAAAAAAATATGAATGGAGCCGGGAAGTCCTCAAACACTGATAAGAGAAACACTGAGACACATCTTACAAAATATATCTCCTCTCTAATTTTACACCACTGATAAGAGAAAGTATCTTACTACATCTCTCTTACTCTACACCACTCATAAGAGAAAGCATCTTACTACATCTCTCTTACTCTACACCACTGATAAGAGAAAGCATCTTACAACATCTCTCTTACTCTACACCACTGATAAGAGAAAGCATTTTACAACATCTCTCTTACTCCACTGATAAGAGAAAGCATCTTACAACATCTCTCTTACTCTACACCACTGATAAGAGAAAGCATCTTACAACATCTCTCTTACTCTACACCACTGATAAGAGAAAGCATTTTACAACATCTCTCTTACTCCACTGATAAGAGAAAGCATCTTACTACATCTCTCTTACTCTACACCACTGATAAGAGAAAGCATCTTACTACATCTCTCTTACTCTACACCAGGGCTGCCCAACCAGTCGATCGCGGAGTTATTTTGGGTCGATCACGTCCAGAGAAGTGAGATGACGTTCGAAAAGTCTAGATCTCTAAAGTGCAAAATGATTGTGAACGAGGTTTTCTGGCATCTCACACAAGTGAAAATCCGAGATATCCTTCCTTACCTCATGAGAATTAAAAGGAGGTTTCGTGACTTCTTGAAACTTGAAAATTTGGTTGAATTCTTCACTAACCCATTCAAGCCCAGATTGAACATTGAATTTGTAGGGGGGATCGATCGCGTTGATTATCTGAGACTTTGTAGTAGATCTTCTTCTGTAAAGGTTGAGCACCCCTGCTCTACACCACTGACAAGAGAAACACTATAAGAGAAAGCATCCTAAAAAATCTCTCCCCCTCTCCCCTCATTGTATTTCCCCTACCCTGATGTCACTTTACCCCCACCCTCACGTTTTCTTTTCTGTCCCTGTCTTTTTTTTCCTTTGAATTACATACAGGGTGGAATTGTTGTTTTCTTCTCAAAAAGAAAAAGACCAATTAATTTATGAAGAAACCCTGTAATGTAATAGCGATTATCACATTATTTATTAATGACGTGTCCAATATTAATTTAGGCATAATTGGTAATAACCCATCAAGTAGGTACTCATAGATAAAAAAAATTAAATCGAAGCAAATAATATATTTTAGAAAAACAAACACAATACTTCCGATTCCAATAGAATAATTTTAGAAATTTCTCGGAAGTACCTACTTAGATAATTTTTTAAGATAGTTTGATGGATGTCAGAATCAATTTTTTATTATCAATACAATGAAATAGGTACTATAAAATTAAATATAAAAGTGTGGCATTCCGGCTCCATCTTCGTACTGCAAACTTCTAATAACTGCAAATTTCTAATAACCAGCCTTCAGAACACCGAAGTTAAGCGACATCCAGCGAGGTTAAGACTTGAATGGGTGACCATTCAAATTCTAATTCTCGTGACGCTGGCTTTTCCCGGCCCCACTCAGGCTGGGTGAGGTCAATGTGAGTAGTAGGTTTGTGAGTTTCCTGCGAATGGAGGGTAAAACCCCCGTCGTGATATGACCATGGCAGTTGAAAGCGACGTTAAACCCCAATTAAAAAAAAAAAAAAAATAATAACCAGCCTTGTTCCTCGAAATCGTAGACTGCTCTTAAAATTAGATGATTATTTGTCTGTCAATAGGTCATCATCAAAATAAACAAAGTATTATTATTACTAATACTAATTTTGACCTAACAACCTACTCCTAAAAGTCCTAAACCTCGAACGTAAATTTTCTCCAATTTAACCATTAACTCTGTTTACGTAATTTGCTTGGTGATTTTACTGAATAAGTTATCATATTTGTGTTAATCACGTTCTTGAGATCACAACTGCGCAAACTCGATTTACCAAATCTACTCTGAAATCGGGACTTGAACCATTGACCTCCAGGTTACAAGTCCGCCGCCTTACCGATCAAGCTACAGAGCTCGGATATTACAATATACATATAAGTAGTAGGAAAAAGGACTACAAATGTATGAGCCTCGGATAAACGAGGCCAGAGTTATATCAAATTCTTTGCTAAATGCATTTGTAGTCCTTTTTCCTACTACACATATATGAACATAGGTATTAGGTATGTGCTTCCTATCTTTTTCACAAAATTTCTTCCCAACTCACCCAGTAAAGGTATATTTTTCAAACATTTTTGGTAGAAAAAAAACTAAAAGGAAGCTTCGCGCCTGTTCTCTGCTTTACCCCTGGGTAAGGCTTATATTTTTACCCCTAAAGTATTTTGACTAATTATATTAGCATCCCCCTCTCTTCTGTGATATTATTTCGCTCGTAAAAATTAGAATAAAATCTCTTCGGTCCTAGCGATACGTTTTGTGTTGAAGACTTTTTTCTCTCAGTTGGTCGAGCTGAAGAGGTTGTAAAAACTGTTTACTTAAGAAAACTCTTCTGAGGGTGGAATCTCTACATAATTCACACATGTAAATCTTTGTGGTTCAATCTGGGTGTCCATTTAGTTGGAGATCACCTTTGGTAACACCTAAACGAATTAATTATGCTCTAAAGTAGATATGTACCTACTAGATAATATTTTTGGTGAAAACGAGCATTCATTTTTTTCTTTTCTTTTTTTATGTAAATCCACAGATCTATCTATTATTCTGTGAACTTGGACATTTCTTCCATACCAGCCGCGGAGGGTCGCTTAGGAAATGGAGATATAATTTTAAAGAAAACTTTGCCTTCCAAGCTCTTTTCACTTTCCTTATCCTATTTTTTTTATCTTTTCTGTAGACATCATTTGATAGAGAAGTATTTTTAATCTATCAACTGCAATTGAATTTTTTTTTGTCTTGGCAACGTTTGACAAAGTCTAAAACAAAAGTTCAGGAACTAAAGAGATCGCCACCGTAATAATCATAACAGCATTTTTCTGCTTCGTAATTCTTCTTATTTCTCAACATCACCATCACCATCACCTCCTCTTCCTCCTCCTCCTCCTCCTCCTCCTTCTCCTCCTTCTCCCTCTTAATTTTAACAACCTCTCCCCTCTTAATACCCCCCCCCTCTCACACTCTTTCTCCTTCTCCTCTTTCTCCCACTCCTTCAATTCTTTCTCTTCCCCAGTTTTACTTTCTTCGGTTTCTTTTTACTCTTTCTTTTCATTCTAATCTTTCTTTCTCTCTCTCTCTCTCATTCCTCATTTTCTCATTTCTCCGTCTCATTCTCTTTCTTAGCAGGTTTTTCTGTCCCTCTTCTTCTCACCTTCTCTTTTTTCTTTCTCTCTCCTTCTCGTCCTCCTCTTTCCGCTTCTTCTTCTTCTACTCTTCTTTAAATTCTTTTCTTCCTCTTTCTAATTCTACGTTTCCATTTTCTGCTCTCCTTATTTTTTTCCTCTCTCCACCCACGTTCTCTAGTTTCTTATTTTCTCTGTCTTTTTCTTTTCTTCTTCATCTTAATTCTACTCCTTTACTTTCTTCCTCTCATTCTCCCTTTTCTGATCTCATTCTCCATCTTATCCTCTCTCCACTCCTCATCTAACTTCCCCTCCTACACCTCCACCTATTCTTCTCCTCCTCCTCTTACTTCTTCTCCTCCTCCTCAACCTCCTCCAGCAGAGATGGGTAGGTAACGCACGACTAAGCTTTAGTCCGCATAGACATGCACTGAGCTTGATGAATATTTCATAATTAAATCATCTTGGATATAATCTCTTTTGTCCGGGGAGGATTTAATTAATCCGGGTTCTTCTTCTCACAAAATACATGAACTCATTAGTTTTAATAATTAAATCAAGACAAATATAGAATTTCCTTCTGAAATCGATCAGTGCAATATTTTCTGTAAGGGTAGGTGGTATAGAGGGATTGAAAAAATAGAGAGGTTACTTGATGGTATGGATATTCAGAACTGCTACCTGCTGATGAGAGCAAATAAGCTCGAAACAGGTGTCCAGGTATGTTCTGATATTCATGTATGTACATCTGATACAACTTCTCACTTTTCTGTTTATACCGATAGGTATTAAAGCCTTTACAATTTAGATCTAGTTGGCCATTGTGTCACCATTATTGTAAAAATCATAGAAACTCAACTTAAGCAATAATAATAAATCATTTGTTTTATTGTTAATTTTTTTGTATACAGAGGACTCATCTTAAGCCATTTTTATTTGGCTTCTTTAACCAAAATTTTCTTGGACTGGTGACTGTTTTCCTGTTCCTATGGGGCGTCCTGTTTTGATTCTCTGTAATGTGGTTCCTCGTGTTGTAATGTCCCGTCAGCATTATGAGACTCTAAGTAACATATTCCGTATCGTAATACCGCCACTGGTCGTTACTCATACAAGTAACTACTCATTTTTCCTCACGGTGTGTGAGTGGACCCCGAACATTCAAGTACCGAGCAGAAATATTTTTTACCCTGGTGGAGATCGAACACAGGTCTAGTGCACTGTCACCACTCAGCCACGCTGACTAGCATTTGGAAATCAGGTATTATTGCACATTTTTAAACCAGAAATGTAAACTTAGTAACTAGTAAATTTCAAATCATCCAACACAACTAGCGATCAGAGAGCGTATGCGTCCAGCGTCAGTTCTTTTCCGTTTTTATTTATGTCTTTAGTTTTTTTTTTGCACAAATGGTCTTGACATATGAATGACCTGGCAGAAAAAAGATTAATAAAGACTTAGTTTTAGATTAATAAAGACGGTCACTCTCATTATGAGAAGAGATTGCCACAGGCAATAACCCCGTTGGGTAGAAGAGATTGCCACAGGCAATAACCCCGCCTTTGAGGTAGGACATTAGCTTTATTCTCTGTTTTGTTCTTGTTTCTTTGTTCAATCTTTTTATTTTTTCTTTATAATTTCATTGTATTTTACTGTTTATATTTTACTTTGTCTTACCTAATAAAGCATAATTTAATAATAATAATTATGAGTCTCCTGTCATTCGCAATTTTTAAAAGTGTCTTTTATGAGTATTTCATAGTTATTGTTGAGTCTCCAGTCGAACTCAGACTCTTTTGCGCTTCATTTTTTAATTACATCCGAGCATATCTCAAAAAAGCTTTCTTCTTTACAGATCTGCATAAACAAATCTTATTTATTATTATGATTCATCCCTGCATATTTATCACCCAAAGTTCTTCCTCACAACAATATAAATCATGTTTCTTTTTTAAAAAATATCGAGAAAAAAACTTTCGGGGAAACTTAAAGCCGCCTGAAACTTTCGAGTGGAATATTTTTTCAGAATGAAATTTATTGTTTCAATTAAAGACCTTTCTTCAGCGGAATTTTTTCATTAGCATTTGAATATTATTAGGTGTGAGTATAAGAATAAAAGTATATTTTGTTATTTTGTTACGAAATAATAAAGTTTATTTTGTTTCTCTCTATTTATGGTCAGATGTTAAATTTTGGGGAGGATCTTATTTGCTGGAACAGTGTGATGGAGGGAAGTTATTATTCGAATGATAGTCAAGTGAAAGGAAAATTGGTTCTACTTGGATGAGGAAAGCGATTTAAGAGATTTATTGTTGACTTAAGGACAAAAAGTCAAAGTTGCTCAGGATGTTATGAAACGCCCAGAAATGTGGAAAACATTGAAATTGGAGCAACAAAATATTTTTCTATTTTACAAAAACAAACACAGTTGCGGGGTTATTGCCTAAAAACCCGCCATTTTTTCTATATTTTATTATCTATGTTTTACTTCCGAGAAATTTCTAATATTAGAAATCGGAAGTATTGTGTTCGTTTTTGTAAAAAAAAATATTTTTTTGCTCCGATTTCAATTTTTTTATTTCTGGACGTTTCATAACCTCCTGAGCAAATTTGGTTTTGTGTCCGTCTGTCGGTCTGTCGGTCTGTCTGTCTGTCTGTCTGTCTGTCTGTCTGTCTGTCTGTCTGTCTGTTAAAACGATTCCTTGTAACGCGCAAATCTCGGAAACTACTCGACCGATTTTGATGAAATTTTGTAAACATCTAGGAGACATTCTGTAGATGGTCCCATTTTAAATTCATCGAATTCGTACTAGCGGCTCTGGGTGAAAGAGACCATGCGCCTGACCACTAACTTTTTACTTAAATGCTTATATCTCGTGAACGGTACACCCGATTTTGATGAAATTTTGTATGTATATGCATATTAATGTTCTACACAGGTTTTTTATATTTTCTTTTTAATTAATTATAATTTGACTCTGATATTTAAGAAAATCCGAAATATCGGACAATAAAGTCAAAAAATAAGAACCACGACTTGCCGATACAGAATTTTTTGTAGAATCTAGAATGTAGAAAAAACGGTTTTCTACCATATAAAATAAATTTGAAGAAAATCGGTTCAGCCGTTTTGGAGATACAAGTAATTTAGTATAAAAACTCAAAATTCGCACGTGTACACAATGTGAAACAATCACGGAGGAAGTATTGTGTCCATAATTGGCAGTGTTTTTTCTTTTTAATCTGAACTATATTTTAAGGCACTTCTACTAATTTGATTTTCTTTCGTAGAAATGAGACAACTGTTACTGGTGTTAGGAAATACCTATTGAAGTAAATCTTGCAGGATTGGGCTAAAATCTATCTTATGGTTCTGCTGGTATGTCTGCCCTACTCATGTGGTATACCGAACATGAGATAGTGTCCCACAGAGCTTACGAAAGAAGAAATACTCCTTGCCCTATACAATAGCCTCAAGGACCAGTAGGACCAAGGAAACAACCATCCCATGTTGTGGGGACTGTGAAGCTTTTTAAATAATTGAAATTTTGTCTGTAAATAAACAAAAAAAATTCAATTTTTTTAAAACATTAAAACCAAATAAGGGTTTAATGTTGTTTTCAACCTTGTAAAATTTGCTGGGCAGACAACTCATCTTCTGAAACTAAACTCACCCAGCTGACCCAGCCTGAGTGGGGCCCGGAATAGCCAGAACGTGGATCGGATTGTCATGATGACCATTGATGGGTTCGAAAAATAAAGGAAAAAATGATGGTGTTTTGAGAGACTTACCAACCTGCTCAGTAGGTAAGAGTTTCGCTTGTCGGCCCCCTTTGTAGTAATTTCCTGTCACTCCGGTCTCCATAAGGATCAGAAAAAAGTGAGTCCTCAGCCAGTCTTGTTTAATATTTAAACAAATCTTTTGTTTGATTACAAATCTAGATACATTTCACAGTCACACAGAAAACCAGCGAGTGCATTTTGAGGGGAAAAATGCAAAATATAGAGTTACTTTCTCATGACAATTATTCAAATATTCAGATCAAGCTACCCCCGTTAGGTTATAGTCACCCTAAATGTCCTTTGATGTCCTTTTCTTGTAGAGGATTTGTCACGGACTATAAACAGTTGATTTTGACATGCCTGTCAACGTAGTTTTCCAAGTTTACAGGAAAATTGTATTGAATTTTTTTTAACGAATCAGATTCTTTATTGATTTGCATAAAAATAATGACGGGTTTTTCTATTATTAAGCTTTTTTTCGTTGATTTCCTAGATTTAAGTAGAAATGTGTTCATTTAAATAAAATTGAATACTCCTACTGGGTGTTATTGTAGAAATTTTAATTTTTGGCTTAACAAAATTTTGGACGGACTTTACAAAAAGGACAAACTTCTTTCCTGATTTCGGCGCCGTGGTTAGTTAGTTACAATGTGGTTTAGAAAAATCAGAAAAAGGAATTGGGTAGGTGAATACAATTCGGGGAATTTCCAAATTGGTTACTTGGGAGGACTTTTAGGTAATATTTGGATTTTAAAGACATTTTTAGAATTGTAGGTAGGTACCTATGGTAAAATGAGATTTTGTTGTTGTTTACTTGCACATTCAAGCTCTCATAAAGCCAAACTCATTAGTTTAAATTAAAATAAAAACACGCCATACAAGGATTTTCCCTATAACAAAGATAATACGAGTTTTACTATTGCAAAATTATATTTGTATTTGAAACTCCCAGTATATTAAATATTTTCGCGTATCTAATTGGTGCAGATTCTGTGTTCTCTTGAAGATAATGAAAAAAGTAGCATTAATCCCTTTACGGATCCAGAATCATAATATATAATAGTGTGTCTTTTTTGCATATTATACCAGGTGTAACCCTATGGAACAAAGTTACCAATGCATAGGTATAGCTTTTTTCACTTACGAGATGCTCTCATTTCGCGGGCATCCTTTTTTTTTTAAATTTCTTACTGCAGATATTTTTTCTAGTTGGAAATTTTGCATGCATCATTATTTCAATTCCAGGCCGGGAAAGTGTTACCGTGTGAACCAGGTAGGTACAGGTTTTAGTTTCCTGGAAACCTAAAACCTGACTGAGAAACACTATGTATGGGGTTAAAAAAGTCCTTCTTTACCAGAAGGTTGTGAGTTCAAGTCGCAGGCCAGGAGGATTTTTTTTTTAAAATTGAACGTCGCGTCGGTTTCAACTGCATGGACATATCTCAAACCAGGATTTTTTTTTTTCGGATGGAAAAATTCTGCTATCGGAATTGTTTGATTCTAAAATTGACTGTATATTTGATGCGTTGAAGATGTTTGGTTCAATCTCTCATACTTTCACATTTTATAGCTGGATGTCCTTTCTTATATCAACTATGTAGAGGGCGCGTCTGATTTGTGTTCTACTGTATTTTTGCACAAAAAGGCTGGCACCATTTCTGTTTAACCATCACTTGACCTCCAATGCAGAGTGATTTCTTTCAACGGATTACTTGGAATAAACGTTTGAGTAACCTCCCCTTGGCATCAACAAGAACAGCAATTCAGAGAAATTACTCTCAATAACATCAGGAGTAATTAACCGGAGAAAAAGACCCCGAACTTCTACCTGCAAAATACTGAGCTAATAAAAAAAAAAGGATAAACGAATATTTTGGAAAGGAAGAAAAATAACAAAAATGAAAGAAAGAGCTGGCAGAGAAAGAAACAATAGAAGAGCTAGTAGATCAAGAAGAAGTAAGGGAAGGATAAGACAGAACTAAACAAACTGGGAGTGGAGCTGACTAACTGAAAAAGGATATAATAAAAAATGAGAACAGCATCAGCAAAGAGGAAGAAAGGGAAAGAGGCGAGGAAAATAAAGAAGGTACAAAAAGAATAATAATGAAATTATTTTTATAAAAATGAAAGACGAGAAAAAAGAGCACGACTAGATGAGAAAGAGGTAGATGAAGGAAAAGGATGTAAATAGAGGAGGAGGAGGAGAAAGAGGAGGAGGAGATAGAGAGGAAATGGTAGAAGCTCGCGTACATTAATCATAAAAAAAAACACAGAGGATGATAAATTCTATTCATAAAAAAAAGTTTTGAATTTTAAATTACATAATCAAGAGAAAGATAAAGAACAAGAGAAGAAAGGGGGAGAGGAATTTGAATCTTAAGAGAAAAGAAAATGGGAGGTAGGTACTGTGTCCTAAATAATAATATGGGAGCGAGAATGAGACTTGAATATTACCTGAGGAGGAGGTGTGAATTATTCATGGTAAACCTTGTAATGGATCTTGTAATGGCCTTATATGTTAGAATCAAGTGAAAACAATTAGCAACAAGAATCAAAGAACACATGTCATACAACCATTGAGATAGCAGTCAAGCTAAAGTATCACAATAGCAAGAGATCATTTTCAGCATGTAATATTTATCGATAACTCAATTTATTGCCTATATTACTTCTGAGAAATTTCTAATATTAGAAATCGGAAGTATTGTGTTCGTTTTTGTAAAAAAAAATATTTTTTTGCTCCGATTTCAATTTTTTTCATATTTCTGGACGTTTCATAACCTCCTGAGCAAATTTGGTTTTGTGTCCGTCTGTCGGTCCGTCGATCCGTCGGTCTGTTAAAACGATTCCTTGTAACGCGCAAATCTCGGAAACTACTCGGCGAATTTTTATGAAATGTTGCACACATCTAGGAGACATTCTGTAGATGGTCCCATTTTAAATTCATCGAATTCGTACTAGCGGTTCTGGGTGAAAGAGACCATGCGCCTGAACACTAACTTTTTACTTAAACGCTTATATCTCGTGAACGGTAAACCCGATTTTAATGAAATTTTGTATGTATATGCATATTATTGTTTTACATAGGTTATTTATATTTATTTTTTAATTAATTATAATTAGACTCTGATATTTAAGGAAATCCGAAAATTTGAACAAAAAAGTCAAAAAATTAGGACCACGACTTGCCGATACAGAATTTTTTGTGGATTCTAGAATGTAGAAAAAACGATTTTCTACCACATAAAATAAATTTGAAGAAAATCGGTTCAGTCGTTTTGGAGATACAAGTAATGTTGTATAAAATCTCAAAATTGGCACGTGTTAACAATGTGAAACAACCACGAGGAAGTATTGTGTCCATAATTGGCAGTGTTTTTTTAAGTAATATTGGTCAAGTTTTTTGGCTTAACTGTTAACGTCTTTAACATTGAGGTAACATATTTACATACGAGACGAGGCGAGAGTTTTACTGTATTCGTTGGGAACATTAGCACACCAGCTAACAGCTACCCACATTAACCTATTATATCCTATATCCTATATTGGTCACAAACCATTTATCATGTGGGTTTGACCTTGGGAGCGAGATAAGGGTCTACTTCAACCACTAAGTTCTAGGCCTCGCTGGATATTGCTTAACTTTAGCAATCTTACGAAAAGTGACGTATTAGGTATTTGATTAAGTTTTCAAATCTTCGATTATTTTCCAGATTTCTGTGCTGTAAAATTTACTAGGTATATTAAATATATGTTCCTGTTTCAACGTTAATTTCGGATTTTTAATTCCTTGGCAAAGTAAGAAGATACAGCTAGTTCATTTTAAAAGTATTGGTTGGGAATATGATGCACATAAAAGAGAGGAATAGATTAACTTTCTCTTAAAATTCGGAGTGGTATAAAGTCTAGAAAGCTTTTTTTTTTTTTTTTTTTTTTTTTACAGATATCGGTATAATTTGGGTGAGAAGTTGGAAGGGCTTTTAGTGTTTATTATTTTTTAAGCATAATTTATTTTACGATTATTCCAGCGCGAGAATTTTTTAAAAAGTCATATTTTGCTCAGAAAAGAATTGCTCTCAGCTTTTATGTTTTATACTTTTTGCTGAAAACATAGTGTTTTCCTTGGGAAATAAGTATCTATTTGAAATTTGAGAAGTTTTGAAACAAGTGAAATATCTTTAAAAATGTGTAAACATCTAATAATTTACGCGTATAGAGAGGTGTTGTGATAAATTTATGGACTAGATGGAGGTGATACCTAATTTATCACATGGAGTTTTTTTTATGAATACCAGAATGATAGTAACATAACATCTGAACTTACCTCCCTTACACCTTAAGTAATATCTTTTCAAAAGTTGTCTCTTACCTTGTCATAAGAAGTTTTCTTTATATCTAATAAATTACTTATTTTTTTAAAGAAAAATGTTTTGTGCTAGTATAAGTAAATTGGTATACTGAATAAAATACTTATAAGGTAGCCCAACTACTCGTGTTGAGGAAGACTTAGGAAGCTATTATAGTGTTGCTTTGTTTTGACTAAGTACCTATAACACATATAATGACAATCAAAATATTGATTGTCAGGTAAACTTTTATGCTTAGTCCACAGTTCCACACTAACCAAACTTTATTATTAGCTTTTAGGTACTGAGAGAGTTGGTTGAAACCGCGATTCTGTTTCGCAACATTTTGAGTCGAAATTTGTATGGGAAGTGTTGTTAAGCGTTGCGGAGCAATGTTTCAGTCAGTTCAGTCAGTTTCAGTCAGTTCCATCTGAATTTTGCAAAATGCTTCGCAACATTGCGAGACAAATGTTGCACTCAGTGGCTTCCCGGCCTTAGTGTGGACCTGGCATTATGAATGGATCTTGTTACAGACAGCACTGTTGGGCCATGCATATTTTTATACCAACAGTAAATGATTGAAGATGGTGCAGGTGTCGACTTCTTATGTCAATAAATATAAATATTGTGGACTTTTTATATAAAAAAGTAAATTTATGCCATTGGAAGATTTTTGAATTTCTTACAAAAAATAATCATAAAACAATATATGCACATCAGACTAGCAAAGCATGGTTGCTATAAGTATATGCATCCATTTTAGCTGATGTAGATCGGCTAGATCCTAATAACTACTTATTCCAAAAATGAGAGTAGTTTGCTATATTTTTTTACATTAATATCACATTTTCATTCATAGGTTTCATTTCATAAGGTAAGCGTTCCTTGCAACTTTATCAACTTTACCTTTGCCAGAAGAGGAAACTCTGAAGGACCTCTCCGCCATAATGAATAAAATATAAATGAAAATAATATTAATTACACGAAAGAGGAAAGTAGAGAGAGAAAAAAAACTTGGATACATAAAATTTTGAATAAATATCATCCCCCGGGATTTTTGTTTAAAAAATGAGAAGAAAAAAGGAAACTTCTCAAGTTAAGAATTCTTCTCCCGCTAGGAAGAAAAGGAATATAATAACTGGATGAGAGGAGGAGGAGAAACAAAAATATTCTTATAAAACGAATCCTTGACTTCTCTGGTAGTTAAAAGTAAGGAAAATAACATTGCTGAATAAGTTGTGAAATCAGTGATGATCTTCAGTATTCTTAAGCATCGGCCATGCCTCGGTCAGTATAGTACCGATTAATAATAATAATATCGCCTTATTTATACTGCCCGATTAAGACTATTAAAGTCCATTATTGTAGCAGTAAGCCCAAGACATATTAATATGTGGTAAAAATTCCAAATGGGAGGATAACTTGTCATGTCCGCTGGGTTTCGAACCCACGACATCTGGATTCTCTGGATTCACAGAGTGCCGCCTTTACTACTGAGCTACCGGGCGATTAGTATGTTGTAGGGGGCTAAAATTATAAATATGATTTTAATTTGCTTTTTCGGAACTACAAAAAACATATATTGGAAGAGGAAAATTTGTTAATCACAAGAATAATGTCACTCAATTCTCAAATAATAATCTTATAATAAAACATACTTAAATTTTACCACCGACCTCAGTAGCTTGATCGATAAGGCGGCGGACTTATAACCTGGAGGTCTTTAGTAAAGCGAGTTAGAATAGTTGTGACATCACGAAAGTGATTAACACAAATATGATAACTTTTTTAACCTAAATTTTACCACCTTGGAACTCGAACCATCCTGTGTGGTGGTTACTTATAAGCTAAGAATCGAGTTATTAAAGTTGGTTCCTAGGGGTCAATTTAAATAGAAAAGGAGGAAATTGTCTTACAACAAGGTATACTTAACTGTCGGTACCTATCATCAGAATACATATACATACAACTTTTAGAAGTCCACTGCTGGATTAAGGTCTTCTATTTACTCCTCCATTTATTTATATCGGGTGTTTTCAAACACATAGTTAACACCATTAAACTTCCCCATCACGTCATCCACCTAATAAATGGTCCCTGTATGCCTGTTTCCGTCTTCAGGGATTAAATCCAGGATTGAATGAGTTTAACATTTGAGGAAAAATAAAAGATAAGATGAGTAATTTGAGGTAAGTATCCATGATTGATTTAGTACAGTACAGATGGCGACCTCAGTATCTTGATCGTTAAGGCAGTGGACTTGTAATACTTCAATTCCACAGTAAGCAAAAACAGACCGATATAAAACCAAAGTTGCTCAGGGGTTATAAAACGTCCAAAAATTTGAAAAAAAAAAATGAAATCGGAGTAAAAATTTTTTTTTTTTACAAAAACGAACACGAAAACTTCCGATTTATAATATTAGAAATTTCTCGGAAGAAATAGTAGAGCAAGTTTGAGTAGGCACTCGTGATATCACGATTGTGATTAACACAAATAAGTAGTATGATAACTTTTTAAACATACATAGCTAGGTAGATAGTCATTAGAAATGTACACAACTACCCATAGACTTTTACCTGTATAAGTATTAATATAATTCACCGGATTCCAGGTTCGATTCCCCATCAGGCCTTCAGGTGTTAAAGGGCCTCCGTGAGGTAGCAGCTACCACCGCTGTAGGACGGGACTCATTGTGTATGCAAAATAGCAACCTTGCTTTCCTCTCTCTCCGAGTTGGGGGGTTCAAACTTAAAGTAAATTTTTCTTTAAAAAATAAAAAATACAAGGAATGTAAAAAAATATAAGAAGAGAGAAAAAAAATTAAAAAGAAGAAAAAGGGGTAGGGAAATATCTACAGGGTGAAGTGAAAGACGTCGAGGTGGGGGGGCGAGATAAGTCCTGCATCAAAGGCTGGTTCTTGTAAAGGTCGCTGAAGTAAAGCAACGTCTAGCAAAGTTAAGACTTGGTGGGGTATGAGACTGATGAGTGATCTGATGACCTCCATTGAATCCTAATGATGCTGATGGTTGACGGTCAAATCCAGGCTGGATAAGGATTTTGAGGGTAGCTGGTTTGTGAGTTTTCAGCGAACGAAGGGTAAAATCGATCGACTGGAATGTCCTACACACCTAATCAAATCATATTCAGGCAGCAATATGCATTTTTTTTTACTTACCTAATCAAAGTTTGAATTGAAACTCAAAATAAATTACCTAATCAAGATTTTCTTTGTGTGATACTTCTTTATGTGATTCTATTTATTTACTTCCTAAGCAAACGTTTGAATTAAATTTTAAAATAACTACATAATCAAGATTTTCTTTACATAATACTGCCTTGAGTTTTTCTAAGACATTAAGGAGGGTTGAGTCATCAGTCTCATCACAAATGTGAAAATTTCCATCTCCAGATTTATGATGAAGGATAATTCTCAGTTTGCTGATTTTTTTTTCGCGATTGACATGAATGCCATAAGGTATCTACATGCAATAGAAATATCCCGGAGAACCCTGTACTTTTATATTTTTTAATGGAAAGGGCATAAAAAAACTCTGAAACTGAGAGAGAAAAAAGGAAGAAGCTTTTCCTTTTTTTCTTCTTCTTCTTCTTATTCTTCTCTTGCTAAATTAATTTGCTTGGGTGAAACAAAAAAAAGAAAGCTCCCATATAGCCAGGCTACAGCATCATCTCTAATGGAAACGACGCGCTGTAACTTTTTTTAAGATATAAAAAAAAGTGATGAACAAAAAGAAAGTATGAAAAGAACAAAAAAAAATCTTCCCCGGTTTTTCTTCCATTAAAAAAACGGGGGAAATAAAAAAAAACACGCGAGAATGAACAAAAAGGGAAAAAACTACATTAAATATTCTGGTGGTTATTTTTTTAAACTTTCATTATGATTATTTTCATATCTGTAATGGGTGGGAGAGAGAGTAGATCTCTTTCCTTCGTTTGAAAAGATACCAAAATATTTAACTGAGAAAGACCAAAAGAAGCTATAACCCATTTGAAACGAACCAACTACGTTACGGTCAGCGAGGATTATTGTAAACCTTTGTTTGTATTACAGGTAGAATGTTATTCAAAATAATTCTAGACCTAAAAATTATGGTACATATAATTATGTAGTAATATAGTCGGTCAGAATGAAGAAGATACAACATATGTATGTAAGTATTTAAGAATTTTCGTACCTGAGTGCGTGCAAACAAGTAAAAGTTACTCTTCCCTACCTAAAACCAAACACTCCCAGAGGATAGCGTGTGTGACAAGAGAATAAATACCTAATGCAAAGAATCAGTTTGGCTGTTCAGGTCGGAAATGCGGCGAGTGTGTTGGGGACAATGAAGAGGACAGCGGATATGCGGGAGGTGTTTTATCTATGAGATAATGAATTAGTATTTTAATTAATAAATATAATATAAACAACAGTCTATTATATTTTATATAACAGGCTCCTAAAACCAGCTGTTACATACACCGTGCCAGTAAAACAAAGAGACAAACTAACAAGATGTGTCTGTCGGGGAATTAAAATATTTAATTAAATAAGCATGGAAGGTATTTATGACGAAACTTGACGACAGAAGGAAATAAAAAGAAATGGAGACTAGAGGGAGGAGACAAAGGGAGGAGAGAAAGAGGAAGAGACTTATAATCTACTTGAAAGATGCAAAAAATAATTAATTTTCGTACTTATCTAAATATAAAGATGCCTCGCTCTTTTTCTTCGTCCTGTTCTTAAAATTTAATTAAATATTTTTTAAAGGTTGGAGAATAAGAACAAGGAAGACTATAGGTAGGTATTACATTAACCCTGTCCTGGAAGTTATATTAATTAAATAGGACACCAAATAAATTGAATGCCCAGCTATTTGTATGTATTGTTGAAAATGTAAAAACATTTAATATAGAACGGAATTAATTTCCATTAGTCTAGTAGTGTTATTGTGAATTTTTTAAAAGTTATCTAGAATTCGTAGAAAACAATGAAACAAAATATGAACTTGAATACTTTAAATTAATAATTGAAACAATTATTTTGTGTTAATATAAAGCTGGCGCATTCTTACTTGATGAGTGCTCGCCTCCTTGATTAATGATACCTTCTCAAACTCGCTTTACTTTTGTTCAACATGGGACTTGAACCCCCGGCATCCAGATTACAAGTCCATTGTCGTAGAGATTTAGCTACTGAAGTAACTGAAGTTCTTACTTACTTTCCGTGTCCATGATGGTTTTCATAGTGGTGGAAGTATTAATTGATGGGGTCATTAATCCCCTTGGACGTCCAGAAGCATTGTTCTGGGCTCCTTCCATGTCCTGTGTGTGTATTGTGTAGTGTTGTTTAAAATTCTATGTATGAATTTTGCTTGATTTGGATATCTAAAATGTGTACCTATACACATTATTTCTTTAGTAAAAAAATCTTAAAAATTCTAAAAACAGGAGTTTTTAATTTTGATGTTGGCTAGTTGAGAGCTGACTGAATTGACGATTCTCATGAAGAATGAATTAATACGGCTTTGAGAATACAGAATACAAGTTCAAAACATAAAAAGGATCTGTTTGAATTTTTTAATTCTATTTAGTAGTTTCCGAGAAAATCGCGCTTTTAATGTCGCTTTTTGAACCTCGGCTTTTTATCGGAATCATTTGGCAACGTTGCGCCATGACGTCATTTTCGATACGTTAAAATGTAAACAATGCCATTTTGCTTGAATTTTCAATTTGATTTTGACACGCAACAAGTTATTTTCAAATTTCTCAATATTTTGTGAAAATTTTAAAGTAATTTGTATTAATTTGGACCCTCCGTTTAATTTTCTATTAACAATTAACAGTTTCCATCATGGATAAAGATTTTGTGGAGTGTAATTCGACAAACTGTCCAAAGGTAGATTTCTACATGATACACCAGTTCTTGAACTCTCAGAACTTTGGTGAGATTGCTGGATCATCAAAAGATCAAAGGTAACTTGAATTTACTTTATTAAGATAAAACCTAGTAGTGTCTTTTTATGTTTATCAGTGACAAACAATATAAGTAGGTACCTAAGTACTTACAGACTCAAAGTGTTCTACACCTCAAAGTAGTTACAAACTTACTATGAAATTGAGAGTAAAAAAACCATGGTACCTACTTACCTATTGAGCTTTATTTCCTGTAAAGAGGTTCTCTTGTTTAAAGTCAAGTTCGCCTTAGAAGAAAAATAAACACTTTTACCAGATATTTCACATTTGTGTTGGTGTGAAGACAAACTTGAGTAACAGTTAGTTACAAGATCAGCCAGTAGATTTTACTGTAAGTAGTCTACAGCTGTAAAGGGTAATAAATGAACTAAAAGTAATTTTTTTTCTTTTTTTTCTTTTGGATGTTGATTGTAAAAATTGTTTTGACCAAATATTGCCCTTCCCAGATATCCAAATTGCTTTGTAACTAGAGTAAAAAGTCTGTTTTATCCTGGTTACAAGGGTTCTACAACAGTAGATTATAGTAAAGTTACCTGGCTGTTTTTTTTTATGTATAAATATTACCCAAGGTTTTATTTGTCTTTAGTAAGCTCCATCAACCAAAGAGTAGTGTGGAACAATGCTATCACTGAGGGCACTCTGCATTCAATGCTACCAATAGACCTAAGTGAAATCTTATACCATGTATTAAGTGTCACTACTGGCCTATTTATATAAATGAGGGACAGTACCTTTCTATGGTAGTAAACAGATAGAAGTGGTTGTTTTTAGTGGGCTTTTTATTTTATTTTTTCCTCATACTTGAGACACCAAGTATTTACCTACCTACAATAATAAATTGATTTTTCTGTACAATTTCAGATCTTCAAGACCAAACTATGGTGACAAGGCCATAGGAAGGGTTCAGTTGAAGAGAGCTGGCAGTTTTTGTTGTGTGAAAGCAAAGATTACACCAGAACACAAAATAAGAGCTAAACCTTATTCCGTCATGTGTACAATCGACGAAGAAAATGAGGAAGTTGTCAGTGCAGAGTGTGATGACTGTCCGGCGTCGCTAGGTAAGCTTTTTTTTGTTATATATTTCTCAAGTATGAAATACAAGTACAACTGACAACTAGTTGAACATTTTGATATTAAAACCTTGGCTGAAAAGAAAAAAAATCTTATGCCTCTTTGTATTTGCAGTTACATTCTGTTTCTAACAAGACTGGTTAATGTAATTCTCAGCAGCTGTCTATCTATCCCTTTGAGATCACCTTCAAAGTATTATCTCACTGATGGTTACACTTCTTCTTCTTCTTCTTTTTTTTTTTTTTTTTTCTTTTTTTCATATTGACCCTGGCTATAAAAGAAAAAAATGTTGATTTCTAATTTTCTTTTAGCCTGGGCTTGACTGCCCACTTCATTGGAATTCAAGGTGAAGTTGACACTATCAGAATGTAGAATATGTGTGAGTATATTAAAAAGTAGTTTCTAATTTTTTGTTTCTTTTTCCTCAGGTGGTTGTAAGCACAGGATTGCGTTCATTATGTGGCTTCATAGGAGATCAGAGGAGCCTTCTCCAACAGAAGTAACATCCTATTGGAAGAAGTCCATCCTGTCTTCAGCAGGGATTGTTCCCATTGAAATAAATAAACTTAGTGGCAGAGGAGCAGACACATACTTCATGCCAACAACTAGTGTCATTGAAATGTTCAAAACTAAAGTCAAATCACAGTCATCATCATGGTCTGTATGTAATGTATTTAACTCTAACATTAATGTATGTGATATACATACACTTGTGAAAGAGAGTTTTGACGACTTCCAGTCTTCAATCAGAGAGGAGTTGACAGATGAAGCTATCAAAAAGTTGGAAAAAGAAACAAGAGGTCAGGCTTCTTCTGAGAAATGGCATTTAGCCCATTATGGGCGTATAACAGCTTCAAAGTTCTACAATGCTGCTCATTGTAGAACAGCTGAAGGTGCTCTGTTAAATACTATTCTAGGAAGGAAAACCCCACAAACTGCAGCAATGAAGAGAGGATCTGAGCTGGAGGATGATGTTTACCTATTGGTATAGAACAAGTTGAAAGATGTGAGGAAATGTGGCTTATTTTTAAGTAAAAAATACCCTCTGTTTGGCACTTCACCTGATGGTATAGGTAAGGAATATGTCCTTGAGATTAAGTGTCCATCTTCAGAGAAAACTGTAAACAATTATCACAAGGATGAAAAACTCCATCCTAAGTATGAGTTGCAAATTCAACTCCAAATGGCCATGACAGAGAGAAAGAAAGGATACTTCATCATTGCAGATCCTCAGTTTGAGAAGAAATTCTCAATTTACAATGATTGAAGTGTCCTTTAATGCCAGACTTCTGAACGAGAATGTTGACAAGGCTATTATATTTTATAGGGAAAAGGTTTTTCCCCATCTTCACTGATATTATGTACCATCGTTTTCTAACACATAGAATATTTTACTCATATCCTAGAATATGCAAATATTTTAATATTACTTCACTTAGTTGTAGACAAGATATGAACATATATATTTTCTTGTTTAATAATATACACAATCTAGCTCTATGTACATCATTCTTAGAGAACTTCAAAATTATAGTTTGAGTGTTCTTCTCACGGAACCAAAAAGAAATTTTTATACCACCAAGGCACAAAACAAATCCTTGGAATCATATCTTTACTCTAGGAAATGTATTGCTCTCACAGGATATTGATTTTTTCAACTCAAGAACATTTAGAAAATGCTTAGATGACTTGAATCAAACCTGAATCTTCTTCTTGACTTGTCTTAAGAATTCTTATATTGTATTATTTTATAATATCTATATTTTGTAAGATTTTGTACAATAAGGTGTAATTTGTAATAGTGTACCAACATGTTAATTATACCTTTTCAAATAAATAATATATTGAATATATTCAAGAAATGTAAAACTTGTTATTAATATTTCATATTGCATTCAATAGGTATAGGTGTACCTATCACCTGTTTTTCTTCTTCTTTTTTTTGTAACTTCATAGCATTTTAACTCCTACCTGTTTTATTATAGTTATAGATAGGTCCCTACCTACCCAATAGGTACCTAGGTACTATTGGGAAAAATGGTTAGACAACAGAAGTACTATCTATTGTTAAATTGCATACCATGCAAGTTTTTGAAGTAAAGGCAAGTAGGTACCTACCTATACATAGAGTGTGTACCTTTGAGTCATATATAACAGTACCTATCTACTTATTATGATAGTGGGTAGGTACCCTTTACTTCAAAAAAAAATATTTTTGCTCTCTCCTTATCTACATGTATTAACATGTAGATAACTTACATCAAAATGATCCTCACAAGCAAAAATATCTGAGTTATCAGATACACTGTTGGTTCTCCTTGCCTTACTTAACCATTGTTTACGCCTTTTCTTCTCTAAAGGTACCCTACAATATAGTTTTGACGAATTTCTCGCTGTATTGGGACATAGTGGTACATAACAATAACACCATTCTCTCTTTGAACTGTTCTTTTTTAATGTAGAGTTTGGCCAAATAGGAATACCAGGCAGTTCATCTGTATTAAAATTATGAGGATCACAAACAGCGTAGGTATGATCCATTTTCTATGATTCTCAAGGCGAATATTGCATAAATGCCAATGATAGATTCGAAAAAAATTAAAAAAAGTTAAGCAGTTCAGATATGAAAGAAAAGTACCTATTCGTAGCAGATAAGAAAAGTACCTATTCGTAGTTCGCGCTCAGAGCTATCGCATATGACTCAAGGTCTTATCGAAAATGACGTCACGCGGTGTTGCCAGATCGGAAATCGCGTGCTCTCAGCTTGAGGGCTTGAAAAAGCGAGAAATATAATGATTATTGGAATGAAGAATAATGCTATTAACGATGATGATACAAATTATGATACCAAAGACGTTTATGAATATAAAGATAATGGCTAAGAAAAATAAGTTCTCAATGATTATGAAAAAATCATGATCATTCAGAAAATGATGATTTTGTGACGAATTTCAAGATGATTGGAGAGAAGAAGATGATCGTTTTGAAAACTCTCATATTTATCATCACATCGATGATGATGATGAAAGTGATCATTTTGATGAAGAAGACAACAACTGTGATGATCAAAAATATAGCAAGTTTAATTATAACAAAAGATGATAAAGATGGAGAAAATGTTTCTCTTTTTTCTTATCCCTTCTCCATTCTTCCATTGACACACTTTTTTAAGCGCTACAGGATATTTTTCAGCCATCAGAATTTTTTAAGAAATTGTAAGCAGAATGAAGAAAAGAAACAACAGCTCGTGGACGATGAAGAATGGAATTAAAAATGAAAGAAAACAAAAAGAGTTTATTACATCGTAGCTTCGTAGCCTGAGAAAATTCAAGGAGAAGATATTTTCAATTTAAGAATAAAATAAAAGAACAATAAGAGACTTGATTAAAATAATTATACAGCTTCTTTTCCAACATGTAGGAACTGTAGGTACCTCGCGAGCTTTAACGGTTAGTTGTTACTTTAGAATGCGTTATCAGTTTGCTGCTTCACGTTGCTTTGACTCACACCTTACACACTTCCTATTTTAACCTCCTTGAAACTTGTTTATCTTTTCTTATCAACAACATGTGATTGGTGATTGAAAACCGGTTTTGTGTTTCAACTTTCAACGGTTGTAATTTAATTTTGATTGTTGAGATTTTAGATTTTATTTGAGAGTATATTCTAGAACTAGATAATAATTGATCTTGGCTTTGGTTTTATCTTCAAAAAGACAGTGATTAGTCGTATCCCTTCTTCACTGCTGAAAGCTGAGAATATCATTTTGTCATTTAAATTCTGATCCTGTTGAAAACGTGTCTCAAGTGCACAACTGAGCATCCCAAGTTGTCTGATCAGTATCAGATCTCCTGATTTATCAACTAATTTTTGTAAGTACCAGTGCAACAGCTATTTCTTTGACTATCAGAACAGCATGTTTCAGCTAGATTACATTCCACTCAGTATCATATTATTTGTAATAATAATCAGACACCTTACACTCTCACACCTCTGAGGGGAATCAATTCAAAATGGATTGAGTTTCACAAGTTTGAGTGAGCTCTGAAATTTCTCTATTTTAATTTGAGGGTGTGTTTGGCTTGGATTAACTTCAACTGTTTCATAATGTGGCCCTCAGTGGCCTTAGCTTTAGTTCCAGATAGGTATGGACAAGTCTCCACTGAGGTAACTGCTAATATGGAAGATATTATTACTATTATTATACTATTTAAAAAAAATAATGTTCATTGTTTTCACAATTCTCTCCCAGCTATAATTTTGCATCTAATCCACCTAATCACAGTGTTATCCAATGAAAATAAAATTATGTGAATCATTGCATAAGAATAAAATATTTTCTCCATGTGAATAGTCACCGTGCCCAAGTGAGTTAGGGCACTAGGCATTGCAATCATGGTGACCTGGGTTCAATCACCAGCGGGGTAGGAATTTTTCTTCTCTGTACTTGGATGTTAGGGTTCCACTCATACCTCATGAGGAAAAAACTTCATACCATAGTATTTACAACAAACCACAGTATAAGTTAATGGTTGGAACATTCACATTATTTGAATTGAAGTCATGACCATGTCTGTCCTCAAGTTCAAGCTTGAAGAGAACCAAATCAAATCAAATCAAATCAAATTATATTTATTCGTTTTCATTTTTTTTTACAAAAATTATGAATATCGTCAGTTTAAATTTAAATTATAGACAGGCACAGTGAAAATGAAAATATATGTGCGCAAAGTAATTGTAATAATAATAATATAAAAATCAGCATTTTGCAATTCTTAGAAAACAAGATTAAAGGTAAGTGACATCAGTGTTCCTCTAAATATTCATTTATGGAGTAAAATGGATGTAATAATAGATAGTCTTTTAATTGTTTTAGGAAGTATGTCTTCGATTTTGTTAAACAAGATTTTATTTCAGATGGTAATGCATTGAAGAAAATTTTGCCCATAGTGAATGGTCCTGTAGAAGTTTTATGGAAATGAAACGTATCTCTTTGAAAGTCATTTTTATTTCTGAGGTTATAAGATGTGATATCTTTAACACACTTGTGTTGTTTAAGATCATCTCTGAGTGCAAGTATGATGACTTTATATATATAAAGGGAATAGATAGTGAGTAAGCCCTTCTCCTTAAAAATTAGACGTACTGATTGAAAGCGTTGTAGTTTGAAAGTATATCTAATCGCCTTTTTCTGCAAAATAAGAATACGTTCAGTGTAGGTATGGGGCGCTGATCCCCAAATTTCAATACCATAGCTCAACAAAGAGTAAAAAACTCCATAATAAACATTCAGAAGAACATCTTGAGGAAGATAGTCAGACAATCTCCACAGTAAATAGGTACTAGAGGACAGTCTAGAGCAAAGATTTTCAATATGAACATCCCATCTAAGATGCTCATCAATGTGAACACCCAGCAACTTGACAGAATGAACTGCTTGCAGCTCGTTCCCGCCCAGACTAAGGCGGAAGTCAACACTGTTTCGCAAGGTGAACTTAAGAATTTCACTTTTCTCGATATTTAAAACCATATTGAGAGATGACATATAGGAATTCACCTCTAGCAAAGTTGCTTCACATCTACTGACAAGATCCTCACAAGATCTTTCACTGAGGAGAAGTGACGTATCATCCGCAAATGCAATAGCTAGAAGATTAAGCAGTGTATCGAAAAGCAAGGGAAAATTATTTACGTATACAATAAAAAAGAGAGGCCCTAATATGGAGCCTTGAGGGACACCAAAGTTTACCCTTTGAGGATTAGATCGATGCTTGGACTCATACAAAGTGTCGGAAAATTGTTTGAAATTTGAAATATCAGGCAAGTTTAAAGATTCTCCATTGACAGATGAAAGATTTACTAGTTCAACAATTTGAACGCGATTTGTGAGGTATGAGCTCAAGAGATTGTGTGAATTACCCCTAATTCCGTAGCCCCAAAGTTTTTTTAGAAGCAATTCATGTTTGACACAATCGAAAGCCCGTGTTAGATCAAGGAAACACCCAGAAACATGGTGCTTTTGATCCAACTTTTCAAGAACTTCTTGAATATAAATAGCTAAAGCGGTGCCTGTCGATCGTTTATGCCTAAAACCATGCTGGAAGTTATTCAGTATATTATATTTAGAAAAAAAAGATAGTAATCTCTCATAAATGAGCTTTTCAAAAATTTTGCCAAAAGAGGGAGTAAGTGTTATCGGGCGATAATTTTTGCAATTTGAAGATTCACCCTTGCTTTTGTACAATGGTTTGATAAGACCAACTTTCAAAGGATCTGGAAAAATTCCATCATTAAAAGATTCATTATAAAGGTATGTAAGAATGCTCAAAAGGGGTAAAATACAAAACTTTATTACCTTATATGAAACCCCATCAATTCCGGCCGAAACCTTATTAGGTAAGTCCCGTACGATTCTGAAGAGTTCAGTCTCAGTAACAGGTAAGAAAAATATAGATTGTGGTATATCAGGTTCCGCAGCTGTATTTGATGGGGTAGCAGAAGAACAAGGTGTAGGAATATTCAGAAAATGATTGTTAAAAACGTTACACAAGACGTCCGGGTCAGTCACTAGGTTGTCCTCCACTTGAAGGCTAATGTTATTACAAGCCATCTTTTTTTTCTTTTTATAGTGTGAAACTTGATCCACTATTTCCCAGGACGTTTTAGATAAGTTATCCCCAGCATTTCTTATTTTATTAGTTAGATCCTGCGATTTAATTTTCTTAAGTTCAGACAAAAATCTTCCCTTTAAAAATTTAAAATTAGCCTTATTTGCAGAACCTTTAATAAATGATGTATTATAATATTAATCTATATCTATTTTCTAAAAACTTCACTGAGGTATTATCTCTTTTCTCCCTGAAATACTTTTTGTTGATGTTTATAAAAATATAATTACATATTTTCTAATTGTGCAGTGTCAAGTTAAAATAAAATATACATTAGGTACCTTCTTCTTATCATATAGAGTAGTCACCATGGCCTAGTGGGT
The DNA here is from genome assembly GCA_024516035.1 of Bactericera cockerelli. Classification (NCBI taxonomy): domain Eukaryota; kingdom Metazoa; phylum Arthropoda; class Insecta; order Hemiptera; family Triozidae; genus Bactericera; species Bactericera cockerelli. Next base: position 28,923,383 of record CM044960.1, read on the forward strand.
AGCACACTAGGCTTGCATGCTTGGTTAGAACTCAGAACTAGGCGAGTACCCTCATGAGGAAAAATGAGTAGCTGCTTTAATGTGAGCAGTGATCAGTGGTGGAATTATGGACAAAAATGAGATATTGGGATATTCAAGGAAAAGAAAAAGTCCTATTGAAATTGTTTTTATAATAACCCAAAAAACACAATTATTTATCTCTTATCATATGAAATTTAGCATAGCCTATTTTTGAAAATATACCTACCTAATACCTAAATGAAGTCTAAATAATATCCCTGAACTTTGAAATGCACAAGACCACAAGATGGTACCTAATAAATAAGCAATTTTCTTTAAAATGTGATTCCCAGTTCTAACTAGTCATTACTGTTCAATATATTAGTCCACCATTTTGTAGCTGTATGGGGCACAAATTTTATGAAGTGATGAGACATCAATTATCTCTGAGGTTTGCTCTTCTTTTATATGAGAGGCCCAGGAAATGATTCACTTTTACTGCTACATACAAAAGTAGGACAAAAACCTCTGCAATAAATTGACACCCTATTTTATCCCAGAGAGTAAAGTACAGTATAAATTTTGTCTCTATTTACTCTAATTGTAAACCCATTCATGAAAGGAAAATGGAACTCCAAAAAAGGGTGATTTCGAGAGAAAAAACTGTTTTCGGGAGTTTTTTTCTCGAAAAATGAAGGGTTTACACTATCAACACAAGCTTTGTGTCGAAAAAACAGAGCAAATGCCACCCACCTTTAACAAAGGGTATTTTTTAAACTAAAAAATTCAAGGGGGTGACGTGTTTTTTTACGTGATTTTGAAGTTTTTTTACCCCTATCTTTTGAACTAAATTTTAAAAATACTATTGTTCGATTTTTTTTTGCCATGAAATGAACTCTTTTTAACCCAAAATAATACAAAAGGAGCGATTATTTCTACATATGCGGAAATGTTACAAGGGCGAGGGAGACGGTGACATAATTAACTATGCCCGCGGACTTAACTGGAAAATGTTGCCAAGGAAAATTGAAAATAAAACTGTTGTAAAGTTTCAAAATCCGTTATTTTCATTATCTTCAATAACGTGTCCTCTGTGTTTATCATAGGAATTTTCCTGGACCTTGATTCTAGCTTTTCAGAGTGGTATCATATCATTGTCAGAATCAGCAGGTTCCAGTTAGAATACTCCATATTAGGTAGCCATGACAACAAAAATGATCTTAGTGTACAAGTCTACCAACGAAAAAAAAAAAAAAAAAACATCAAAGCTACAGCCATTATATTCTTTAGCTAGATCTTCAGTAAGCAACGACCAGCAAGTTTAGGACTCGGCACGTACGTGGAACAATTCAAATCCAAACCCTCGCGAAAACTGGCTGGCTATTTCGGACCCAACCTGTGAGTTTCCAGCGGTTGGACGGTTGAAACTCCACTCACATGACGGTCAGTGTGTTGACTTTAAAAAAAAATGTAATTTTATTAGTCTCATAGCTTAAAAAAATACATTTTCTTGCTGTTAAATAAATGATGTCAATGAAAATATATCACCTTCTCCTCCCTATCTAAGGCTAAAGTCAACGACATAAGGAGAAGAATCTAAATTGAAAGGGTAAGAAGAAGAAATAACATTACCACGTGCTAGTGAGGTGTGTGCCGGTAGAAAGAAGGAACACGCGTCCTTAATAAAAAATAAAACCTAATGAAGGTTGCAAGGTAGAAATATAGGTTCTGGGGTGAAGATGAAGCACGTTAGATTGTAGGGGTAAGATATAGGTAAAAAACACATCTAGGTAAGAGAGAGAAGGATATTGAAGAATTCCAATTTTTTAACGTGTTCTCTCAAGTAGATATTCAGGGTGCGAAAAAAGAGAAATTTATGAAATTAGTCTTAATAAGTTATCTTAACTAAAGGACTTGAACCGACCTCAGTAGCTTGATCGATAAGGCGGCAAACTTGTATTCTGGAGGTCAGTAGGTTATGTCCTGGTTTCAGCATAGATTTAATAAAGCTTGAGATTGTGTTAGGATTCCAGTATGATAAAAGAATAAAGGTACTTTTTCAGCAATCCTATCACCATCATCTCTTCCATATATCTTTTGTTTTAGTCCAATCCACCTCCATTCATAACAAATGTAGCTTAAATGGCTGAATTTGGAATCTTGAAATTTTGGAACATGTTATTTTTTTCGTCTGGCCTTCTCTACTGTGGTAGGAATACTAAATCGATTGTCTGAAATTTGACAGTATTTTCTCTGCCTTCTCTACTGTGGTAGGATCTCCGAATTAATCCATCCAACTTTACTCTGTTGGATCTCTCGATTTATTCTCATGAACTCCTCTTTACTTATTTAGTTTCCTTAAGCCATGTTTAAACTTTCCAAGGAGGTTTCCTCTCATAATGACCTGGTCCAAGCGCATGTCAATGTGTTACTGTAAACACAATGTAGAGACATCTACCCTGTACCTGGCAGTGATTCCGACCTGGCTGTACTACACATCGAAATAAAACAGAGAATAAGACAGGATAAATGAAAGCCACGAAACGGGAATACATTTTTCTTCTAAAACATTGCCGCTAGATAACCCATGCAGGAGGTTGAGGTCGAGCATGACATATCAAGCAAGTTATATGGTCTATACCTTCTAACATGTTATATATAAACATTGTCATTATTACAAGATAATAGACAGTTAACTGATGACTTGCAGACCACCCTGTAAAACTCCGCATCCCTGCATGGAACCCGTTATGTAGGTTATTAATCCAGGCGGGTGGTACCGTATGCTATTTCTGTTATTTTCCCTAAAACCCCAGAAAAAAAAGGTGCAAATTTTAAACCTCCTTGAAACTTGGTGAATGTTGGTTCACAAAAGTAGGTCTCTGGGTTGAATTCAGAAATTTGGAAACTTGTGAATCATGGAGGTCGTAATCTGATGTCGATCCTTTCGCTTCTAATACCTTTTTATTTTAAAGTAATTTATTGTTCAAAATACATATACTAAATACATAAGTACATTGGTACTGGGTAGTCAAGTGGATAACGCGCTAACCTGATAATCCAAGTAGCGTAGGGATCCGTTGGTTCGAATCCCACCCAGTGTATGAATTTTTCCTCATTAATTTGAGTTTGTGACCAAACTGACCACATAATAAGACTCAGAGTGTTAGGTGGTAGAAAATGCTTAGAGCATTAACCTCGTCTGGTGGTTAACTTCCACTAAAGAGTGTTATTATTACGTTTATTTGAATTATTTACTTTGAATGAATTAGACTCGACTTTTAACGAATTTCTCCAATGGCTGCAATTTATTATTATTGACTGGTTGGAGTTCCACAAGAGAAGCACCAATTATCACACCGACCTCTATTTAGATCTATTGTGACCAGTTGATTCTAATTCTGATGTACGTCCTGATTTGAAGTAGTCAGGACGAGGGTTTTACCCTCCATTCGCTGGGAATCGTACCAGCTACCCACATTAACCTCACCCAGCCTGGGTAGGGCCGGAAGCCTCACGTGTTTGGATTGTTGGCTGCAATACCCATAAGAATTTTTAAAAGATACAAGAATGAGTTAGATTAATTTTTTATGTTAGAGATAAGGAAAGTAAAAAATATAAAGAAAATTATAGAAAAAATCATTACCTTATCCTAGTTCTCCTTTATAACCTTTGAACTTTCATGATTCCATGTCTACGTCATGTACAAAGTTCTGTGTTTTCACAATTATCTTGGAAACCTTCCTTTTTTGTCCTCAAAAATAATGATGAAGTGTTTGCTTGGTCGAACATGGACTAATGAAAGTTCAATTCACTCTGTTGAAAAAACAAGATGTTTTTTTAGCACCAATTTAACTGAAATCGAAACACTGTCTTTGCTTGAACATTGTCACTACTCTTAATCAATCATTTGTAAAAGAAATATTGATTTTCCATGTTTTAATAAGCGTATACTTGTTGTTCAAAACCGACCTGAGTAGCTTGATCTATACAGCGCAGCGGCGGACTTGTAACCTGGAGGTCGGTGGTTCAAGTCCCGGTTTCAGCGTATAGCGAGTTTGAGTGTTTATGATATCACGAAAGTGGTTAACACAAAATAAAATATGATAACTTTTATTATTTTTTTTTTAAATTTTACTTGGTGTAATAAATTTTGTTTTAGCCAAGATGTAGAAGTACCGTCACATCATGCAGATTCAAGGAGAGTCCATCAAATCTGGAATAATGATTTCATTTTATATGTCTTTTTCTTTGTGTAGGCGATCTTCACACCTCGGCCGAGGTGTTTGATGTTTTGTCCAGTCAATTTGGATTGATGGAATATTTTAAAGTACAATTCATGTTCACCGTTGGTACTGAAATTCCACATTTCTTGTAGTTCTGATAGTAAAAGGGATGTATCAAGGTATTCTACTTTACCCAACTTCTTCTTCTACGTATAAAACTGTAAAAAACAGCTGTCTTTGCGAGAATCGACCTTTGTTTTATTTGGAGAGAGATAAATATCAATTTTCATTCCTTTTATTTTGATGCCAAGCCTTCAAAACATGATCATATTTTTGGGAGTTTTTTTCTGATAGGATTAGGCACACATGTAGGGTACCCAATTTTGGGGTACCTTTGCAGCTTTTAAAATATGACCTAAATTTTAATTCGCAAAAAAAAGAAGCAGATGGCTTTTTTACGAAGAGTTCGAGTCGTTCGAGACCGCCTCTATTTTTTTTTTTTTTTTTTTCTTTGCGATGGGTTAGTCTTTATCCTTTAAATTTATTTGAAATGTTCATAATGATATTTTTAGTTAAGTAGTGGAGATAAGGTATAGACATCTCTTCATAATAGGTTCATGTTTTGTAGACATTTCTGGCACCTATTAGGTTTTAACGAGATCACGGTTTTTCATCATATTTCAGTGTCGATTGAATAGAGTTTACAAATGATGGCGCCATTATAATGTGATGAATTTTTGTGAATTATTACCACATACTTATATGAGTATTAATTCATGCTTAGCCCAGAATCATTTAACTTCGCTGATAATTACAGCATCCCACTTGTCATATAGATTTGGGTGCATTAGTTCTAAATACTGGACGCAGCACATGAAAATTTCTTCTTTTTTTTAGAAAAGACCCCCAGAAATAATGTAACGTTATATGGACTAGATTCTTTATCTGAAATGACTAACCACCCATTTTTAATGTAAAAGACTAAGATACTATACTGTAAATTTTAAACCTATTTTACTTACGTTCTGAGATCAAAATTTGATGTAGGTCTACCTCGTCTTGTAAAGAGTAAAATTTGAACTGTCTGTGCTGAAGAAAGACCTACTGTGTTCTAAACACTGAGGGCAAAATTGAGAGACGTTTTTGTAATACCTCTGTGGCGCTAAGTCTCGATTTGCGTATTTTCTTATATGCGGAAAACTAGTGCATGACTGAAGAACTCCATTTTTTCTATTAAATTCTCCCTAAGCCTGCTATCACTTTCCAAGCATCCATGATGTTTTATGTACACTATTCAAACCTGCTGTGAAATAAATTGGGCACTGTAAGTAATTTGCCGAATTCATGATATATTAATTTTTTTCTTATTACTATCAATAAATTATCCCCCGATTTTACTTTCTGACACCATTTTAGCTTGATTTTATTTTTAAATCAAATAATTATTATTGAGCCCGAATGATAAATCAGATACATCAAAGGTAGATGTCTCTTTCAAGTATTTATACTGATTGAAGTACAGAATCCCCCCAAAAACACCACTTCGTGGTTAAAAAAAGAAGAACGCCTCACTCAAAAGAATGATTAAATTAGCTAAAAATAAATGATATCAAATTGAGAACACCTTACCACCTTTCTTTCTATATCTCTGCACTCTTCTCTGAATTTATTCCTCTTATGTTTATCTTTCTTTATCCTTTCTAGGGGTCATCCCAAACTTGATTTCTCTTTAAATTTACTTGTTGCACGGCAATAAAAAATGGTGGTCGGAGTATGATTTTTCTGAACTTATTTTATTTGAATCGAGAAAATTACACCGCGACCGCCATTTTTTATTGCCGTGCAACAAGTAAATTTAAAGAGAAATCAAGTTTGGGATGACCCCTAGAAAGGATAAAGAAAGATAAACATAAGAGGAATAAATTCAGAGAAGAGTGCAGAGATATAGAAAGAAAGGTGGTAAGGTGTTCTCAATTTGATATCATTTATTTTTAGCTAATTTAATCATTCTTTTGAGTGAGGCGTTCTTCTTTTTTTAACCACGAAGTGGTGTTTTTGGGGGGATATCAGTTCTTTTTGTACGAAAATATAGGTTCATGAAACATTATGAATAACAAAAGTAAATAAGCTGGGAAAATGTGAATGTACCAAGTTGTCTTTTTTTTAAGATATAGTTTTAGCAGTACGTATTTAATTTTTCTTATGTCAATAAGTATTTGGATCACAGATTTGGCCCCCTGAGTCCCTAAAGTGAGTAAATAATATATAAATTTGCAATGAAAGACCTTTTGATTTTATACTCAACATGATTAGGTTTATCTTCCAATGCTAAATAGACCTCGGAGCCTCCTATGAGGGACACTAAAACACCTGGATTAACAAATGCCAAAGAAATTAATTTGTAATCACCTTATCAAGGTGAGGTAATGAGTTCTCTCCCGTTGACCTCTTCTTACCCGAATTCTCTCCGGCTTGTTGCAGGGGTCACCACGAGTATCTCTCCCGGAAATAAGACCTTGCTTTTTTACGTTAGGTATTTAAGAAAATGAAAACTACAAAATTATCATTTTTATATATACGTATAAGAATCGGCCTTTTATAAGGAAATCTTTTAAATCTCTAACTAATGAAAGACAATGCCTTCAGTGTATAGTAGAGATAGGTAAAATACATAGAAGGCCATGCCTCAGGAATATAGTAGGGTTAGGGATAATACGTAGAAGGCAATGCCTCGGGTTTATAGTAGGGTTAGGTAAATATATAGGCCATGTCTTGGGTTTATCATAGGGTTTGGAAAAATACATAGAAGGTGTTTCGATTATAATTTTTATGCTAGGCCTAAACTATGTAGGTATAAAATCAGGTAAAAATGCAAGCGACGCGACGGGAGACAATTTGGTGTTGATAAAACCATGAGCGGGAGAGTACTCGGTGGTGACGTCCCTTATCAATACCTCACGAGGTATGAGTGTACCCCATAATGGACAGAGAAAAAAAAAACTTCCCTGAAGGGGATCGAACCCAAGTCTTCATGCGTGCAAGCCTAGTATGCTACCCACTTGGCCAAAGTCACTACTTTGTCACAACTATTAGTGAGTAGCATCGACATTATGAGAGCTAATTCATCATATTTTATCTCCATCCAACCATGATTGTCCAAAATCAATCTCGTAATGCCGCCACGGGTCTTTGCCCAATTCTGCAACTACTAAAATTTTCCTCGCGAGGGTAATGGGGTCGTCATGAAGATCAAATATAAATATCGGAAAAACAAAACAACGTTAAGCCCAAATTGAAAATATAGAGCTAAAAATTTTCGTCCCCGCCAGGATTCGAACCCATGTTGACTGCGTGGCAGGTCGAGCATGCCACCAATAGACAAAGTTATATTCTAAAGACACGGACGGAAAATAAACTAAATTAATACTTGGAAACTTAAACATTAAAATTTTGCAGAGAGAGAGAGCGAGGTCATCTCGAAAAATACATACTGGCCAAGATCTGACCACTAAGCTAAGGATTCGAAGGTACCTACCCGCCAAAGAAAATGATAAGACCACCAGGTGCCACCCAGTGGACCGGATGAAGGAATAAATTCAATAAATTTGGTATCTGCTCATCAAGATCTTTCATTTGATACCACTTAAGATTAGTATTACCCTTCAATTCCTGATTTGGGCTCCCAAAACCCGAGGCCGCCCAAATGGGTCGCCCGCTTATAATTTAGAATTTTTTTTTGGTCCGGGCTCATCTCCACTATATCTTGATCACTTTAGACACCTCACTTAATCTTCAGTGCCAAGTTAAAGACACGAAGTCGGGTCTCAAAGGATCCGTATGAAAAAAAAAAACGGAAAAAAAAAAAAAAAAATTATGAATCTTTTCATGTCTTTCACGATTGTTGGGGGGTCTCGAAAATAGGGTTCCCGGTGGCCTAGGAAGTCAAACAAAGAGTCAAATCAACTTATTTTTCAACGTAGAGCCCATTTCTGCAATAAAAATCGCAATTTTTGAAATTCATGTTGCACTTTTCGCTGGCTGGAAATACATGAAATGCATGGGAACTATGTTTTCCGTAACCTTACACTCTGCCGGTCTGTCTCTTTATTTGTATAGGCGTTCTTCACACCTCGGCCGAGGTGTTTGATAGCTTTGGTTAAGTGCATACCTACTGCTAGTACATAACTACATACCATCTACATCGGACTATTGGACAGCATCTTTGATAAACATGGTTGGTTAGAAGACCTTACTCCAGTGAGAATCCTGCCTTAAAATAATAATAATAATAATACTCTTTAGTGGAAGGTAACCACCAGGCGAGGTTAATGCTCAAAGCACTTTCTCCCACCTAACCCTCAGAGTCTTATTATTGTGGGGTCACAAACTCAAATTAATTAGGAAAAATTCGTGCACTGGGTGGGATTCGAACCAACGGATCCCTACACTACCTGGATTACCAGACTACCAGTGCACAAGAATCTTGTGGGAATATGAAAAACTCCGAAAAAAAAGACAATACAGAGAAATTAATTTTCAACAATAAAAAATAATGATTTTTATTTCTGGAATTTTCATGATTAAATTTGAAAGTATTAAAATCAGGGATATACCTATAATAATATAAATTTTAGACACCTAATTAATCCAAATTGAGACAGAGAGAAAAAAGTATGAACAAGAATGACAGAAGATAATTTTGAGGATGTTAAATGTCTTGACTGTGATTTGGTTATTTGTCTTACCCTTTTTAACAATGATTTTCTAATTGTGAATTTTGAAAATGTCAGTTTTAAAATAATGGAAAAATATGTCAACTAACCCTTACTCAGGTACACTTACCTAATATAAAATACAATCTTTCCCCTTACCTATATATTTGTTTTTGATAAACAATATTTTTTAATTGTTCGTTATTGTTTTCACAATCTAAAGAAAAAATGCCCTTCAATCCCTTTTCATAGAAGATATAGGAAAAAAAATTGTCTACAAATTATAAAATGTTTATAATGTCATTAAAATTAAAAAATGGAATCATATAAGAAAAATTACTTTGGAATGTAAAAATTACAGTATTTTGTACTCTTAAGAAAGATGAGATTCAATTAATTAATTCAGTTGAGAGATATAAAATACAGTTGAGGACTTTTTATGTATGAGCCAAATTGAATTTCTTTGACGTATCACAACTGTCTAATCTATTGTGTTGTGTTATTTTATTATTTAGACATTCAAATTGTAAAAAGTCCTCGATATAGTTAACGTTAAAAACATGGTAAAATTATTTATAAAAAACTGTATTGAACTGAAATTCTGAATGGTTTCTGACATGTTAAGTCAAAGCTCTCTAGACTGACTGTCCTTTAATTCCAGAATAAGAAAAAATGTCACAAGATACATGATGGTTTCACACAATAACTCTAATTTTGATTTGGAAACTTAAAATTATTAAAAGAAATTATAGAAGATTATTCAAAATATTAAAGGTATCAGTTTTAAAGAATTAAATAAAATCAGTCCCTTTAAAAATAATATCTATTGCCCAGTAAAATAAAAACCAATTTTTTCAGTTTATGCCTTCAATCTATTGTTGGCTTTATGATCTTTTCAAAATTTCAACTTTCGGCTAAAAGTGAAAAACAAAAACACTTCAATCGATTTTCAACTATTTAAAATGCTTTTACAAGTTATTTTAATGAATATTAAAAAGAGGGAACACCAAAATAGAAAAGGACACCACATCAACATTACTAATTAACAAAGTGTTAAAATAGTAATTTAAAATTACAAACTAATAAATTAAATAAAGTTTAAAAATATAATTAAGATATCACCTTTTTCTTTTAAAATTAATTCTATTCACCTATTTCTTTATTTACATGATCAATATACAGATATTTTTTTATAGATACAAATTTACAATTTTGAAGACTAATTTATTGGAAACATGTTCCTGACAAGTACATATATGTATTTATATTTTTAAGACTATTGACTTTTTGAGCAAACCAATGTGTCATGACTATAGAAGAAAAGAAATTCAGGTTCTGGTAGAAAACAGCTGAACGTGTGGTTGTTCAGCGGAGGGACCTGAACGCCTGTTTCTTCTCGCTCACTGGTGGTATTGGCTGGTCAGATACGAGAGGTACTGACGGTAGAAGGGAAGCCACAATCAGGGACTCGCCGTCAGGTGATGGTAGTTGTTCTTGGACCGGAACTTGGGATGCCTGTGGATGAAGTCCACGTCCAGGACAAGCTTGCTGGTGGGCGGGGCCTCCTCATCGGACGTGAGGCGTGGACTAGAGCTGGGGGAGTGCGTGACGCGGCAGGAGGGCATGGACAGGTCCTCGGGCTCTGTCTGTTCAGGTACTTGCACGCTGGAGGGCAGCAGGAGGGTGGCGGGGACGGGCGGGAAGCGGATGACTCTCCGTATGTCCCTGGACTTGCGCTCTCTCTTGTTGAGGAGGGGCAGGGTGCCTTGGTTGTAGTTGGCGAGGAGGAGGTTCAGCTGGGTGCGGTACTCTGCCTCAGTGTCCGCCTCCAGGAAGTCGGCCTTGTAGTCGTACACCTCCTTGTTGGGCGTGCTGGGCACGTTGTTGTTGCACTTGTGATGGTTGAGGTGGTGCTTGCGCCGGAACTGTGTGTTGCACTTGCTGCACGAGAAGGGTTTCTCGCCGCGGTGGATGAGCATGTGCGCCTTGAGCTGGTTCGAGTCTGAGAACTTGGACGCGCAGAGCTCACAGTTGTATGGTCTCTCGCCGGTGTGCACGCGGAGGTGACGCCTCAGGTTGGCGACTTGGACGAAGTGTCGGTCGCAGTGCGAGCAGTGGTATGGTTTCTCGCCCGTGTGTAGACGCATGTGGGTCTTGAGGTGGTGGTCGCGCGTGAACCGCTTGCCACACTCGAGACACTCGAATGGTTTCTCGCCCGTGTGCGTCCGCTCGTGGTTCTGCAGGACGTGCTTGTAGCCGAAGGATCGGTTGCAGATGTTGCAGGTGAACACCTTCTCCTTGTTGTCAGGCTTCTCCTCCGGGTTGGAGCCCGCGGAGGCGTTGCTCTGGGGGGAGGAGCCCGAGGTGGGCGGGGACAGCGGGACGGCCTGCAGCTCGGGGGAGGCGGAGGCAGACTTCCTCCGCTTCTTGCTGGGCTGGGTGTCCACACTGATCTGGGAGGAGGAGTACTTGCTCGCGCTCAGGGGCGGGGTCCACGTGTTGATCCCTGGGGACAGAGGAGAGGGACAGTTAGTTTAAAGGTTCTAAGTAGATTTTTTTTTGCTTTCTAAAACCTACGTATTCAAACGATATCTGATTAGTCCGTCAGCATAATCAGATCCCTTTGCAATGCATTTTGTTTTTGTTTTGCATTATTTGGATTGAGTAGAATATATTTTGATTACTATGACAGAGTATGACAGTCTATAAAAGAACTTAGCTACCAAGTGATTCTTTCTTACACAATTTTATTTTGCTCGTTGTAAGTTCGTTCCTGTGGATATAATTTGGTAACAAAAATATCTTTTAAGATGAAAACGTGGCATTTTGTTTAGCTCGGATATTCCATCTCAGTAACAAAAATATCTTTTAAGATGAGAAAACCTGGCATTTCGTTTAGCTCGGATATTCCAACTCACCCTGAATGTACTGCTGGGGCGTGGGTATGAACAGGGACGACATGACAGGGAGGTGGTTGAGGCCGCCCTGATGGTAGAGGGTGGGGGAGAGGAGGTGGGGAGGGAAGTTGGGGGGTATGCGGTTGTTGTTGATGTTGATGGAGGTGGTGGAATCGACGAGGTCTTCCGGGTCTTCCTTCAGGACAAGACGGTGGTCGGACTGGTTCCTCATGAGGAGTCCTGGAATCAGAGGAGAGAGAGGGAGGGAGGTTATTAGATTGTTTATTATTTATTTATTACTTCCGAGAAATTTCTAAAGGTAGATTAGAAAAAAAAAAAAAAAAAAAAAAAAAAAATCTAATATTAGAAATCGGAAGTACTGTGTTCGTTTTTGTAAAAAAAAAAAAAATTTTGCTCCGATTTCAATTTTTATTTCTGGACGTTTCATAACCTCCTGAGCAACTTTGGTTTTGTGTCCGTCCGTCGGTCTGTTAAAAATATTCCTTGTAACGCGCAAATCTCGGAAACTACTCGACGGATTTTGTTGAAATGTTGCACACATATAGGAGACGTTCTGTAGATGGTCCCATTTTAAATTCATCAAATTCGTATTAGCGGTTCTGGGTGAAAGAGACCATGCGCCTGACCACTATTTTTTTCTTAGGTTGTGGGCTGAGACCTGAACATGTTTATAAATGAATAAATAAAAACCTTTAATTTATTTGGAATAACCAAAATAAATTATTATTACGACGGTTTTTTTATTATTATTATTTTTTATTTTTTTAATAAAGAAAATTTTAAGACGACAAAGAAACATAGACAATTAGGGCGGAATTAATAGACAAAATCGAGATGCTGTGATGTGATTTTTCATGTGAAGAGTTGTAGACTATTTGTTAACGTACTATGGATAGACATAATTATTACGATCCTACTGATTTTAATTTCTTTTTCATCTTTCCCTCTAGCCGAGTTTCCTTTGTGCCACAGCAAAGAGCAGCCAGCAGAAATTTTTCTCATAATTCTGCTTTTCTAACTGAACGTAAGGAGGAGCTGAGGATGGATTTTCCTTTTTAATTTCTCAATGAGATAGAAAGAAAAGGAGCCGAAAGAGAGGGAGGAAAACAGAAAGAGGGTGTAGTGGTAAAGAGAAAGAGAGAGATTTGAAAAGGAGGGAGGGAGAGAGAGAGAGAGAGAGAGAGAGAGAGAGAGAGAGAGAGAGAGAGAGAGAGAAAGAAAGAGGAGGGAAGAGTGCGTCAAAGAGAAGCAGAAAAAAATGAGTTAAAAAAGCAAGATAGCAAAGCAGGAGTATAATCTCATTTTTTTTTCTTCATTTTTGCTTCAAAAAGTAATAACGAACGTCATGATGTATAAATATACATTTTTTTTTTTATTAAGACAAGAGACAGATAAAGCAGGAACAAATAAAAGTAAGGGGTTGGAAAGCGAGACGGTTTCTTGTGTTGAACGGAGAAACAGAAGTGATATATTCATATTCAAGGTATGTACAATTGTACATGTAAACTCGTCAACTACTCAGTACAGCAAATAATGAGTAAAATATAATTGTGAGGCTGAGTTTGAAGAAGTGTTCGAAATATAATACTATGCAGGTACAATTTAAATAAATTAAAAAATGGTGAAGCTGAATAAATTAATATTCATAATTAAATACGGACCTCAGTAGCTTGATCGATAACGCGGCGGACCTGTAATTGGTAGTTCAAGTCCCGGTTTCAGCATAAATTTAGTAAAGCGAGATTGAGTAGTTGTGATATCACGAAAGTGAACACAAATATGATAAAAAATTTAAACTTTTTTTAAAACTAATATACCGAGCGAAGTAGCTTGATGGTAAAGGCGGCGGACTTGTAATCCGTGTTTTAAGTCCCGGTTTCAGCGTAGATTTAGTTAGAGCGAGATTGAGTATAGTTATGATATCAAGAAAGTGACTAACACAAATATGATAACTACAACTTTTATTTATAATTAAATTGATGGTGCCTTTGTACAACAGTTAGTATAACCAGTCGAACCACCTAAGGTGTCGTTGGTTCGAGCCCCAAGTTCACCAGAGATTTGGTAAAGCAAGTTTGAGTAATTGTTATATCGTCATTAACACAAATATGATATGTATACGTATAAATAAACAAGAGAGATATCTTTGTTAGGCTCCATATATACAATACATAGATATAAACGAGAATGGAATATCGACCGTATCTTATAAGTAGTGAGATTTGCTACGATAGGATTACATCCATTTAGCAAGCATTTACTCTTAATGCACCTTTGCCAGTCCTTGTCTCTGCGTATACGTTATTTATAGCAGTGTAGCTACTCAATTTACTATTGAACAGAACAAATAATAAATAAGATCAGATGAGGATCCGGATAGTGAAGACGTAAGATGACAGGTGAAGTGAGCCGTGAATATGAAAGGAAAGTATTGGAAACTGTACCGAGCGAAGTAGCTTGATCGATAGGGCGGCGGACTTGTAACCTGGAGGTCGGTGGTTCAAGTCCCGGCGTATAGATTTAGTAAAGCGATAAATTGAATAGTTGTGATATCACGAAAGTGATTAACACAAACTTGATAACTTTTTAAAACTTTAGGGACGGTTTCGCATATCTTTGTTATAATTTTGTAATCTATTATTAGGCCCGTAATCCCTGAAATAAAGATAAGATTAATGATTATTATAATTTCATTTTGGCCAGCGTAATACCTAGGGAATGATTGTAATTACTTCCCGGATACATTTTATTTATTAACATATTCACAATTTTAGTTGTAGTTTTATTTATAAGGTATAAATGTATAATCTAATAATAGATATTGGGAGTATTGCGTGTTCATTTTTTTTTCTTTATTTCTGGTGTTTATTTTAAATTCTGATACATTTCATTTCTAATCCAAGTCTGAAAGATTATTCTTTATTTTTCAACTACTCATTATTCTCATTCTCAATGTCAAATTTTAATGATGAACGCAAATGGATTCTGTCATGACATAACTGCAATTGTTTATCTACTCAAAGATCCCGCCCCACAGACATTGTCTCTCCTGCTCCACTTAATACATTGCCCAAAGGGGTTTTACCAAATCCTCCGCAATATTGTGGAATCCGGTATTTACCTCCTGAACTGACAAACATACTATTCTATGGCATTGTCACTTATCTCTGTGTCCTCAAGCCTTTTTTTATTGTAAATATTATTTTTCGTTTCAGTAATTGAAAAATCTATATACCTCCAACTAAAGAAATCCTTTGTTCATCAATGAAATTTTGAATGAAGAATAACAGAAACTCGTGCTGAATTAATGTTTAAAATGTCTAAAATAGTTACCAACAGAATACCTTTTAAGTAAGTAAAAAGTACAAAATAAATATTGAAAAAATAATATTCTCCTCGAACATTTCTTTGACGTTTCCGGAGCGAATAAAACGCCTTCCGCAATTTCGCAATGTATGCAACCACCCACACAGCCGAGTGGGGGGTGGTCACTTGACATTCACACATGAGACCCACCCCCTACCGACTAGCATACACCCTCACACTAGACAGATGTGTTGAGGGTTGCATACGTCTCGTCCATGTCTCTATTGTGAGGGGTTTATTTGCATATTGAAATTCGGGATGTGTGATTTTTGAAAGTGGTTCTCAAAATAGTAGGTAGTACAAAATAGTACTTGTTCACTTGAAAAGTACCGGCCCTTTCAGATTTTTTATTTTTGACACTTCTAAGTTTCCATGCGCATAGAGTATCTTTACACATTAAATATTAGGTAGTCTTTCAGCAATAATAATTTAATTATTACCTATTAATTGTTCACTTTCTATTAGAAGTTATCATCAAACTACTAGAAAGAACTATGTTTTCTAATTACTCTCTATTTTGGTCAATAGATAATAGTAACTTCATGTCCATATGAACTACATATATCTAACGGATGTGTAAGGATTATATGGACGCCCAGTCCAAATGTTTACAGGCTCCTACTTTACCCACACGTTGTGGTAAATTATCTGTTTAAGACACTGGCTCGCACCATAATCTACAGATTGTCAGTTTTCTCCTCTAAATCATGCAGTAAGAAAATACTTCCGATTTCGAATATTAGAAATTTCTCGGAAGTAATAACATAGCTCACTCCTAATTAAGAGTAAATTTGTCACTCCTAATTAAGAGTCACACCTAATTAAGAGTAAATTTCAATGAGCTTTGAGAAAAACTATCATTTCGTAGACCTGGTCAATGCAAAACAATTAAATTATACTGTTAGGGAGGGTGTCATCTATAGAAGTACCAATGATACCCTGGGAACAAGTGAATAAGATAAATAACTTGAAGAAGAGTAAAGAGTAGTAAACATCTATGTTAATTTAGGTAGTAAGTACCTAAAGTAACTTTCAAAGACAATGTTTTTACTGAAAAATTAACTTTATTGATGGATTCTTTGTAAGGTATTAAGATAAATTAAGGCAGACTTATAAATGACTTATAGAACATCCTATAAATGAATGTCAACCTCAGTAGCTTTATCGATAAGGCGGCGGACTTGTAACCTGGAGGTCGGTTGTTTTAGTTCCCAGTTTCAGCGTAGATTTAGTAAAACGAATTTGAGTAGTTATGATATCACGAAAGTGATCAATTTAGTAAAACACAAATATGTTAACTTTTCTTATAAATGAAAGGAAAGCTTACCTTCTATATCAAAGCACACCATGTTGTGGCCGAGATTTTGGTGGAAATGGCCCCTCACCAGGGGTTGTAAATAAAATGATATCTAGAATCGCACCCGTTGAAAAAATCGTCGAAACGTTGTATTAAAAAACAACAAATAAAGCTTTCGACTAATAAGTAGTTTTGAGCTTTTCCGGCCCAAATTATAGGGGTTGGAAATGTTTCTGTTTTAAGTCACTATTAATAGTTAATGTAATATTAACGAGGTACCTAATTGGAGGAAATAATGTAAGGAAACTGTTATGGAAATTAAATTTATTTCTTCATTAGATTGGTCGGATGAAAAAAGCTCACGCATGAAAAGAAAAATGAAGGGAATTTAAAACGTAATTATTAGTTATTTTTGGAAAAACACAATTATGATGATAACTATAAATAAGGAAAAATACTTTCTAATAACAGGGATATAAGAGTTCAGTTTAATTTAAATTATTTGAAAAAAATTATAATTAACTGATTTAGGTAAATAAAAAAACTTATTTTAAAATGTTCGTAAAAAAAATTATTTAAAAATTCACAAATTATTAAATTCAAAAAAATTAATTTCCAACTTCGGTGTCACTCGAAGGGATGTCGACAGAGAACTGACAAGAGCCGGATTCACTATCTCGAGTTTGGTGTCTGAGGTACTGGTGGTACCCAAAGATCTAGAAAGAGCCTTTCGAAGGCAAGGATCTATAAAAAGCCTTTGACCTTTGTCAGAAGAATGAAATATTATAATTAGGTAGCCAGCCAGGGTTTGAGTCCTCTCTGATTCAAAGAACAATGAAAATATAGGACTGGTTTACAAAAAAAAAGGATTAAAAATAACTGTCTAGTTTGACTGGACCTCCGGTTCTTCACCTTTCCCAGTATTGGGAATGAAAGGTAGAAATATTATATGATAATTGACATCATATTTATGTTTTTTTAAAAAGTGGAAATTCCAAAATTATGTCACTATTTTTAAAACAGAACTGTAGGTAATATTGGTAATAATAGGTGGTGTGTTTTATTGGAAATATACCGGATCGCTTGTAAGTCATATTGCTTCATCAGTTTTTTTTAGAGTGACATTATCCACCATACCAACCATACATAGTACATTGTAGCAATTTTTTCTTTTACAATGCTGGAACTTCAGGTGGTCAATGTGGTCATGCTAATTAAGAATTAATATATCAATGATAATTTGCTTGGGCTAAACAATTAAATAAGTTAGAGTGCTCTTATAAGGTAATAGAGACTAGTACACGTTAGTTTCCACAAAATTTATGTGTTCAGACCACATCCAATTCATGGATTTTTCTTCTATAGTAATTTGAAATTCACACAAAAACATATAAATGGCTAACAAACAGAATATTAAATTCAATTTTTTTCGATTTAAACATTGATTTTAATATGGTAAATTATGATTAAAGCCATAAAATTCTAATTGATTACTATTCAAGTTTTCGCTTTTAGTATGATGCATTCCCGCAAGGCCAAAGGACTGTAAATCATACAGTCAAGTAATCCATCCAACCACCCATTGACTTTGTTGTACCGGCTTCCTACACCTACCAATGCCAAGAAATTCATATTGCACTAATTTCATGTTCAAATATATTATTTTTAAAATTCAAAGCAATTCACCTTATCATGAACTTCACTTTCCTGTGTCTGGTCCACTTAACTTTGCCCTTTAGACTTATGGTTCCTCTTCATAGAAAACAATGGTACTTAGTAACTATTATAGTAAACATTTACACAAAAGTAAATACACATTAAGATTTGAAATTATTGAAAGTAATAACCGGACTTGAAATTTTATTGTAATGAAAATTTCACTGTAATCTAATTATTTGGCCATTTTTGTACAATAAGTTCCCATTTTAAATACAATTCTCTCATAGGGTCCCATATTTTTTCACAATGGAGAGCAATCATAAGTCAACTAATCAATTGATTTAATTTACCTAAGCTAAATTATTGTGTAGGTCTAATGGTAATTTCCATTAAAATTAATTTATCAAAATGCATTGTAAATTCCATAGAATTGAAGTCACCTCATTTTGAATTAGCGCTTTTTGCATATTTATCACCACTGTAACTGTTTAATTTGTATAAAGCAGTTTAAAATTATATATTATTTAACATTTTAATAATATGGAACATATTAATGCCCAGTACATTATACAACACTTTAATATTACAAATTCAATACACAAAGGGTGGAAGAGAATCATTAAGGCAATAACCCCGCCCTTACATTGAAATTATGTTAATTGTTTATCTTTAACATGTAAATTCTAATATGCAATTTTATATTTAAATTTTTACATTATTTTTTGTAATAAATTTTTTACTTAATATAACAGAATTCTAGGATTAAATAAATATAGATTGAGTTATAAAGAGATAAACTGAAGAAAAACTAAGTAAATTTATACGTAAATATGTTCAACAGAAGGCAATGTATTGACATTGGCAAGTCTCTTCGACCCAAACCTATCCCTTCAGTAGAAATTTAAAGAGCCGTATTTTGATTCACACCAAAAATGAGTAAACCCGGGCAAGACTAATATTGATGGGGTATCACACCCTGTTAAATTTAATTGATAAACGCAAAGTTATTATTATTTAACACTTTATTAATATGGACATATATACAACATAGATAATTACAAATTAATATACAATATAAGAAAAGTGAAAAGAGAAAAAAACGAAGAAAAAATAAATATATTATTATCTGACCTGGTTGCAGGGTTTTCAGTAAAACCCTTACAATTTACACTGCGACCTAATTTGAGATAGATCGTCAGGACGGGGGTTTTACCCTCCATTCGCTGGGAATCGTACCAGTTACAAAAAAATAAATAAATATATACATAATATATGTCCTAACAAAAGGGCATGGTTATTGCCTTTGGCAATCTCTTCCACCCAACCCCTAGTTCCTCCTCACAGAGTCCCAGAAGACCAAGGAGGCCGCGGAATGTATTAATATCACACTCTGGCATAGTCCTGTGGTACCCAAGACAATAGGATGGGGTGACCACACCAAAGGTCCTTTCCTTTCCTTTCTATTCCTGTGGGAGCATTGACTTGTCCTATCTCGCTCGCACATATTTTTTTGCAATGGGTCTAAAATAGACTAATTGTTAGTATATTCTCTCATAATCACTAACTTTCCTTGTACGAAGGTAAATTCCGTTGAGAAGTGCTATTTTGGTTTAACAGACAAGACATTTTTTACTTATCTAGAATTTTGGTGTTTAGGGAGGGTGCCTATTTTTAAAACTTTTTTTTCTCATCTCAATTTTATGCTATTTTGGTTCATGATCGATATCAAATGACCTTGATGTTCAAAGGTAAATTCTGTTTCGGGAGTGCTATTTTGGTTTTAAGCAGACGAGATTTTTTAGTGAAGTTACCTAAGAATTGTCATTTGAAACAGAGAGTATTTATTTAATTTAGTGTTTTTTATATTATATTTTTTTTTACATAGGTATATTTGACATGATAACGTTGGTTTAAAAGGACATTATAATAATTGGTATTTTATTTCTAGGAAAAAACTATCGACTGGTTCAGAATTTTTATCGTGACTTATGCATATGTAAATTTGGATTTCGTAATTACTCATCAAGCAATTAATGTCACTAAGATTCTTTTGAAACCAAGAGAAATTTACTGTGCTCAAATTATTGAGAGTCCTAAGGTTCGATTCTTGCGCAGGACATATATTACGTCTTCTGTCCCTGGGACAAATGTTCCCGGATTTGGCTGATTTTTTTTCTTTCCTTCGGTCCCGTCAGCTCAGTGGTCAAGGTGTCGGTCCGTAATCTAGAGGTCGCGTGGTTCGAAACCCAGCCGAGGACGAGCATACTACCGTTCGCGATTTTGACTACATAATAATACGACTTGGGCTCACTGCAGGAATAATGGGACTCATCAGTCGGGTAGTATTAAAAAAAGCGAGGTTTTATTAAATAAAATGTATATTTTTCTCTCGATTCATTTTAAAAGAGCGATTTTTTAAATAGACAAACAATTAAAACATCACAGATCAGAGTGTTAAGTCACTTACCAGCATAAAGTAGGGAAACATGGCGATTAGTATTAGGTAAATAGTAGATACTTGTGAGAATTTGGAATGTCTCGAAAAATACTGATGGGACTAAGGGGTCTCTGTAGAACACAGTTCATATGTATAGTCCAAATAAAACACTACTTTAACTGATTCTTAAGATACTCGAGAAAAGAATGTTTGGATATTTATCAATAAGAACAATTTTATTATTTTATGGTAACATGCGTAAGGAGGACTACCCACTATTAAAAGTTTTCTAAAATGATCTAAACGAGAAAATAAACATTTGTTTTGTTTTATAATTAGCTACTGAGATTAAAGCAAATTCTATATTGTAACGGATTTAACTAATGTTTATAATGAAATTATTATTTACTGATTTAACGCGTGTTGGAATGAAAAATTAGCTGAGAGGTGTAAAGATAAACTGATTAGTTTTATACCTGACAAATGGAAGCCTAATAGTAAGACCATAGTGAGATGGTTAAAAATGTTATGATTCTGTATCTCGCAAAGAGTTGGAGCGAGTTAAAGTTTGGGTGTTATGAGGTAAATGAATGGGCAAGTCAGGTTCGTAGTTAGGAAATACGCGGGGCTGTTTAGCCATACATGAATTCAACTTGCACAATTGACTGCTTTTTTTATTATTATCTGACCTGGTTGCAGGGTTTTCAGTGAAACCCTTACAATTAACACTGCGACATTAACAATGACAACGACTTAATTAGATCTATTGTGACCAGTTGATTGTATTCGGTTTTAACGTCCTGATTTGAGATAGATAGTCGGGACGAGGGTTTTACCCTCCATTCGCTGGAATCGTACCAGCTACCCCATTAACCTCACCAGCCTGGGTAGGGCCGGAAATGCCAGCCTCCCGTGTTTGGAGGGGACAGAATTTTCTTCGAAAAGTCTCACATAATATGAGTAGAGTATCTCTAGCATTTTTTTAGGTACTATTTGTGGTCAAACCTTATAAGGTCTAATACCGTTTTGTAATTTCACTCGTATATCCATCAACCATCAAACATTCATGTCATTAAGTATTAGTTGCATAATTATTAGGTATCAGTTGCAATTACTGTCACTGTTCATCACTAGATGTAAAAGAGGTCGGTGTTATAATTGTGCTGCACTTTGGAACTCCAACCATCTATAATAGTCGTTGGTAGCCCAGATGTTAACGCGCTGTCTGGTAATCCAGGTGCGTCGGGATCCGTTAGTTCGAATCTCACCCAGTTTCATGAATTTTTCCTCATTAATTTGAGTTTGTGACACATAAGAAGAAGACTCTGAGGGTTAGGTTGTAGAAAATGCTTTGAGCATGAACCTCGCCTGGTGGTTATCTTCGACTAAAGAGTATTATTATTATAATAATAATTAGATGCATCCCGTTGCATTGTAATTAAAAGTTTTCACAGTTTTATGTTTAAACTTATCATATTTTTGTTGATCACAATCGTATGTCATAATTACGCAAACTCTCCTCGATAAAATTTAGCCGTACTTGGAACTCGAACCACCGATCCCCAGGTTAAGAGTACGACGCGGTTTTTAATCGAGTTACTGAGGTGGGCTTTCATGGTTTTAGAAGTACCGTGGGTCCCTGGCTGTCCATATGGGACACTGGGACATTCTCTTATCAGCTCTCACTGTCATCACCTGGTTAATAATGTAACAAATAAACATGTTCAACATATTGATAACTTTCAAAGTTCAATTGTTTACATTACACCGGGTTTCAAAGTGTAGCTGACAACATCGACCTTATTAATGTCCTAGTAGCTCAATGGTCAAGGTGGTTGGTCTGGTAATCAAGAGGTCGCGGGTTCGAAACCCAAACGGGATATGACAATTTATCCTCCCATTTGGGATTTTGACACATATAATTGACTGCTGGAGTAAGGGACTTTTCAGTCTTACCTCGGCAGTATAAACAAGGTATATCCTAATCTATTCTGTTCTATTTTTATAATAATACAACTTGGGTTTACTGCTGGAATAATGGGACTCTTAGTCCTACTTGGTAGTTAACAAATTTAATCTAATAGAAGATAACCACTTGGCGAAGTTAAAGCTTAAAACATTTTATATCACCTATCACTTTACATTACTCTATGAATATGTCCTCAAGTTGCGTTTAGTTGTCATTGACAATATTTGTTTTCGGACGTTTCTAGCTAAATTAGTTTCCATAGGATCATGTGGTGACTCGACCCTTTACTTGTTGTGACTTATGAGTCAGTTGGTCGAAAGAGATTGGCAGAGGCATTGTATTTTTATTTTTTATGTTATTTCTAAATTTATGTAGTCATTAAGTAGTGTTTATGAATAGACTTGGGTGAAAGGGTTGGGTCGAAGAAATTGCCAAAGGCAATAACCCCGCCCTTTAGTTAACACATATATTATGTATTTTTTTCTTCTTCTATTATATTGTATTTTAATTTGTAATTATTTGTGTTGTAATATGTACTATTAATAGAGTGTAAATAAATAAAAAATAGACATAAATAATTAAACGATGGCTATTGTAGTTGAAAATGTCAAATAGTTATGAGGATTCTATGTTGACAAAAATATAAATGTTAGATAGTTAATAATCATGCAAGAATAAGAAAGAAGAAGGAATTTTATACCATATAAGTAGTATCACATTATAACTATTTTTTATCAAGTAGATACAAATAATAAGGTCTAACATTAAATAATTTGCAATTTTAGTATGTAGGTATTATGATCATAAAATTAAGTTATCATATTTGTGTTAATCACTTTCGTGATATCACAACTACTCAAACTAGCTTTGCTAAATCGACTGAATGGACTTGAACACGACCTCCGGTTACAATCCGCTGCCTTATCGAAACCACTGAGGTCGGTTTATGAACATAAAGTTCAATACTTAATTTAATATGTAATAATATGACGATATAATTTTATGTATCAGTAAACATAATATAATTAAGATGCAACTAGAAAAGAATCTATCGACAACAAAAAATAGTAGAGCTTTACCTTTCTTAACATCACTCGTTTCTTGATAATAGGTGAGAGCCATCATCAGAGCGTCATACTCGTGATACATCAATTCTCAGTGAAACAGCTCCGCTTCTTATCAGTGAAACACTTGCAACAGTTTGGATTTATCAGTAAAACAGCTATGGTCCATCAGTGAAACACTTCGAGTGTCAATGCAACAAGTTTGAACTTAATAGTGCAAAGCTTCGGTGAAACACTACGAATTTTAACTTTTTTTCACACTTGATTTTGAAGTTGGTTCTTAGTTTGACCAGGATTAAAAAAAGTTTCACTTAAACTGTTGAATGAAATTTCACTGCCTATTGGTAACTTAACTGTTCTGAAAACACTTAAACAACTTGATTTAAATTAATCCACGATGTCAATGGAACAACAAATAATTTTTGCGATTAATTAAAATTGGGTAAATAATTGAAAATGAGTAAAAACACAAAAATAACTAATTACTCAAAGAAAAAATAAACCAAAAATTTAAATAAAAAAATCACTTGAAAAGCGTTATCACAAAGGAAATTCAGAACTAGAAAACAACGAAAAAATAATGTTTAATTAATTAAAAATAAATAAATTTGGAATAAGTCAAGGCTCATTTGAATATTTCTTTTAACATTTCACGCGAGCGTTGGAAAGCAAACTGAGGACTTAATTCCACACGTTGTTGGTAGTGCTAATAAATTTTCCTTCCGGACATGGAAACGAAAAATAACTTGAAGAAAAATAAGAAGTACTAAGATCTCTCGATTCAAAATATGTAAAGGACGGTTGGCTACCATAACCTTTCTCAACCAATGAATTATGCGCACAATCAACATTTCTTTTTTCTCTCTCTCTTTTTTTTTTGTTGAAAAAATTATCGTATTTATTTTTTCCTTAAAATTACGAAAAACATGGAGGTAGGGGAAGTGAGGGATGATTCGAGGGAGGGGAAATGCTCTTTCGAAATACCAACCCTCTTTGCCCTGGACTGACGGCTATCCAACCCATTTAGATTATCACTAGCGCTGTCTCTCTCGCTCTTCCCTGCTCTCTGACGTATTCTGCACCCTCTCTCTCACTCCTTCAGGATGAGTGTCGTTCCTTCTGTGTCTCCCGTCATATAATTTTCATAACCACTTCTCACGTACTCCAGGACTTCTGAATGCATTGCTGGCGCTGGCGTTAGGTAATCCATTCATTGGGAACTCGTACGCAACTATCCACCACATTGCAAATTGTATTGTGAATATGAGTGCTTATCCACTGAGCGCGCGATTAGCTCAGTGGTTAAGCACTCGCTTGCCATGCGGAAGGTCTCGGGTTCGATACCCCGTGCCGACAAAATTTTGTATTCTTAATTTGGTAACAATTTATTGTTTGTAAGGGATACCTTCCAGTGCGCCCGTGTTGACCCAGCATCTAATTGGGAAGTATTGTGTCACTTCTCGCCCATCAGAGGGGAGGCACACTACGGGATGGACAAGCTACAACACAGACCACCAGCGTCTACAGTAGCTCCTGTTTCATGGCTACGAAATAAAAAAGGCTGTGAAACACTCATATTTAAAATAAAAAATACTTAACATTGTACTCAAGTATTGTGTTTTTTCTGTAGCAAGTGGGTGTGACGAGTGCTGTTGAATTTGTGTTAATTACAATTTTTTTGTCACAATCACTCACAATACCTTACTGAAGTTCGGCATGCCTCGAACGTAAGTGCACTGGTAGTCAAGTGGTTAACGCGCTAGTCTGGTAATCGAAGTAGCGTAGGGATCCGTTGGTTCGAATCCCACCCAGTGCATGAATTTTTCCTCATTAATTTGAGTTTGTGACCACATAATAATAAGACTCTGAGGGTTAGGTGGTAGAAAATGCTTTGATCATCAACCTCGCCTGGTGGTGGTGGTTACCTTCCACTAAAGAGTGCTAATATATTATAACTACCGAGCTCCAGGTTTAACGATATAGGACTAGCAAAATGCATCCTTTGCTCTGATGATATTGAACACAATCCTAACATATTATATTTAGTATTATTCTTACCAAAGTACATACAGGGTGTCCCACCAAACTTGGACACCTCAAATTACTCGGCCCCTGAAAGAGTTTTTGAAAAATAAAAAAATATAGGGTACATGTGCTAATTATGCGGTTTCAGTTATGAATTTTTTTTTATACAGGGTGGTTCAAAAGTCAGAAATTGAGGTGTCAACTTTCGATTTTTAAATGGATCGACCTGAATTTTATTTGATAATTTTACTTCTAAATGATTCTTGAGTACTTTTTTAAACAAAAATATTACATACAGGGTGGTTTTTTTTCGACCAATTTTTTTTCCAAATCTTGAATAACTCAAGTTCGGTTAATTTTTTCGATAACAAGAAGAGAATGTGTTTGTGTAATGAATACACGCACTTTCAATTGGCATCAAAAATTTTTATACAGGGTGGTTCACATGTGAAATAATGACTTGATTTTTTTTAAAACCGAGTTTTTTTAATTTTTTATTTAGGATTAATAATTCTCGTCTAATTTTACACATTTTTCGTTGGTCATATCGAAAAACAAAACTAAAGTGTTGTACAGGGTGAGACATAATTTTTTTGTATCACCCTGTATATGGGCAATCAAAGAGACGCAAAATTAAATATAAAGACTAAATATGCAAGAAAAACTTTGATTTTTAATTAAACTAAAAAGTTATGGTTATTTAACTAATATTGTCGCATGGACCACCCTGTAGATATTTTCTTAAACTATCATGTAGGTACTCTAAGTTGTATGAAATTCAATGAACACTTCGAATCATGTGGGAAAAACAAGTAAAAAACACGAATTTGAAGCCATTTTCAATTTGGTGTCCACACTGAATGATTTTAAAACTTGAAATAAAAAGTAGGTAGGTGTAGACACAAAATTGAGCATGACTTTTTGAATTCATTTTTTTTCTTTTAGATTTATACTCCTCGTTGAATTTTAGACAGTTTCGACTACCCATATGATGGTTTAAGAAAATATCTACAGGGTGGTCTATGCGACAATATTAGTTAAAACACCATAACTTTTTGATATCATTAAAAATCGAAGTTTTTCTTGCACATTTAGTCTTTCCATTTCATTTTATGTCTCATTGACTGCCCATATACAGGGTGTTACAAAAAAATTATGTCTCACCCTGTACAACACTTTTGTTTTGTTTTTCGATATGACTAACGAAAAATGTTTAAAATTTGACGATAATTATTAATCCTAAATAAAAAATTAAAAAAAACTCGGTTTTAAAAAAATCAAGTCATTATTTCACTTGTGAACCACCCTGTATAAAAATTTTTGATGCCAATTGAAAGTGCGTGTATTCATTACAAAAACACATTCTCTTCTTGTTATCGAAAAAATTAACCGAACTTGAGTTATTCAAGATTTAGAAAAAAAATTGGTCGAAAAAAAACCACCCTGTATGTAATATTTTTGTTTAAAAAAGTACTCAAGAATCATTTAGAAGTAAAATTATCAAATAAAATTCAGGTCGATCCATTTAAAAATCGAAAGTTGACACCTCAATTTCTGACTTTTGAACCACCCTGTATAAAAAAAAATTCATAACTGAAACCGCATAATTAGCACATGTACCCTATATTTTTTTATTTTTCAAAAACTCTTTCAGGGGCCGAGTAATTTGAGGTGTCCAAGTTTGGTGGGACACCCTGTATATTTTGTTAGCTGCGTAAACTAGGTTTTTGATTATCTCTAGGCTCTAACCCAGTTCTTTCAGTATGGATGTCTCTAACAGACTGTTTTAATCACAACTTTAACTGGCCACTAACAGCCATTTGACTGTGAATAAAGTTGCTCGTTAAGTTCATGATTAAATCTGTCCATTAGCAATTGTGAAATCAGTGGGAAAAAATTGGGCTTCAGTGTGCTGATTCTCCTTGGCCCCTTTAGTTTTTTGGGGCTTTCAGATTGTGTTCGGAAGCCTTTTTCTGCATGAATGACTGACGAATCAATCTGATCTTGGAACCCCAACCAAAGTTATCAGATCGGCACGAATGACCGTACAATAATTGGTTAAAGTGCCTTATAATAAAAGTTATCACCGACCTCAGTAGCTTCATCGATAAGGCGGCGGACTTGTAACTTGGAGGTCGGTGGTTCAAGTCCCGGATTCAGTGTAGATTTAGTAAAGCGAGTTTGAGTAGTTCTGATATCACGAAAGTGATTAACACAAATATGATAACTTTAAACTTTATATTAAAATTATAAAAGAGACAAAAAATTCGTGGAAAATAATCTACCTGGTAAAATTGATCACCTAATAATTAAGGAGTTTTAAGTAAATGGATATTTCTTTCAATATGAAAGTCGAAATCTCTGTTTTTAATTTCAATCTGTCTTGACGTGTTTTATGATTGCACGTCACAGTCTCTCTCTTTCTCTCTCTCTCTCTCTCTCTCTCTCTCTCCCTTTTCCTCTTCCTCCTCCCCCCTTCTATCATCTTCTCTTGTGCCATCTCCACTCAATTATGTATTTTCATCCTCCACTAATGTATCAAAAATTTGAAATATCTTCTCTCTCTTCTTTTCCCTCCTTCTCATTTCCTCCTTTTCCACCTCCATATCCTCCTCTTCCTCTTTCTTCTCCTCCCTGTCCTCAAATTCATCATCTTCCATCTTCTCAGCATTTGTTTCGTTAACTCGTTAGCTTTTGTTTCCTTTTCTCATCTCGTCATCTTTTCCTCCTCCGCTTTTAATCACTTTCATTTTCTCCAATTTTCTTCTTCACTTGAGAATTATGGGTGAGGAGGAGAGGGGAAGGAGAATTATTTGTGAGGAGGAGAGGGGAAGGGAATTATGTGGGAGGAGGAGTTAGGAAGGAGAGTTATGTGGGAGGAGGAGGGGAAGAGAAAGGATGATTTCTTCACTTGAGAAGGACGTAGGAGAAGGGAGGGGGAAGCTTTCGAAGGCCATAGAATGAGGCAGGGAGGTCCCCTTCATTTGGGAAGGGTGTGATGAAGAAAAGGGAAAGGAAAGAGGAGACTGCAGATGAGAGAGAGGAAGGGAGATTTTTTCCGTTGATTATCCTTCATCTTCAAGTAGTGTTTTCTTTTATAGACAGGAAAAAGTTAAAGACATTAGGAGAATGTCTTTTGTGTCCCCATCCCTTCTTATACTCTCTCTCTCTCTCCCTCCCTGTTCTCCTATTTCTCTCTCTCTCGATCTCTCTCTTACCCCTTATCTTCTCCTGTATATCTCTCTCTCCCCAATTTATTATCTTGACCTCTCTTTCTCTCTCCTTCTTTTTGTCTCTCTCCCCTCTGTCTTTCTTGCATTCATCATTTCTTCTCCTTGTAATCTGTAATATCCACTTCCAGGAAGGTGAAGAACATCCTAGGTAATTAGGATCAAAAAGGAAGTTTACTCCTGCCCAATCAACGTTTTTCTCCTATCATCATTATTCAGCCTGGAAAATAATATCTGGTATGACCAGGGGTAGTCTGGCTGGGGAACTTTAAACAGGGAGTAGACCAGCAGTCTAGCTGAGGGACTATCCCTTCAGTCCCTTCAGAGTAGAGTCCCTTCAGAGCAGTCCCTTCTGAGTAGAGTTTTTATTGTGTATCTATACATCTATCAACTCTCATCATAATTAAGTAATATTATTACATATGATTATTGTAATATATTAATATGTTTCTCGACTCATGTTTCTTGACAAGTATTTCATTTTTATTTTTTATCCACAGCCTGAGTTCAATCAGTCTCATCACTATGTCCAGGCGTATCAACATCATATCCTCCACGCAGGGTGAAGAGATGAAAGTCACCGCCCACGTGGATTGCATCTGTGAGCGTCCCAACACCAAAGTGTTCTGCCGCCAGTGTGGCTTCTTCCTGGAAGACTCTCGAGTCAGAGCCGTCTGCAGAGTTCATCCTCAGACCTTCTATCTGCTAGACATGGACACCTGCCCTCAGTGCAACAGGTATAAGTATAAGTAGTGCTTTATTTAGACTGTCAGCGCAAGACAGGTAGTCCCATTATGCCAACAGTTTAACAAAGCACCTCTTTATTTATTTGAGTATGCAACAGGTGGACTCAGACCTTCTATCTGATAGACATGGACACCTGCCCTTAGTGCAACAGGTAAAGTGGTGTTTCATTAGTACAACAGGTGGACAAGTGTTTCATTTCTTCCTAGAAGACATCAAAACATGTTAATTTTCAGGAGCTCATGAAAACTTTTAATTTACAAACCTTACAACACAGGAGAGATGTTGCTGATGTCATGTTTCTCATAAAAACCATCAAAAACGAAATAAATTGTGCTGATATTCAGTCTCAAATTACTTATCGTACAAACTTAAAAAATACGCGCAAAAAAATATTTTCACCACCATGACTAGTAAGACTAATATCGCACAGAATAGTCCATTAAATAGATGCATGACATTATGCAACATCTTAGCAAATCCTCCTTACAATATAAATGTTCTTCATGAGACTCCTACATCACTAAAAATCAAACTTCAGGACCTTGTTTCCATCCGTGAGACCGATGCGTAGAGCCAACCTTTAGGTTTCCTTTTTTTTTTTTTTTTTTTTTTTTTTTAACCTTAGTTTTAGAAACTGTTTTATTTTACTAGACCTAAGTTTTATTTTATATTAGAATAAGATAGGGAAATTGTGAAAAATGGGTAGTTCCCGTTAATTAATTAAAAAAAAAAAAAAAAAAAAAAAAAAATTAAATTAAAAAAGACTCTCGTGTCAGGTCCGTCTGCAGAGTTCATCCTCAGACCTTCTATCTGCTAGACATGGACACCTGCCCTCAGTGCAACAGGTGAAGTGGTGCTTTATTTAGACTATCAGCGCAAGACAGGTAGTCCCATTATGCCAACAGTTTAACAAAGCACCTCTTTATTTATTTGAGTATAAATACAATGTCCGTCTGCAGAGTTCATCCTCAGACCTTCTATCTGCTAGACATGGACACCTGCCCTCAGTGCAACAGGTAAAGTGGTGTTTCACTAATGCATGCAACAGGTGGACTAGTGTTTCATTTCTTCCTGGAGAACTCTCGTGTCAGAGCCGTCTGCAGAGTTCATCCTCAGACCTTCTATCTGCTAGATATGTAAAGTGGCGTTTGACATTTTTCTATCTGCTTTATGTAGACATGTAAAGTGGCGATCATCAAATAGAAAAATAATTATTTTATATTTAAAAAAAAAAAACTATAAAATGAAGTTAAAATACGTATGAGACTAGGCTTCTTCTTCATCTGGACTGTAGGCAATCACAGTCACAAGTAAGACTTTATTATAGCAACGTGGAAAGTGACGTTTCCATTCTAAATCTCCTAGTTCCTGAAGTTTCAACTGATGAGGATACACTTGTTTCATAGCAACTCCAATAGCAAGAGAAAAGAGAACTAGACACATTAAAGTTTGTAAATCCGGAAATAAGTATAAAAAATGCACAGGGCGGGAATGAAACCCGTGCGTTTAAGCATTCTAAAGTCACTCTAGTCTTTAATGAAAGCCTGTGCTATAGTAAAGACAACTTGAGTTTTCCTACTTTTGACTATGATTATCTATAGTCCAGATGAGAAAGAACGCTAGCATCTATTATCTATTACTTTAGTTTTAGTTTTATTTTTATACAAAAAACATCATGTAAATAGACCTTATAATAAGGCTCTATCTTTTCAATAAATAAATAAAAATAAATAAATCATACGTGTTTTAAGTATAAAGTAATCATGTTTCTATTTGATGATCGCCAAGAATCGCGTACCGCCAAAACCCCCTGATTAACCCTCCCCCTCCTCCCCCCAGCACCGGCAAGCTACAAGAGGTCCTTCCCTTCAACCCTTCCCCCCAGCTGGACTGGATGGACGCAGCGGTTCCCAAACTAGAGCCCCTGGCCCCGCAAGATCCGACCTCCCCTCCGGACAACAAGAACTTCTACAAGCGATCTGCTCCGGGCAAGCTGCCTGTGCTGTCCACACTGTCGGCCAATACGAAGCGAGTGAAGGCTGAGTACCGCTACAGTAAGAAGCACAACGGCAGAAGTTACATCAAGCAGCAGTAAGAGTGTTAATATTGCATGAGAAATTGTAAAGAAATTATCAGAAGTTTTATCAGATACAAGTCAGTAGGCTCATATCAGAAGTTCTAAAGACATTATCAGAATAGCTAATATCAGAAGTTTTATCAGATACAAGTCGATAGGCTAATATCTAAGTTCTAAAGATATTATCAGAATAGCTAATATCAGAAGTTTTATCAGATACAAGTTGATTGGCTAATATCAGAAGTTGTAAAGATATTATCAGAATATCTAATATCAGAAGTTTCATCAGATAGAAGTTCATTGGCTAATATCAGAAGTTGTAAAGAAATTATCAGAAGTTTTATCAGATAGAAGTTCAATGGCTAACATCAGAAGTTGTAAAGAAATTATCAGAAGTTTTATTACATAGAAGTTAAATAGCTGATATCAGAAGTTGCAAAGAAATTATCAGAAGTTTTATCAGATAATAGGGCTTTCAGCCACTTTTTTTACTCGTATTTCTTATAAAACAATTATTTTTACTATATCTTATGAAACAATTATTTTTTACCCAGATTTAATATGAAACAAGGTTCATTATTTTTTATTTTTACTGAAAGTGAAGTGGAAGAAGACTCTCTCTCTCTTTCCTTTTTCTGTCTTACTTTTTATTGTACTCATCTACTGTAGGTAGAAATTTATTATTCTTTACATATAAGTTGATCTCTTTTTTTATTTTTTTACTAAGAATTAGTTGAGCTTAATTTTCATTTTATTTTTTACTAAGTAACGTTTAAAAAGTAACAGGAAAGCTTTTGCATGAGGTTGTTAGCAGATACACACCAAAATCTGTACACTTTTTTCAAGTATATTCTACGGAAAACTGAAATGAAACTGATTTTATTTTACTGATTTTTTTCTCTCTCTCTCTCTTTTTCTCTCTCTCTGTCTCTTGTGCGCTTTCAATTTATGAGAAGTTAGGATTTTTTTAATAAGTGGTAATTTAAAGAGTTGATATTTTTTAATAAGTGGTAATTTAAAGATTTGATATTTTTTTGATAAGTAATAATTTAAAGAGTTGATATTTTTTTTAATAAGTGGTAATTTAAAGAATTGATATTTTTTAATAAGTGGTAATTTAAAGAGTTGATATGTTTTTAATAAGTGGTAATTTAAAGAGTTGATATTTTTTTAATAAGTGGTATTTTAAAGACTTGAGAGATCGAGCACACTTCGCTCTTTACTTGTCTTCACTGTCCTTATTATTATTTTATTTTTGCTCAACGTCACTTTAACTTCTAGGTTATCCGTCTGCACCTTTTTCTGTTTTGATTTTTAGCATTATTAGTTAAAGTGGAAACATTTGACCCCCTCGTCTAATATGTTTGCCAGCAGCAACTTCAGAACAGATGTACGGCTGATGTTAAATTTAAGAATTTTCCGTACAATTTCTACGCTAAAAATGTTGACTGAGTTTTTTTGTGAGACTGATTTGTCCACTGGTCTTGTCTTCGTTGTTTTGTCGCTATGTTCTGGCAGGCAGCCAGGGTCCAAGACCTCAAACAACCAACTTATTAATTAATTTGCTCAATATAGTTGAACCTGGATAAACATGACTTGTGTAAGTCAAGAGAAAATGATGTTAAATTTAAAATTAGAATAGACCATGTACATTTCAATTCAAAGGATAAGTTCTCAACAAGAAAAGTCCTACATGATAATGATTATATTAATTTATTAATGTTGGTCCTACCTCAGTACCTGGACCCTCAAGGCAGCGGACTCATAAAGTCCCGAGCATGGTGAATGTAATGAGGCGTTTGGGTAAAGTTTAGGACATTAGTCTTGTGATTAACACAAATACATTCATAACCATTGACCTCTTACCTGTGATGCTACTCCCACTCATGCCATGATAGTTGAATTTTTTTTTCACCTAAGTTATATTTAGACGTTTATTTTTACTATTACTTCCTACAAAGCTAAAGAAGATTTCCAAGTTCCTTTTTTATGTTTCTGTGATGTTTTTACTTACCAAATCAATAAAGAGTTACTCATTTTTTTATGTTCTTTAAACTAGTTTGTTTTGTTCTAATTTAAGAAAATAAACATACCTACCCTACGGAAAAAGAATTTATCCACATGTTCTTCAGAAATTGTAAATTTGATTTGGGAAATCTAAAATTTAGATGGAAGGACATAAGGGCCCTTTAGAGATTCATGTTTGGCATTGATGCCTTTTTTATTTAAAGAAAAACTAACTTGCGTCCAGACGTATAGTTTTCGCATACGAATGTCCCTGTTTCGTAATACTTCTCATTACTGCAGGGAGAATGCGTGGGAAATGACGGTAGGTATCAACACATGAACAGGTTCATTTCTGGTAATCGTATGGTAGGCATAATGTGAAAATCTTTGAAAAGTTGAAGAACTTACAAAGTTGACGCTTGAACTTCATGCAGTCAATTTCGCATTTAAACGCTCATTTTTTTCATAATTTTTGACACTAATGCTAAACATGTACGTCTAAATACGGCCCTTTAAGAGACAAATGTTTGTATGATTTATTATTATTATTAAATATTCATTTGCAAAGCACTGGACAGTCGCTAGTTATACTGTTATACAGTAATAATCTGAAAGAATTGGTAAAAATACCACAATTGCTACATATTTTCAAAAGTGGTAATACCCTAAAATTTGAGAAGCACACTCAGGACACACATGCTCGCATGAAATTGTTATTACTATGTATTATTATATATTTTTTCATAACCCACCAATTTAAAAGAAGGAGGGCCAAGGACAAGAAACGTTGTTACCATTTCCTAGAATTTCAAATATTAAAAAATCTCAAATCTGGAGAAGAAAAGAATGAATGGTGGTGGATTGCATATGTTTATTATAATGATGCAACATGTAACCCAACACTCGTGTGTGTGCGAGAGTGGGACGCACGCGTTTGGGACGAGATCTCCTATGTTGGACTATAATAATAATACTCTTTAGTGGAAGGTAACCACCAGGCGAGGTTAAAGCTCAAAGTTGGGTGGTTGGGTGGAAGAGTTTGCCATAGGCAATAACCCCGCCCTTTAGTTAGGACTTATGTTTTTGTTTTACATTTTCTATTCTTTTTCATTTTCATTGTATATATTGTTTCCATTTTTTTTCATTGTTAAATTAATTATTTGTATGTACATAATGTCCTTTTATACCTAATAAAGCGTTGTATAATAATAATAAATATTGATCGATAAGGCAGCGGACTTGTAACCTGGAGGTCGGTGGTTCAAGTCCCGGTTTCAGCGTAGATTTAGTAAAGCGAGTTTGAGTAGTTGTGATATCACAAAAGTGATTAACACAAATATGATAACTTTTTTTTTTAACTTTAATAATAAAAAAAGTGGTTGTGAAACACTTGAAATTACTATTGTTTCGGCTAAATTTGTACAGAAACGTATGCACATATCAATATTATAATACAGTTGTTGTTTTAGCCAGCTTGGCTACAGCTGGGGAGGAAATGATGGTCTCCTGCCATTTTTACCTCAAAGTTGACTCGTCCTTAACCAGATATTTCTATGTCCGATCAGCCATCGTGAGGACTTTTTCTTTATAAGTCATTAAACCCTTAGGAAACTGCAAGCTAGCCTGGCTTGTAAGGGTTGGCTAGTCTGTTCTCTGTTCATAGTCCTCTAGTGAGACAGTCTGCAATACAGTCGAACCTGAATATAATAGAACCCAAGAGACAGAGCAAAAAGTCTAGTATAAAGAGGTTACTAATACAGTTAGTTCTGTATGACACATAAACAGGTGACGCAGGGGCCTGAGATTTATAAAGAGTTGCAAGCCTGCTACAACAACAAAAACTGATAGACAACCACTGATTACATGTATTGTACAAATCTTCCTTTCTTTTCCAGGCTTCAACCAGCCAAAGGAATGGACTATCTGGTCCGAAAATTATACTATAGGACTCAAGTCTGACAATAGCCTGCTTGGATTGGTTCAAACTCCGACTTGAGGGAAGCTGGCTAATCTTTGTTGTAATCCTATTTTAGAATTTGTCCGTGGTATTGGTAGTGCAGATTTTGATATTTGGCTATGGTTTTGTTTTCTGGATTTTCTGGTCTACTCCTGGCTGTCGCAAATGAGATCCACCCATACAAAATGTGTGGTTTCAAAAAAATATATAAAAAAATGTATAATAAATCCTCAAAGGTCGATACATTTTCCCTTTAACTGGACTTGCTTATAAACCTTTGGATATTTCTGTGCAGCTGTCCTTCCCTTGTGACCCAAAGTGTTCCATGTGACCTTTTTTCTTAAATCCTGATCCTTGTAAAAATCTTGAAAGGTTTCTTGAGCGGTCAACGGCTTCTTGAAACGGATCTCTGAGGAGCGGATTAATCGACACATGCCGTTTTTGGGACCCCTTTGGACGTCTTTTGAGGAAATCGAGGGATTCGAAACGGACTTTTTGGTGGCAGCTGCTGCGAGCACCCTCTTCTGTAAGAACTTCTAAGAAATAAAACCCAGAAACACCTTACCCCCTGTGAGTATAAAATATGTAATACAATGTAACATGAACACTTTTATAGTCTGGTTGGCCGGTAAAATTTCATGACGGTATTTTCTTATACAACTGTTTTTTTTTTCCTTTGGGCTCTTTAACAAAATTGTAATATCAATCGCTCCATATATATGTAAATTAAATTTTGTCTTGTAAATTGATGTGGTAGAAGTCATTCCTCCACTGTCTGGCTACCATCGTTCATGATGACGCCACCCTATGATGATGAAATTGATGTTCCTAACGTAACACCGGTTGCATTAGTTTTGTAAATATTTTCTACTCCAATTAATAAATTGTTTTCTATCAACTTATCACTCACATATTATTAAACACTGAAAATCTCACGCTAACCAATACATCTCTTATCATAAGTCAATATTGTGATATTAATATCTACTTTTTCTCATCGGTTCTTATCTTCTTAACCCTTTTCTATTTTCTAACCTACCTGATTCTATTTATGCTCGACTTGGAAGACTTTTAGATCAGAAATTGACCTTGAGTTTGTGTCTCTAATTCCCTATCTCTTGAAATAACCATGAAAACCCGCGGTAGTATGATTTCTACTTGGAGTTTATTTAAGGAAATATCTTCTACTTCATTACTAATTTCTGTGTTTTTTCATCAGCGATAGGTAGCTTAGCTAAAGTCGGAAATGGTAGGATTTCGCTTTGTGGAATAGATTATCCGTGATGAGGTGTAGACGACTATGTAAAAAGATAAATAAAAAAAACATAGACTCCTACGACCTACATGTCTAGCTCATAAAACAACAGTAAGTCTAGTAACCCAAGAACTCTAGGGATACGTTGGTTCGAATCCCACCTAATACATGAATTTTTCCTCATTAATTTGAGTTTGGGACCACACAATAAGGTGTGTTCGGGTCTGACGGTTAGATGGTAGAAAATTCTTTAAGCATTAACCTCGCCTGGTGGTTACCTTCGACTAAAGAGTGTTATTATTGTTATAAACAAATCCTTGCTTCTTGCTTTCCATTGGTTCAAAGCAGGGATTGCTACCCAAGGCTACCTCTAGAACTCTAGAGAAATATCTATAGATGAGTGACATTACTGATCAATCACCAATGAACAACGTTTGTCAGAAGGGCTAATCCCATCTTGTATGACACCAAAGTTTGAAAGTTACTGACCTCTCTTGTTTGCCTGTCAACCTGGTCCAGACAACTAAACTTGTCTTGTCCATATTGACTGTTTCAAAGTTTATTTTAAATTTGGTGTATTCGAGGCTTACGACCTATTTGTAAGAGGGGTCACTAAAGGTCAAACGTGACCTTTATTGGCATTTGACATTTTGATTTTGATTTCAATCGTTGGAAAATTCCAGGGAAGAGACAATGTTTGAAGAAAAATGTCTGGGATTTGTTGATTCGTAAGAAATTTAAATCAAGTGTTAAAAAAGCTTTGTTTCTATCTAATTTAATGTTTTTTTTTCTGTCGTGTCATTGAATTAAAGCAACACCCAGAATGACAAGATTTTATATGGTCACCCAGCTAACAATATTGTGGTTTCATCTATAATGAATATCGAGTAACAAAAAATGGGGCTTTATTTTTCAGCAGGATTTGAAGGAGTACAATCAGATTTTTTAAGTTTGACAGGAGTAATAACGTCTCCCTAATGCTAAAAGCAATCAAATATGGTTGGAATTTTAATTGTTCTGATGTGTTTCACAAGTTTTGCTTGTGAAACTTAGAAATCATTTTTGATTCCATCCATAATTATTTGATTTTCTAAAATGTATTCCTGTGGCGATGGGAACCGAGCTTGGAGAGTTGACTGAATATTCTAACCTACTTTTATTCAGCTTTTCAAAGAGCTTCAAGTTGTCCCCTCTAGTAACAATATGAACATGAATGTTTTTGATTGACATATTTTTAAATATAAAAAATGCTTCGTCAGTTAATGCTTCCGTTTTATTCAAAAAATTCAAATTAAGTAGCGTTTTTTTTTATATATATATGAAATACGTGAAAAGATCATTCCAGAAACTACCTAGGTACCTCATGTTGAAAATCCATAATAATAGAGATTATAATGAGAGTAAATCTAGATAAATATCCCAAAACCTACTTAGAAATAACCCACATAAGTTTCGTTTTTTGCAATACCTTTTACCTAATTTTTAAAAATACCCTCATAAAAAAAATGCAAATCCTAAAAATATGCATTCTACTTGAATGACTTTATTCTAATTAAAAATTCAAATAGAGCAGAGTATGAAGGACAGCTGACACTTTTTTGACCTTCTAGGAGCTAATTCTTAAGGTTAGAAAGAGAAGCTAAAAAACCTTTAAAAGCCCTTGAAGGTAACATTTTTCGTTTTTTTTTTCCGAAAATAGCCCCGTGCCCTAATTGAATACTCCTTGAAATCCCCTTCTGTGAATGGATTTAAATTCTGTGTTGACAATCTCGTGCCGGCGACAGGAGAAAATAAAGTACATTAAAAAATAGGATTATTTTCTGTTAAAAAATATACAAAGTTGAAAAGAAGGGACACGTTTATTTTTTGTGTATTTGTCATTTTTTACTAATTTTTTAAACATAAAAGATACTGTGAAGTGTGGTGTTATATGGATAAAAAAAGGACATGCTCAGATTTTTTAATTCAATCAATAGACATGTGCCCGATTGTCCTCTTAAGTTATAGAGGGGGCGCAATCTTCCCCTTTTTCCTAATACTTGAGAGTAAAGTTGGTCTCTTTTGTTACTATTTCTGTGAAAATCACCTTCGTATAGGTGATTTTCACGTTAAAAATTGTAGGTAGCCAACATGATTTGGTAAGATAAATATGTATAAATCATAATTCCTAACTTAATGTGACGTTTGCCAGTTGTTTCATCGGCTGACTGAAAAATATGAAACTTAAACTTGTATCAAAAAATACGATTGTCAGTTTTAAAAGTTTCATGGAGGTGAAGGAATTTATGGAGGCTTTCGCGCTCTGATAGACTCTCCGAAATTATGTCCTAGTCCTAGATTCTTTCGTTATCCTCTGTGTCGAGTTTTCTAGGTATTAAATGAATAATTTATTTAAACTAAAACAGTGGACATGAAATATTATTTATGAATAAAAAAATGGGACAGACATGATTACACCAAAAATGGTGCAATAGTTCTAAATAATGGACGCAGCACACAGGAATTTCTTCTATTTGTAGAAAAGACCCCCAGGAATTATGTAATGTACACCAAAAATACTTCCGATATCTAATATTACTATATTAGAAATTTACGGAAGTAAAAGAATACATGTACTCAATAATCGTACATCATCATCCTTAAAGAATGCATTTTTAATCAATTTTCTTCCAATCAAGAAACCTTCCATCAGTAAGCTACTCCCAATCAACGATCATACGACTTTCTCAACAATGACTGTCCTGTCACTAAAATGAACCAATGTTCAACTCTTGTGATAACAAAGTTATCCCTTTCACGGTCCTGGCTATTGTCAAACAAGTTGAGTTAGGAAACATGATAAGTATCACGCCTTTGACTGGCTCCCAAATCTTATCAGAGGAGACAGAAGACGCAATCCGGGTCCTGTTTTGGACAGGCACTGGCTGAGCTTTGTTTACCTTTGATTGTCGACCTCAGCAACAATGGTTATCAGTGGCGGGGCGACGGGGATTCCGCTTTAGCTACTGAGACGGCAGTGAAGTGAAAAAGCAGTGTCTGCGGTTATGGTAGGTTATACTTTGATAACACCACTCTCATTCCAGAAACCACTCTCTCTATCTCTTTCATAATGCCCAAATCTCCCTTTCAACCGTCACACAACGCACTTGATTAGTTAATTAACAAAATAACCCATCAGAGTGCGTTGTGTGACGTCTCCCTTTCAACCGTCACACAACGCAGTCTGATTGGTTATTTTGTTACTTAACTAATCAAGTGCGTTGTGTGACGGTTGAAAGGGAAATTTGGGGATTATGAGAGTGAGAGTGCTCATTCGAATGAGGGCCAGTTCTCATCTAATCACTGAAGTTCAGCAACGTTCGGGCGTGGTGAGGACGTGGATTGGTGACAGTTCTGGTTTCAAATCCATCCATGAATGTCATGGCTGTACAAGTGTACACGTTCTGCTGGGTGAGGTTAATTTCAGTATTTGCTCAGTGTGCCCATGCCCAGCGAAGTGGTTAAAAGATCCGTCGTGATATGACCATGTACTTGTAAGCGAGTTTAATCCCTGATTGGGTGATTCGGGGAGTCTGGCTGGGGGACTATAAACAGGGAGTAGACCAGGAAGCAGTCTGGCTGGGGGACTCTAAACAGGGAGTAGACCAGCATTAGCTCGGTTCTGGGGGCCCTAGTCAATAAATTATTAGCCTCCTTGTAAAGACAGTGGTAGAAGTGCTGAGTCATTCCTCCACTGCTGGCTACCATCGTTCGCGATGACGCCACCCTATGATGGGTGATTAAGTTAATTGTAAAAGAAAATGAGGTGTTAGGATGGTAAAGCGTTCGGTTGGTAGGGATTCTAATCAGAGATTGCCTGTTGGGGTTGGAAAGATGGGAAAATTAAAAGTCCAAGTCTGTTTTGATTCATCCATTGGTCCAAGTCTGTAAAAAAAATTCATCCATTGATGGGATTCGAACTCACTCTGGTTGTTCACCAGACCTGCGGCTTGGACCACTGGTAGTCGCCAGCTCTCAGAGCATAATGAGTGAATGGTGTATGGGACCGTGCATATTAGCAGGAATGTAAGGGAACTTCAGAGATAAGGTGGGATTTCTGTTCTTTTGAGAGCTTATCTAAAGTCAACAGATGAGATGAGACGTTCATTTGTTGATGTGTTTGTGTTGTTGTTGATACAAGGCAGTAGAAATTTTCTCAGCTCAATAATCAAGTGTTAAGTGCAGGACAGGTTGAGATGGTAGAGCGTTTGACTGATTACCAAATCTTTTTTGTTTTTTTTTTTTTTTTTACAAATTTACGGGGTCAACCCATGTGTATTTATTAATCATGTTCTTCTCCCACTTTGCCTTTTCCCAAACCTCCCTGGGGTTGGCATTGATGAACCTCTCCCTCAAGGCTTCAGTTTTTTGGTTCTGGTCCTCCTATAACCTGGTTTACCGATTTGCATTTTACCAATAAATTAATGGTACAAAGTTTTCTATTGAGAAAAAAATAATAGGTAATAATAAAATAATATAATTCCTTGTCCGTGGGATAGGCATAGATACCTATATCATGGTGGGAGACTGGATTATGTGGCCGCTGAGATCCAATTTCTAGGCTTCTTTCTGAGCATTGATTCTATTTGGTTTTTAGTTTATTACGTCCTGTTTTTGAGTTATTCAATCTTCCTCATGGTTGTGTGTTGTTGGTTTTTTCTGGCACTTCTGTTTCCACAATATATGTATATGTATAGTGGTAAATATATTGGTCGTCAGGAATCCAATTTTAGTGATATCCTCTGCTGAGATCCCATGTTAAATTCGAGAGTTTCCGTCAAATCACTCAAGTTAAGCAATGTTGATCATAGAAAAGACATGAATTGGTAATTTGAGAAATCCTTTGAGAGGAAATAATAGATGCTGTTTTTAGTATGCAAAATTAACTGATCTGATGGGTACTCAAGTTCGTCTGTTGATTCCTACGCTTTTTAATTTTTGAAAAGCTCAAAGGAATCTTAAATTCTCCATCTTGAAATTTTCAGTATCTTATTTGAAAATTCAAAAAGCACAGAGCCAAAAGAGAATACGAATTTTAAGAGGAATTTACTTTTAATTTAATTCCTTTTAAAAATTAAAGAAAAAATACTTTGTGTTTAATTGTTTAATTTTTCTCTCTCGTTCTATTTTATTAAAATAGCTTCTTTTACTTCTTCGTTTAGCTTCTTTTGTGCTTCCAGTTTGCTGTTTCATTATTTATTTACGCTGCATTGTTTTATTTATTTAAAACAGTCTATAGGGTTAGATTAGAGAAGAAAAAAAATTGACATTCAACTATGACAACCTTTTGTAGTCATGTTGGGAGTTGAGTTTTGGTCATGTGAAAAAATAAGTATCATACCAATTGGTTTTATTGGTTTTCTTTTTTCTTTGGACATAAAATTACCTATATTGATTTCTTAAGATCTCCAACATTTCCTTCAAAAGTACAACAGGCTGTTTAAACTTGAGAAAGGGATGTACAGAATATTTTTACATTTATATTTCTTATTCCTTTCTTACTTTTAATTGGTCCGTACCTATTTAAGAAATCTTGTAGAAAATCTCCTAGAGCAATGTCATACTTTAAGTATCAGATAATCTATTCTATCCAGCAGAAAGTCACATCTATTGCCCTGTACCTTGCTGAGAATTATATTATTTTCCTCTTAGTTATAACTAATTAAAATATTTTTCTATACAAAGGAAAAACAAAGAGATAAAAAAAATCTCTCTTATTTCTTTTCTTTCTTATATTTTTTATTTAATATCGTATTCTGAGTCTTCTCAAACCATTCATTATTCAAAATTTCAAGCAGAATCTACCTTCACAGACACTATCTAGTTTCCTAGTCGTGCCAATTCTGACGATTTCTATTTTTAATCGCCTCATGGTGCTTTTTTCAAGTAGGTATATGGAGTTGTTATTGAAGTCTTGTTTTTTGTGTATCCATATGTGCCCGTTAGGTATATCATAGGCTGATGAAAGTTCCATTTGCTGACAATACGCGATTTTTTGTTGTTGTTGTTGTTGTAAGTTAAATAGGTAATAAAATAAAGTTTCAAAATATCCAGTGATTAATTCTTATGTGTCACATGACAATCGAATTATTATGATAATAATATATTGAACCTCTGAAAACCAAAACTTATTTTTTTTTTTTTTTTAATTTAAATCCCTGATGACCCTGATTTCTATTAAGCTCATAAGATTTTGAAAAATGCATTAATTGCAGCCTGCTCGTTGCTAGTCCGATCGAACAGCTGTCCAAGTGCCTGAAGACAATGAAAATTGAAAATACTGCGGTCTACAGGAACCACATAATGCTCTAGTAGTAGCCTTTGTCACAAAATTTGCTCTGTTCAAATCCCTGATTACTCTGACGATACTGTCGCGGAATCCTCTTAATCCCAATCTCAACACTGAAGCTAGCCTACAAAATATTGAAATTTCCAATACCAAACAGATAAGATCAGTGAATAGGTAATAATGCAAAATAACCAACAACAAAAAACGGGTAAGAAACAAGGAGAAAAAAAAATTGCATAAGACATTTTACAACCGAAAGAAAAGAATTTCGCACAAAAGAAACGTGGTAACGCGAAACAAAGGAGGCATCAGGTTGCCCAGTCCCAAGGACTTGAATAAAAAAAAGGTCCAAATCCTTCGAGATCCTTTGAAAAGGAGCAAAGACCTCTGGAGGAAAGACCTTGAAGGAATCATCAATTATGCATTTGGTTTCTTGGCCCTCCTTCTCATCCTTGCATTTAGATTATGGTGCGGCGAAATTGCAAAATCGAGCAACAAAGAAGTCGAACAGGGCTGGATACAATTTTTTTACTCTGAATAAATTACATAGTTATATAGGTTATATTTGTTGCCTTTTTAAAACAAAACTAGTCAAGAAGCCTCCTGCTAGGCTTCATCTGGCGTTGGGAGTAAGAGTAAGTAAAACGTCTCTTAAAATCTGGGTCATTCCAGTTTCAACTGGCATTCGCATGTTTCCCAAACTCACTCA
Organism: Bactericera cockerelli; assembly: GCA_024516035.1. Classification (NCBI taxonomy): domain Eukaryota; kingdom Metazoa; phylum Arthropoda; class Insecta; order Hemiptera; family Triozidae; genus Bactericera; species Bactericera cockerelli. The sequence goes on from CM044960.1 coordinate 28,967,366, forward strand.
TGCAGACATGCAGCCAAATAATCAATGTCTGAAACGAGTCCCACAGAGGAAAAAGAAGAACTTGGGGAACTATCGACCGACATTAAAAATAACAAAGGTACATTGCAACGTAATGTAGGTACTTACTTACTGACATGACCAACTGAAGCCTAAAAGACTTGCCTCGCCTATTTGTTATGAAATGCCAAACCTATGGAATATATCAATCGTTTCACTAAGCCAACCCTGGCAAGGGTGAAACATATCTGCAAAGGCAAATGAACCCTGCTACAAAGGCCCCAAGGAATAGAGAGATCTGGATTTCTTACTTTCATTTGGTTTTATTGCTATTTAGTATTCCTTTTTTTATTTCCATTTCGAATGTTCGTTTTTTTATTTGTTTATTTCCTGTATTGTACCCCTTGGATTTAATTGATGCCCGACTTTCTAAAATTTCTTAGTAATGGGTTTTCGACCATTTGAAGGGGTTCCTTTAATACTTTTCTCTTTGTTTGTTTGTCCACAATTGTAAATATTTTTGTTTCGTAGTGGCATCTTTAACCGTCGTATTGACGACTCGATTGACCGTCAATAAATTGTTCGCCAAATATATGCGGCATGTTTTTGAGGACCTTGTTGGCTTAGGTCATTTTTTTGCTAGGTCGAAGACCTCTTGAATTCAATGGTAAATTTGTGAAAGTCTCTTGCTTTGAAAAAAAAATATTTACTACAAAAATTTACCTATTTGGCACATGAAAAAAAAATCAAGAAGAAGTAGGTAAACATCGATCATGTGGATATTACCCAACTCATATTTTCTTTAAAATAAGCAGATGCAATTTTTTTTAACAAAGATCTTTCCATCTTTAAGAAAACGAATCAAAGGTGAAAATTCAAAACGGTGGGTGCTGCTCACCTAAAAAAGGGTCCTGGAACTCTCAAGAGGGATTCTATTTATATTTGGATACACCTCAAGCCGTAGCAAAACGCATCTCCAGATCCGGGAAAGAAAACCCCCCGAATCTTGTACAAAAGATTTCTGAGCTCTTCAAACTGTTTATTGTTATGCTTTTATTCTTTTCGATTGTGAATCCGTGATCTAAGATGTTTCTAAATCAATATTTATGCTTATCACTCTGATATTTCAATGCACAATATGCAATATGTTTCAAGAACCTTTTAAAAAAACGAAGGGTAGGCAAGAGGTACCTTAACTTGTATTTTGGGGCGCTTCTTGAATTGTTCAATCAAAATTATGATTTCTTATAGAATATTCGTCAATTCAATTTTACACTTATCATTTGAAAAATTACTTCTTTTGGACAGGCGAAGAGGTTTTTTTGACCCCATCTTTTCTTGTAGATTGGAGATTTCTTTGACAGAAATCGAACGAATTTTCGGGGATTCCTTTGACAGAAATTGAACGATTATTCTGTAAAAATATTGGTAAGAAGTCCTGTTTCATTTGCAGATCCCACTCAGGTATTGGAGTGGGGACGGTAGAATAGAAAGCTTGTACCACAAAGCAGCGCGGAATATCAATAGGGAGAAGGCGAAAAATAGGGTGATTTATCCTTTAATGAAGAAAACGTCCTTACGTGCTATTGAACGACCTGGGGCGGCTTGTTCTTATGAGATCTGATCTAACTTACGAGTGGTCTGAAGCGTTATATACAGACTATGGTGCAACGGGGTTTTTTTCTTCTTCTTTCTTTCTTCAATAAGATAAATTTGAACCACATTTTGGTCGGATGAGACTGGTCTGGTAAGTAGGTTAGAGATTTGGAGAGTTTGACTCACGACCAATACAGGGATTTTCTTATTCATCCCTAATGGGTACTTAGAACGATATCACATTGAAGGTCCTTAGGAAATAAAAATAGTCTTGTCTTGTCAGTTAAGTCAATTCATTCTCGTTGCCAGATTATTTATATCCGTGGCTACCGCCCCCTTGAGAATTGCTGAAAATCCATTCAATTACACACACCCAGATACCTACTAAACGTTCTTTTGTTTGTTCAGCTTCCGAAGTGTTTCGTTTACGAATGTCATAAGTGAATTTCTGTGAAGATGATTTTGCTTTTCCAAGTACAGATTTGAATTTAGTTCAACTATTCCAACCCTTGTACTAAATTTAGAAGATCCTTCATGAGAATTGCAATATGAGGACTTTCAAATAAATCACAAGCCACAAAATTTGGACACTTTTTTCTTCTACTTTCCCAAATTGAGTAAGTAACGTCCCTGGCTATGACATTCAGCTTTAATAAAATTATCCCCTCCATCTCTCTCAGTCGCTTCATTATTATGATTGATCTCTCCGACTCTCTCTCTCTTTTCTCTAGTGAGACGAATGAGAAGAAAAGGAGAAAATATTGTGAAAGCACTGGGAAAATGTTGAAAAGGATAAAGAAAAATAGAGAGAGAGAAAGACAGAGAGAGAGAGAGTGATAGAGAAAGAGAGACCATTCAACCATTGTCACATTCAGACATCCAAACTTCACAGACAATAATAATAGACATCTCTCCCTCCCCCCCAGTCTTCTAACCCAATCTCTCTCCTTCCATTTCTCCAAGTCCCCCTCATCTATCTTCTCTTCCTCCCATCATATTCCTCTCACTCTCATCGACTAATCCTCTCTCTTACTGTCAGCTTTTTCTATTGAGATGGCCCTATGTGCATTTTCCTCTCTATTCAAGTTTCAATTTTTCATCTCTCCACCTCCTCCTTCCTTCATCTCCCTCCTAACCCTCCTCCTCCATTTTTTTCTTCTCTCTCCATCATCACTTCTTCCCCAACTCCATCATCTCGTCCATTCTTCATCCTCCAGCTGACCTTATCTCTTCTTCCTTGTCCTCTCTTCTTCTCCTATCTAGTATGTTCTGTTTCAATTTCCACAGCCTCCTCTTGGATCTTCTCCATGTCCTTTCCTCTCCAATTAGGATGAGATCCCACCGAATGTAACATTTTGTTTCGCAACATTTGAACCGAATTTTAAACGGGAAGTGTTGCAAAGAAGTTGCAAAGCAATGTTCCAGTCGGTGAAATTCGACTCTAAGAGAAGGGTGAATTATGAAACGTTACGAAACGTTCTGCAACGTTGTGAGACAAAATTTTGCACTGAGTGGTGTCCCACCCTTACTCATCTCTTCCCTCCTCTTCTTTCCTTCATTCTTCTCTCCAAGTTATTTTCATTGCAGTCCTATTGAATCTAATATTTAATTTTTCTCCCACTCCGACCCTTACCTCTTTTTCTTCTACTTCTCCCCTTCTCTCCCTCTCCACATTTTCTTCTTCCCTCCTTCACCACTTCTCTTCTCCTCCTCCTCTCGAACTTTCAATCCTCCCCCTCTACATCTCTTCCTTCTCTGCGCCAGCTTATTCCCCTTGAGTTTCCTCAGTCCTATTGAAATCAAATGTCCTGTGACAGCTCGAATGTACCTGGCTAAGTGCTTATTTAGTTAGAGGACCTGACACGCACAACATTGCATTATTTTTTTCACCCTCTCTCTCTCTCTCTCTCTCTCTCTCTCTCCCTCTCTCAACATCTTTTCCGAGGAATTGATCACAGTTTTAACCACCTAAACCATTTTGGTCCTTTAATTACTCTGCCTAAATTGACATTGAATTCGTGTTGGAACTGAAGTTAGAATTTCAATGTATAATAATAATAATAATAAGCCCTTCGGCACCCCTTGCGGAGCATGGGCCTCCTCCTTATGGAGGGCATTTATTTATTTAATTTTTTTTTTTTTTTTTTTTTTTTTTTTTTTTTTTTTTTTTTTTCCTTCTTAGAATATCTGAATAGTTTTCATTATTTCTCTTTATTTCCAAGAGAAATAAAATTAACAATAATAACAATTTTTTTTTTTTTTTTTTTTTTTTTTTTTTTTTTTTTTTATGAAAATGTAATAAATCGTAGCACCTAGTCAATTTTAATTTCATATTCTTATTTCTCCAACCAGCAGGTAAATACTCTGTGTACTAACTTATGGAGAATATATCCTTACAAATATTTTTCCATGCATATCTATCCTTAGCTAGGGAATGCCAATTTGGTCCTAATTTCTCTTTTATCTCATCCCTCCATCTTTTGTGTGGTCTTCCTTTTTCTCTTTTGTAATTATATGGAACCCATTCTGTAGCTATTTTAGACCATTTTCTGTTATCTGACCTTACCAGATGGCCTGCCCATTTAAACTTTAATTCCTTAACTACCGTTTCTATTCTTTTAGAGTTAAGCATATTATCTATAAATTTATTTTTAATCTTTTTTTTTTTTTTTTTTTTTTTTTTTTTTTTCTAATTTTATACCCAGCATACTTCTATGCATTTTGTTTTGTGTGGTTTTTAGCCTATTTTCTAGATTTTTTGTAAGGGCCCATGTTTGACACCCATAGGACATTGTTGGAAGTATACATTTTTGAATTGTTTCTGATTTTATTTTTGATGACATATTACCTTTTAGAATTTTTGATAAGGACCAATATTTATTCCAACTTAAAGTAATTCTTCTGTGTACTTCAGATTTTAGCCTGTCCTCTGTTGACACTAATTGACCAAGATAGACATATTCATTGACATATTCAATCTTTCTTCCATCAAGTAAAATTTCTGATTTGGTTGAATTTGTCATCACTTTTGTTTTGTTTAGGTTCATATTGAGACCTCTCTTTCTACTTTCATTATTCAATTCGTTAAGCATAGCCTGGAGACCTTCGGGTTAGAATTTCAATGTAACACACGAAAATCGTCCCCATCAGGCAATAATTCCATATTCAGCAGGAAATCTTCCATCTCACTTATCATCAGTATACCTCAACTTCACAGCACGAAATCCTCTACATCAGAAGATCAGAACACATCGCAAGACATAACTCCATCACATCAACACCCCTTTCAAGCAACAGAAGCTCCCCTGCGCGCGTGAACCCAGAAATGAAAATCTTCAGGAACCCTTTCTTCTGAGCAACACACCTCCGATCAGAATCAAAAGATTAAATGAAGAAGAAGAAACGGCTAAACACCCATCAGATCGTATCAAAATAGAGATATATCAAGAAATTCAATGAGTAAAAAAATCCTCGATTAAAAAACCCTTTTTTCAACCCGCGAAGTCGCGTGGATAGGGTTGAATAGGACCTGTTGTTCTGGAAGGTATATTTGTGTTCTTCCTTAAACCCTTTATTCCTTTTGTGATGTAGGGTTAAATGGCTGTTTTTTATCGGCGTTCAGAAGCATGTAATTCGGGATTAATTGAACGTATAGAACTCGTTTTTTTGTTCTCGATGCCCGCGTCAATAAAGGTCTGGTGTGATGCGATTTCAGCTCAAAGGGTTTTTGTTTCCAGAGGTTCTATTCTCTGTTGATTTACAAGGCGTTAGTGGGTGATTAGCTTTTGTTTCATTTTGGATTTTGGTTCGGGTTTTATAGCTCCTGGATTGTGATTATGGCTGGATGGGTTCTGTATGGTTTCATGGGTTTAGGACTATCTGTTTTCTGTGTGTTTATTGCTCTACTATGTGGATTTTCTTTTCACATGGTCTTGAATTCAATTTCTGTGCTGTGATTTTTGGATATTTTAAATAAAATTCTATATGATAGCTTCATCATTATTGATAAATTGGGCATAGCTCACATATCTACACTTCGATACTTTCGACAGTGGCCAAACAACGCATTGGAACTCAAAACCCTGGCAAATATTTACTTGAAGACCTTCGAGCGTGGTACTTTAACTGCTCGTCTAATAGTATACCTTGAACATTTTGGGATCGTCATCATAGGTATGAATTTATCATGGAATCAGACATCTTTGCATCTCTACGTTATAAAAAACGATCGAAACCTCATAAATCTTCATACGAATTTTTTTCCAAAGATTCATTCGTGTAGATTTCAAATTTACTGTTCAGAATCGACTCCCTGCAACTCCTTATTAAATTCCATCCTTCTACTTATAGAATTAGCTCTTTGATTGGAGAGCAGAAATGAGAAAGGTTCTGTTAGGAAATCTAATATCTTTTCTTTTCTGCAAAGGTACAGTTAGATTCTTGTGGATATTTCTTATTAACTTCGTAGATTCGATTGTTGTAATCAAATGTTCGCATCTTTTAGGCGGCTAAAGTATTATTGAAACTGAGCGAGTTCATATAAGATTGTCTTATAAGATTATCTGACAGTATTTTTTCTACATTCATTTTTGTAATATAGTTCAGTGCATATTCTGTGGAGGCGTTTACAGTAAGTATTTTGCCGAGCAAGTGTTACCAAAACTTTTATTGGTGTCTGTTTGTTCGAAATTTCGAACAGATAACTGCACGGATATGTCATATTGATATATGTACATGATTGTATAATATGTACATACTTAAGATCTACTCAGCCTATTAATTCCTCGTAAGGAAAAGAACTACTTTCGACAAACTGCAAATTGCTAAGCTCAATTAACCCACTGTAGTTTTTTACTAAGGAAGGAAAATAATGTAACTCGTAGTATTTTTCTGTGTGGTCAGGGAGCAGAAGTTCTTAGAGTAGGTTTGGGAAAAGGCAAAGTGAAAAAAAACAAGACAAGATATTCAGAAAAAAAACAAATTTTTATTAACTCGCCAAATTTTTGCGAAGCCGCCAATTTCAATCCCAGCAGAATAGAAATGCACCCAAAAATCTCTCCGATTGTTCTCCAATGGTAATAAGGAAATATAAAATCCGAAAAGGTTTACCGTTAATCTAATACATGAGCCATTATTATTTTGTTGTTTTTCTCCCAAATCTTCGTTCTACCCCCGAATTTCTTTACTTTCTTTGGTCATCGAACTCTGGAACAACGATTTTTAACCACCTCGAAGGAACCCTTCGAAAGAACCGTTTCTTTTTTTTCTAATTTGAAATAAATAAAAGGTTTAGATCCACCTACAGAAAGAAAAGGATGATCCTTTTTTTATTGATTAATTGTGAAAAAAACGGGGCTTTGCTTTTTTTATATAAAAAATATTTTCGCAAAAAGGCTTTGAGGAATTTGTGAAGAGGTTTCTTGGCTCCTAAACACCAAACCTTTTGTACCCCGCTACCCGAATGTCAGAACTATTCCAGTATAAAATGTTGTCAAAGGATTCGCAAAGTTCTTCCATCAAAGTGGTTTAATTCATTAATTAAAAAATTATCAGTCCCATTATGTTGGACTCTATTCTAACACCATTTTTTACCCTTTTTTTTGTTAGCAACCCAACCCTTGATTGTCTACTTACTTTTGTCTTGACCCAAACCCACATGCGGTTTTTCGGTGATTAAGCAAAACCCGTTCACAATTTATGACTCTGGCATTTAATTGGGTCGATTTTTTTCTTTTCATCTTGTTGCATGCTTCTGTCAATTTTAGAACTCTTCTATAGCGACATTTTGAATCCAAAACTATACCTTTGATGGAATGACCGATGAAGCTATAAGACATTTTTGGGTTGATCAGGTTTCTCTTTTTATTTGAACTCTTTTTTTTTATATTTTTTTAGAAGTTCATTTTAAAATAAACTTTATTTATTCTTCAGATCGAGTGAACGTTAAAAAAATCTAATAACGATTATGTCACGTATTAGGATTCAGGCATTGACGTATCTGTACACTTTATGTATTTTGTGTTATGTGCTTGAACACTTATGTAGGGACCTACAAAACGATGATATATCTCTATGATTATTGTGATCTAACCAAAACCAAACTCTGACTGACCTAACCACCTAATCCCTTCAGGGTTCTGCAAACTAAACTGACATAATCTGTACATACCGTTATTCCTGATCTAAATTGTACATGGACCTTAAGTGGTTTTTATGTGAGATCCCTGACACCGACTTACCCTGTAGGCAGAAAAATTGTATCATCCCAATCTGGTAAATGGTTTTAATTTTAAAACTGACCTACCCAGTAGGCGTGTAAGCAGAAAAATTGTATCATCCCAATCTGGTAAATGGTTTTAATTTTAAAACTGACCTACCCAGTAGGCAGTGACCTTCCTTGTATTCTGGTAATCCTGTCCCCACAATTGAGATGGGTCGCTATGCTGGAAATTTCCTTGGAGGATTGTTATAATGTCCTTATAACTTGACGTGTTTAGTCAATTCTAGATTGATCAGAATTAATCGGCAACCCGTCTTGTTTGGTTGTAAAGGACTGAGGCTCAGTTTGCTAAAAAATTCGGATTTCTAGTTCAAGCCAATTACATAACTTCATAACGAAAGATTTATTATTTTAATCATTCCTCGCCCAAAACAAGCAGCGAAATCAAGATTCTAAATAGACCGTTTACGTATTGCAAAACTTTTTCTTTCTCCAATCTCAAATATAGGTGACACCTAAGACAAAGCCCTGTAGTCACTTCAATAACGTAATATCCTGAGGGATTTAATCTACATATAGGTACTATTCTTGTGTTGAATCATCATTGAAGATGCGTGTAAAATAAATATACATGATAAATTATGCAATGCTTAATGTAACTTATATTTTATTTGCATATACATATTTGTTTTTATATCATCGAGATCAAGGGGATTTCATTACGTTTGGGGGATTTAAATAAAATTTCATGATAGTGGAAGAGAATTGCCATTGGCAATAACCCGCCTTTTTAGGTAGGACATTAGCTTTTCTTTTTTTTGTTCTTGTTTCTTTGTTCAGACTTTATTTTACTATAATTTTATTTTACTGTAAATATTTTTGTCTAACCTAAAAGCAAATTATAAAAAATATATATATATTAATGATACTGGAAAACCTGGGCACCTGCATAATATTATCCGCGTCTTGAGTCCGAGAATTCAGTGACTTGCGGTCACAGGGATTTCCTTGCGCATGTATGTGTCAAATTATGATGGGGTGGATACGTTAGTAATGTCCCGACAGGGTTTGTGAACCCGCTGACCTCTAGTTACCAAAACCGTTAGGCTGATTACTGAGCTACGAGGAAGAAATGGATAGGTACAATCTTTATATTATGTGTCACTTTCTCAATGAGTTTAGTTTCGTGGATTTTTTTTATTTCTAAAGTGTTTTTTTTTTTAAGTGGGTTAACGTCGCTTTCAACTGCCATGGTCATATCACGACGGGGGTTTTACCCTCCATTCGCAGGAAACTCACAAACCTGCTACTCACATTGACCTCACCCAGCCTGAGTGGGGCCGGGAAAATAATAATAATAATAATAATATCGCCTTATTTATACTGCCCGATTAGGACTATTAAGTCCCATTATTCCAGCAGTAAGCCCAAGACGTATTATTATGTGGTAAAAATCCCAAATGGGAGGATAACTTGTCATGTCCCGGCTGGGTTTCGAACCCGCGACCTCTGATCTTGGATTCACAAGAGTGCCGCCTTTACCACTGAGTACCGGAAAAGCCAGCGTCACGAGAATTAGACTTTGAATGGTCACCCATCCAAGTCTTAACCTCGCTGGATGTCGCTTAACTTCGGTGTTCTGAGGGAACCGGTGTATTCAACATGCCATCGACGCTGGCTCTAGAAGTTTAATTGTGGAACAATTACCTTTACGTATCTAACCACTATTATACCAGCCTAGATCTATTTTTTATCACGTGCTTGTGTTTGTAATTGAAGGGTTGAACTCTAAATATCTATTTAACAACATCAACAATGGCTTCGCAATATCAGTTTGTATTAATAAAGACATTATCCTTTTCATATCAAGTATACGGGTTCATTCGATAAAAAAATGTTTTGTAAAAAGGGTTAGGTTTAATGTACAGAGTAATTGAAGTACCTATTTGTATGGGTTGACGAGTTATCATCACTGAAGTAAAGGGTGAATTTATTTGTTATTTTATTGAGGTTTTTTTAACCCTGATTGCGAGCAAGTGTATAATATGACACAATTGATACATGTAATGGGTTGGTTAAAATGAGTTTATTTACTTAACTCTTTTCTGCAACAAAGGTTCATTCTGCACACAATGAACACCTTTTTTTGATTGAGTTTTGATACTGCAAAAGCTTTTTATGATTGTATACCTTGTAGACTTCGTTGGTATGACAGATTCTTTAGTAACGCTAGGAGACTGACGCTTCTTGTTGTAGGTTGTAGGACTCCAAGTTGCTGGTTCGATCCTCGCCTTGTGCAAATAATTCGTGACTCCTCGATTTCTCAGTGTTCAGAAGAAAGCATACCTTATTTCTTTTCTTGCATTTCATATAATGTGTTTGCATTTCATATAATGTGCCAAGTACTATCCATCATCTAAGCGACTGAAAGTATTTCTGTACAAAAATCATAGTCCTTCTGTATTTACCTTACCTACTGTCCCTGTAGATTCGTAATTGTATGTCGTTACAGACACCTGGCAAATCCACATCTAGGGCGAAATTAATAGACAAATTCTATAAGTCAAGTCATTGCTAAGCGTCAGTTTTCCCTATCTTACACAGTACGCAATCCGGGCTTAGCGCCACAGAGGTATTACAAAAACGTCTATCAATTCCGCCCTTAATGACTCAACCTTATTATTTTGAGACTGACCACGCAAAATATTTGCTTTTAAATCGATCACAGTGATTCTTAGCAATCTTTTTACATTCAATCAGCAGAAAATTTCAAATAGAAATATATCAGGAAAGAAAGGGTGGTTGGTGATCGAAGACGTTTTTTTTACCCCTGAGATGAGTTTTGATTATTTTTTTATACATGTAAAGATTGTTGAGGAGCTGTAAAAAAGAGACCCTCCGCGAGACACGAGCTAGAACACGCTACAGGGAAGATGATAAAAAACATGATGGTTCATTTTTTTAATCCGCGGTTGCGTGGCTGTCTTGGGCACGCGAGTTGTACCTTTTCAGCACCTGAAGATCATAAATTATTAGCTTAGTAGAATGCGCGATGTTCTATCAGGACGCTGGGGGTTGTGGAGTTACGAACTGGTTCTATTAATCTCTTGTGAAGCTTTTTACTGAAGCTTTAAGAATAGATTTTCTACTGATTGACACTTGTTAATTTGGATACGAAGGGCGGAATTTTATTCTATTTATCTCTTGTAGAGCTTTTTACTGCAGCTTTTTTTTTTTTTTTTTTTAAGTGGGGTTTAACGTCGCTTTCAACTGCCATGTAATCACACGAGGTTTTACCCTCCATTCGCAGAACTCCAACTGCTACTCACATTGCCCTCACCACCCTGAGTGGCCGGAAGCCAGCGTCACGAGAATTAGAATTTGATGGTCACCCTCCAAGTCTTAACTCGTGGATGTCGCTTAACTTCGGTGTTGAGGAACGTGTATTCAACATGCATCGACGCTGGCTTTACGCAGCTTTAAGAATAGATTTTCTACTGATTGAACTTTTTAATTTGGATACTAGGCGGAATTAATAGACGTTTTTGTAATACCTCTGTGGCGCTAAGTCACAGATTGCGTACTGTGTAAGATAGGGAAAACCGACGCTTAGCAATGGCTTGTGATTATAGAATTTGTCTATTAATTTCGCCCTAATACAGTTATTATGATCCATGAAGTTAATATTGTATAAGATATCCAGGGTTGAAAGTAATAGGGGTTATGTAAAACATTGGTAGAACTTGTATGGATTTTGCTAAAATTGTATGTATGGGTTTTATTTGTGGGAAGCACAAGGCCTCTTCAAATTCTATTACATCAATTTCTTTTTATCTGGTAATGCCGCCACTGGGCGTTACTCATACAAGTAACTACTCATTTTTCCTCACGAGGTATGAGTGGACCCCGAACACCCAAGAACAGAGCATAAAAAATCCTGCCCCGCTGGGGATCGAACCCAGGTCACCGTGAGTGCAATGGCTAGCGCGCTAACTCACTCTGCCACGGTGACTTCTGGATTTTGCTAAAATTGTTTTAAATGGAAAATTTTAGAGCTGACTCAAACTTGTGAATCCGTTTTTGTCTACTAATTTCTCCGTTAATCTGCTTAGAAAAGTTATCCTAAACTCTCTTTGAATAACCATAAAAAAATTGAACATTACTGTACGAGTACGTCAGAGAATATATTCCGATGCTTGGGACTCGAACCAAAGCACTGGAGGTTACGAGTCCACTACCATTTTGATCCAGCTACTGAGTTAGAATAATTCGTATTTTGTAAAGTTATTGAAACTGGTTGAAACTTATTATCAATGTAAAGTTCCCTCATTTATACAAATTATTATAATTCCTTTATCAGGGGCATGTTTAAAAAAAAAACATTATTAACCTGATTTTTATTTCACTTCTATAATATTTTTTATGCCAATAACCGAAAAGTCAGAGCCACCTATGGTTTTTGGCCGTTGAGCACACGTTAACAAACCATAACAAATCATAAAATTTAAATTTATAGCCTACCTACCTGAATCTAGTCATTGACATTTTTCCATGTTACAATTTCCATTTTAATGTTTTTTTATTACTTTTTTTATATTTTTTAATAACAAAGAATTTCATGTAAATTGCAAAGTGCATAACTTGTTATTGATGTTAACAATGTGTCCATCTATTATTTCTCTGATATAACGTCTTGAATTGGTGCGTTCTTAAGTTTATCTCTTCTGTTCCTAGATCAAATCCTTGTTCAAAAATCTCAAATTATGCTCAAATTTGATTTTGTAAAAGTATTGGTGCAAAAAAGACTAAAAAGTGAAATTTCATTACACCCACAACTTGTTTTCATTTAGCTAGTTTCTTCTATTAATAAATAGGTAAATATTTCGTCTTCTTGTTCTTTTGATCAGAAGAAGATTTACCACATACCTACTAAGTAGATACATACCTACCTAAAAAACAAATATACCCACACTGATGCACGAATCTCCCAAATAATCTAAGCAAAGACCATAACGAGAAAGAGGAAGAAAAATTCTCTACTAGAGAATGAATCTAAGGAAGAACCCTGAGTCTTGAAGATGCCAGACCACCAGGGTGTTGAAGCAATAAAAAATATCTTACAAGAAATAACAAGGAACAAAAACTATGTAAAACAAATTCACAGGTGATGTAAAAAAGCCTCTTCAATAGCAATTGAAAACTCAGAAAACTGAACAATTCACCTACTTGTAGGGAGCGGTAGAATGGGCTAAAAAATTAACATACTGTCGAAAATTTTGCATTCAAAAACATGATTCATAAACAAGAGAAAGAAAGCTACATGACCCATATATTTCCAAAATAATTTGTTACACAAAACCCCACTGAGCAGTTGTAGGGAAACATTTTGATTATTATTTTCTATTCAAAACGGTTTTTCCTTAACATTTCCCATTTTTTTTACATATTAATTTTAACTGGGCTCAATCATGCATGAATAATTTTCCTGTGCTTTTATTTAAATTTAGATCATTTTCATTATTATGAACATTTTTTCCTTTTTTCACTCAAATTTTTAATGTATAATTTTCGTTATTTTTGAAGGGTACAAATCCGGGAAAAGGGGGAAAGCCGGGATAAGGGTCTGATTTCTGAACAGTACATCGCGGTAGGACTCTATTATCCCGCTTGCATAATCAGGAAACTGGATTGAAGATTTCTCACAATCATGCGAATATTCAAATCCGAACAAGGTGTACAGAAACTTTTGATTTGAAAATCAATCAACCTTAATTCGAGCTGTAATTATTACCAGTCATTTGCATACCAGTTATGAAATATTAAGGGACGTTCTTTTAGCTAGGTACATACTATTTTATGAAAGGTATGTACCTACCTTTCATAAAACAACCATTTAATGGGCGCATTACGATTCGGCCCAAAAAGGTTTATGAAAAAGGTTTTCGATTTCAGGTAAAAAAGGTCACCGAACGATTCGGCCCAGTGCAACATTCTAAGTACCGTACATATTGAGGGATTTTTTTATATTCAACATTAAATTAGGAAATACGGAATTACCCTGATGTATATCAGGCTTGCTTGTATGTATTAGGCATGGCTACATGTATTTACCTAACCTATATATCATTGAGCTGCTTCATATTTTGCATCCAAACAACTATATTCTTAAGCATGGCTTATGCAAGTTTACATACCCTATATAACTGGGCATTGCCTAATAATGTATTACCCTAACCCTACTATATTCTTAGGATGCTTCTATGTATTTTTCCTACTCTACATAAACAGGTTTTCCTTACTATTTCATTTTTTTAACCTACTAATTCTTGAGGCTGGCTTCTATGCATTGTTACTAACTACTATTTCTTGAGCATGGCTTTATTTAAATTTTAACTAATTTCATTATTAACTAAGCATTGCTTTCTATGTTTTCCCTCAACTTATATTATTATTAAAGGCTTGGCCTTCTATTATTTTACCTAAGCCTACTAAATTCTGAAGGATGGCCTTCTATGGTCTTTTCCTAACCCTACATTTCTTGAGGCATGCCTTCTATTATTTACCTAACTTTCTATAATCTTGAAGGCTGGCCTTTAGTATATTCCTACAACTGTCAAACACTCAAATAACATGATAACAAAATGACTGATTACTCAGTTCTTCGGCACGGTCATACTATTTTATAGGGATTTTTTGGTGGAGTGACAGTGGACTTTTGTAGAATGAAAGGGGACTTTGTGTGGGATCAAATTGATAGTGTTTTGGGACGAACTGCTATGGAAAAGGTCTCTCAGTAATTGGCGAATCGGAAGTTCCCATTTAATAATACCTATTACAAAAAAAGAACACTATCGGTTTGCATGAAATTATGGAAAAACTATCGATCCTACCCCGAAAGTCCAAGGGTAAAATTATGAAGTAGAATTACACTGTTCCTTAAATCGGCATATGTTGCACAATGATTGGTTGAAACTCCAACTTGAGACACAATCTCGAGTATATCTTTGTTGAAATCAAGTTACAATGAAGTACAAGTTCCACTGATTTATTGTATCTAATTTGCCTTAAAATATGACGTATTTCTAACTAAGTAATTTAACTAGTTATACAAGTTTTTAAAAGATTGATTGATACTTTTTTTGGCTTTCCTATTGTGGCAGGGTTCTCATTAATGAGCTTTTCCCAACCGACGATCAGTTAGCGTAAAGAGAAACTGTTAGGTAATGGACTTCCTGTCTCGAGCGCAGTCTAATAAGCACTATTACTATTATAAGTCGGATGATTTAGATTAGACTACGGGGAAATAATAAAAAATGATTGTAACGAGAATAAGGGAATCCGAACCCTTATGGTGGGGGCCGTGATGACTTAAAGTCCGACTTAAGGGACGATCTTCCCTTTGCAAGACTCGGCGATAACTTATTTTCGACACAGCCTGTACCGCGCACAATTTTTACCCCATCGCATCGTCAACCATTTAGATTGCATTTTTTTTTTGCATCTTCTCAGGAAAGAGCAAAAGTAGGTAATATTCAAACAAGGAAGTTGAGAAGAATGTGCTCTCATTTACCCTCTGATCCAGTTCATAACTCGAGAACCAAGGGGAGATCTCGAGACATCTCTCAGAAGAGAAAAGCAATAATCACGCCCTTTATATTATGCAAGAAAGCACCTTGAATTTTGATTCTTATTATTTGTTATTGAAATTTTCGACACTTTTCAGCAGGATGAACAAAAAAATGACCGCCACTTACGGGATTTGAACTGGGTTCAATGGGTAGCCGGATTATGCAGTTTTCAATTTGTTTTTTGAAAGGTTTCTGACAGTTTTGCGCCCGTGTTAAACGGTACTTTCTCGAAATTTGCGATTATGTTTCATTCTTTGAGTCATTTAGATCTGTAGTTTCCATCATTACATTTTGTGTTGTTTTGCTGGGCGATCCCTGCAAACATTGAAAGTTTTCATTGATAAATCGATTGTTTTTAATCTACATTTTATATATTTGGTGCCTAATACTTTTATGTACCATATCTTGTTCTTCTTCTCTCATTTTGCCTTTTCCCAAACCTACTTGAGGTCAGCACTTTGTTTCACCTATTCCTTAATTGAGGTTGGTTGGTTCTGCCATTTTGGCATACACTCCTTCTTCCAAATAATTATCTTGTTAAAAGTAGATATTTCTTTCGATAGCTGAAATGTCCACATTTTAGGTAATTAGAGCATACTGCTTTACCTTTAAGATCACTCGAGTCAAACTTTTAATTTGACAATATGACAGGTATTTTTTAACTGATTTACCTAAGTTCTTGAATCTCTTTACAAGTATAAGTATAATAATTATAATAAAAAATCTAAATTTGTGGAAAAATTGTGCTTAGATCCTTCAAGATTTTAGCAATCTCTTTACATTTTTAAGATCCTTCAAATATCTAAAAATTAGAATATTTTTTTGAACATTTCAAGTAAAATCTGCTCTTCAATACACGTGCTAACAATATGTACATTTTTTATAAACGAAATTAAAGATATTTTTTTTATGAATCTATTATATTTTACATAATCCAATTATACCTGCATAAGGAGATTATTTATAATTTGTTACAGTTTCTTGTTAAACGTATGACTGTAAAGTTGAAAAACGGTTTCCTGATTCTGATACAAAAGATTACGGATCCAAACCGTCAAATTGAATTTTCTGTTTTGAAAGTAGGGTTCCAAGAATTCCAGATTTAGTTTTCTGTTCTGAATATAGGTTAAATTTGGGCAAATAGTCTAGTAAGAAACATTGTAGTTCAGACGTAAATTCCCTTGCAAACATGCAAAAGACTAGAGCTAATAGCAAAATTAAAGGAGCTTTTGTTTCATGGCAATGAATCAGAAAAAACTGTAAAAGATGTTTCCTCGAAGATTTTAAGAATATAATAGATATCAGTAGATAATTATTATTTTTGTGAGTCAACACAAATAAATTCAACACAAATTTATGTGTTTCGTTCTAATTTTTTAACCATTATTTACATTATTTAATTAATGAGATCTAATTAGCCAAATGTTGTTTTGGCTCACCCTGTCCTGTCTACTATCTCTCACTAGGTCACCGTGAATGTGTAACACATTTCCAGTCATTTAAATTCAATTTTTTTCAACGTCTAGAACCTCATTCGAAGGGTTGGATACCGTTTTTTAATTTAATAACGTGAAAAAGAAAACAGTTAAAAGAAAGAAATGCTCGCGACCAATCTTGATACCGTCACATACCAGTAAATTTATACAAAGGGTTTTAATTTTTTTAATTAAAAAGAACATCAGAACTAGGAACAAAGTATTGGGTCTTGGGCCACAAGCCATCTGAAAAGTCTGAAGGAATAACCTTTATCGCTATTTTGATATCACAAAAGATAGGTAATCTGTTTGTACTATTCTACAAGACATCTTTTTTTTTTTCTTTCTTTTTTTAAGTGGGGTTTAACGTCGCTTTCAACTGCCATGGTCATATCACGACGGGGGTTTTACCCTCCATTCGCAGGAAACTCACAAACCTGCTACTCACATTGACCTCACCCAGCCTGAGTGGGACCGGGAAAAGCCAGCGTCACGAGAATTAGAATTTGAATGGTCACCCATCCAAGTCTTAACCTCGCTGGATGTCGCTTAACTTCGGTGTTCTGAAGGGAACCGGTGTATTCAACATGCCATCGACGCTGGCAGACATCTTTTATAGTTTCAGATGTGTTCAGATGTTGTATGGCATGGGCACTCTAATTTTCTTTCCTCAAAGGTAATATCCCTTATTTTTTTCACTAGTCCGTTTTTTCTTCTTGTTCCACACCTTCTTCTCCTGTTTTTCTATCTTCTTCACAACCATCATCATCGTCATCTTCTCCTCTGTATTCAAAAGTCAAAACTACAGCGTGCCTACAAGAGCCAATAAACTTGAAACAGATGTCCATCAGTTATCTATACTTATAAAAGAGAGTTTCACTCACTGACTGACTGACTGACTGATTGACTGACTGACTGACTGACTCACTGATTCATCACTGTTTCTCCTAATTGGTAAGTCCTAGGAAGCTGAAATTTGGTGGGTAGCTTTGTCTTACAGTATAGATGTGCAATAAGACGGGATTTTTCGAAATTCCCACTACAACACCTTTCATTAGCGAAAAAGGACTTTTTACTTTCACCGCTATTTCTCCGCATTGATAAATCCGAGAAAGTTCAAATTTGGTAGGTAGCTTAGTCTTATAGTTTAAATGTGCGATTAGACGGGATTTTTCAAAATTTCCACTACAAGACCTCTCTTTAGCGAAAAAGGACTTTTTACTTTCACCGCTATTTCTGCGCATTGATATATACGAGAAAGTTTAAATTTGGTAGGTAGCTTTGTCTTATAATCTAGATGTGCAATAAGACGGGATTTTTTGAAATTCCCACTACAACACCTGCCAATGGCAATAAAGGATTTTTTGTTTTCACCGCTATTTCTCCGCATTGATAAATCCGAGAAAGTTCAAATTTGGTAGGTAGCTTAGTCTCATAGTTTAGATGTGCGATTAGACGGGATTTTTCGAAATTCCCACTACAACACCTCTCATTAGCGAAAAAGGACTTTTTACTTTCACCACTATTTCTCCGCATTGATAAATCCGAGTAAGTTCAAATTTGGTATTTATGTTTGTCTTATTGTCTGAATCTGCAAAATTGGGCTTTTCGAAACTCCCACTACAACATCTGCCATTGGCGAAGAAGGAAAATTTACTTCCACTACTTTTCTCCGCACTGGTAAGTCCGAAGAAGTCGAAATTTGGTATGTAGGTTTTTTACAGTCTAGATGTGCATTTGGATGGGATTTTTTTAAAAACTCCCACTACAACACCTGCCTATTACTCCATATTGGTAAGCCCTAAAAAAGTTCAAATTTGGTGTGTAGGTTCGTTTTACGGTCTAGATGAGAAATTAGACAGAATTTTTTCGAAATTCCCACTACAACAACTGCCTGTTATTCCGTATTGGTAAGTTCCAAAAATGTTCAAATTTGGTTTGTAGGTTTTTTTTTACGCTCTAGATTTTCAATTAGACCTCAATACAGTATGGTCATGCCTCAATACACTACGGTCATGCTTCAATACACTACATTCATGCCTCAATACACTACGGTCATGCCTCAATACACTACGTTCATGCCTCAATACACTACGTTCATGCCTCAATACACATACGGCCATGCCTCAATACACTACGGTCATGCCTCAATACAGAACGGTCATGCCTCAATACACTACGGCCATGCCTCAATACACTACGGTCATGCCTCAATACACTACGGCCATGCCTCGGCCCGCAAAGCGGGCGACAGCCCGCTAGTGTTCTGATATTCTTGTACTTGTGCCGAGGTTACATCTAGTGCAACTTCTCACTTTAGCTCTTTCTCTTGGATATTTATCCATCTCCTCCTCTTACCTCAATGTACAAACTTATGATTCTCCTTCTTCACCATCATTAACTTTCTCAATTTCTTTCTAACCTATACTTTCTTAGGCCGGGATCCCACTGAGTGCAACATTTCCCATAGCGCTCTTCATTTGGAATCAAGTGAAATGGAATCCCTCAGACGTAAACTTTGCTTCCCACTCAAAATTCTACACAAAATGTTGGGAAACCTGTCGATACAAAGTGTTTTACTACCGCCTTGTTAAAGCGCCGTTAAACCGGGAAAAAAACTGTTTTACCCAGTAAGATCCCGGCTTGAAATTCTACCATACTTTTTCTTCTTTTATTTTGTTTCTTCAACTTCCTCCTGCTTGTGTCTCATTCGCTTCATCTTTTCCTTTAATTGTTTTCTTAATTATCATCAAGATCTTCATAGTCTGGAACAACAGTTTGGAAAGGTCTCCAGAACAACAGGATAAGTCAGAGTGTCCCGTTAGATTCGTCAGGTGAGGTTTGGGTACCCTGCATCCCCGAGCAGGTGATGGCTTGGAGAGGGAGGAGAGGGAACCAGAAAAAAACTGCAACCCTTTTGGAAGGAGTTCCGGGTTTTGGCTGTCTGGACGTCACGCGTATTGCATATTATCTGTTTGAGGAGCGGCGCTGCAGTGGAGGATGAGGGAATTGCTGAGGGTGAAGTTGAGGGGGTTTACGTAAAATTACATAAGACAAGTTGAAGAAGTATTCTTTTTTACTCTTACTTATAACCAGGTAAGCTAATAAGGGTTTAATGGCTTATAAAGAAAAAGTCCAAGTACTCGATGCGATAATTGATCGCACATAAAAATGTGGTTGAGGAATAAAAATATGAGCCAACTTTGAAATAAGGTTCAGCTGTAGCCAAGCTGACTACAACAACAACAACCACTGGAGCATTGATTCGATCTTCATTATTGTAGCTATTTAATTCTTCTCTGCCGAGTATATCAAACATATCGGAAATATTTTCATTTATTTTAAGAGACTTCCAATTAAATTACCTTGAAGTGGAAAATGACGAAGAGAACAGATGAAACCCAAGAAGTCTGGGGAATAATAGGTGATAAAATTAGGCCACCTCACCTCACCTTTTCTGAAATCTGTATGAAGGTGGTAGAATCTGGTTCCTTCTCGTTCCTACATAACTACTAATACATAGAATGGAGCAGATTCTGACATGTCTAATTTAATATAGTTTTGGCACGTTTTTTTTACCGTTTCTTATTTAGCATAGTGGACACCTCTGCACTAAATACTCTTGTACTTTCCATAGCAGTTCCCCACCTAAACAACCACTCTAAGTTTCTCTATGTTCCATATCCGACACTGATAACCGATCCTCACCGCGAGTGTATACCTTGCTCGTAATTCTAGCTTTCACCCTTTGAGTTTTGAATTGCAATAACTCTCTCTGAAGGGTAGTCATTACGTCAGGGCGCATCCACGATCCCCATGCCAATTACAATTACTATAATTTCACGAGTAGACAGTTGGGGTTGCAGTACTAGTTATGTGCTACTAATTGTAGTGCTTGTTACTATAAGATATTGCAAGAAAACTAGTTGGGGCTTACTTTATACTACTTTTATTACTAGTGGTTGTCCCTGCCTCCCTGCTAAATTTAGGGGTACGGCAGTGCGTCCGGCCAAGTTCCGACCCAAAGTAACGGACGACTTATGTACGTAGCATATAAATTATACATGAAATATTTCAGCGTGTATTTCATCCTAACTCAGGTAACGTTCAAAATAAACCTTTGAAAATCTGTATGGTTGAAAAACGACGAAACCGTTTTGAGCGTGCGATTAGCTCAGTGAAATAGTACTCGCTTGCCAGGTTCGAATCCCAAAGGCGACAAAATATTGTATTAAAAAAATGGGTTACAGTTGTTGGTAACGGATACTTTCCAGTGCCCTCATGTTGACCCAGAACCTGAATGGGAAGTATTGGTTCACTTCTCGCCCATCAGACAGGAGCTACAACACAGATCACAAGAGTCTGCAGTAGCTTCTTTTCCATGGCTATAAAATAAAAAAAAGGTTTCGACACACTTATCTTTCATAAATGAGTGTGTAATGTGTATCCTTCTTCTTCTTCTTATGTTCCTCTTCTATCGAAGGTTGGAAATCAGCATGCCAATATGATGTTTGTTGTTGGCAGCCCTGAATAACTCCTTGTTAGTGTAGTTGAACCATTCTCTCAGATTTTGCATCCAGCTTATCCTTGGTCTTCCTTTGCTTTCTTTCCACATATCTTCCCTTGTAATATTAGTTGTAATATGTCATATTTTCCTCCTCTCATCAAGTGACCAAAATACTGCAGTTTTCTAGATTTGATAGTTTTTCATGACTTCATGATCTTTGCCCATTCTTCTCAATACTTCTTGATTGGTCACTTTAGCACCCTCTGACCATTTAATTGGAGATAATCGGATGTCATGGCTATCAATGTTTTTAGATTTAAGAATGTCAATTAATTTGTGATGTTGTAGGTCTGCGGGAACTGAGGGCCGTGGTTTTAGTTTTTCCAGCCATGATAATTTTTACTTGGACAAATAATGTGGTGGGTCATCCGTCTCCTTCCACATCGCAGTGATGCAACCATACCGCTGACTCAGCTCTGCTTGCACATCTCCAGATCGAAGCCTTGCCAATGTCATTCATTTTCAGCCTTCGCCTGATACTGATGTAGCTGCTGCCCAACATCAGGGATGTTTATCGACTTCCCAGTCTAGATCCGTGATGTTTAGTTTAAACAGGGCCACCTCGGGAAGGATGTGGTTCTTCACCACGCATCACGGTCTTGGTTGAAGAGAGGTTTGGCTAACTTGTAGCTATACCGCACATCATTCAACCCTATGAACGAATCCACTCGGCCCCTATGTGTGTCCTATTCTAACTTAATTGTGGCCTATACCAGAGTTTTGAGAGTTCAGTACATAAAAGGCCGATATATTTAAATTGGAACTTGACCTTTATTTCACACGTTTAGTTTTTGGTACGATTGCGATAATCCTAGACTAGTAGTACATATTATTTTGTTTTATTTGAAAGTCTGAAATAATATGTGGTTCTGCAACTGTTTATAAGGCTTCCTCCTTGCTATAGTAACTTCTCATGTGGTATGCACCCTTTGGATTTCAGAAGTAGCAATTATCATGTCTTTTTGTTTCTTTTAAACAAACAACAAGCTGTATATTGTTTGGAGTTGGAGAACGTCTGTTGTGTATTGAATTTTACTTAATTGTAAGTTCTTTGAACAAGGGCTTTGGATGAACGTACATTTTGTAATACATGTGCATTTTTACAAGAATAGATGATACTCGTATTATCCTTGCAGGAAAAATTCAGTGTGATAAACTTGTCAGGTTTAACCCATGTTTCAAACGTGTTGCTATAAACCGTATAAAAGTACCAATGAAGGATCAATGGCATTTTCCTCTTTGAAATAATGACTGTAAAGTGCCTTCATTGGTACTTTTATAAGGTTTATACCAACACGTTTGAAACATGGGATAAACCTGACAAATTTATCACTCTGAACTATACGTATATAATTATGACCACTAAAAGTATTGTTTTTTATACTCCTTTTTATGAACTTTTTTTTATAGGTCCAAAGAAAAAGAACATAAAAAAAGGGAACCTGCGTTTTTAAAAGGTTAAACACAATCTGGTCTCCAAATTTGGGATGGATTCAGCAACGGAGTCCTTCTTCTTTCGCTAAAATAACCTTAAAAATATAATTATTATACAAATTTTATTATTATACAAATTTGATCAAGTTTTATTTACTTAAAGACTATACATATACATTATACATAGGTAGATACAAGGGATATTTACAATTACAGAAACAAAACTTCATCAAGGGTAATGCTAATGCCAACGGCATTCTCTTCCAACTTAACTTTGGACTTGGAAGTCATCAGAGACGGGGGTTTTAACTTTTAACCCCTTTTGCTATAGTTCTGCTGGAAATTCACAAACCTACAGAAAATTCATTTGCAAACAATCTCTATACGTAAAAAAAAAAAATTGTTGAAGTCCCAGTAGTCACCGTGGCAGAGTGAGTTGGACGACACCTGATTCCGTCCGCGAGTTTTTTCTCTCAGGTAGTCGATACTGGATTCCGTCCCGAACCTCTCAGATCAATCACTGAATTCCGTCCCGTCACTTATCTTATGCACCTATGTACTATGTACATAAGTACCTGATATTATGTATTAGGCTATGTACAAGTTCGATGCCCTGGTACTTGCCCTGATGATTAGGTAATTATAGTATTTTTTCCTTATAGGCATGGCCTTCAATTAATAAATCGAGGCATGGCCTATATTGTATTTTACCTAACCCTACTATAAACCCAAGGCATGGCCTTCATTGTATTTTACCTAACCCTACTATAAACCCAAGGCATGGCCGTCATTGTATTTTACCTAACCCTACTATAAACTCAAGGCATGGCCTTCATTGTATTTTACCTAACCCTACTATAAACCCAAGGCATGGCCGTCATTGTATTTTACCTAACCCTACTATAAACCCAAGGCATGGCCGTCATTGTATTTTACCTAACCCTACTATAAACTCAAGGCATGGCCTTCATTGTATTTTACCTAACCCTACTATAAACCCAAGGCATGGCCGTCATTGTATTTTACTTATTTTATTTTACGTGATTGAAAATAAACTGATGAAAAATGTTGAATTTATAATTTATGTATTTATTTATGTATATAGGACGGAACATATGGGACGGAATCGGGTATTGAACCCTTACGATGACCGGACGGAATCAGGTGTTAAAATATTGACGGGACGGAATCGACGGGACGGAATAAGGTGAAAAAAAGGTAAATGGGACGGAAAACGGTGCCTCCCAGTGAGTTAGCGCGCTAGGCATTTCACGCATGGTGACCTGGGTTCGATCCCCAGCGGACAGGAATTTTTCTGCTCTGTACTTGGGTGTTCGGGGTCCACTCATACCTCGTGAGGAAAAATGAGTAGAAATTAATTTAATGGAATAATTCGAAAAGTAAAGGGAGGCTCTTAGTAATGCTGCGCTACCCACAAAAATTGTGAAGAGGCCTTGTACTTCACCACAATTAAAACCATACATACATAATTGTTGAAGTTCCTATGTTCATAATAGAATCAGCAAATGAGCACTTCTTTTCACTAGAACAACCTTGCAGTTTCTATCCTCTGTGTTACTTAAGTCTCCCTAATGACTCAATCACCATAGCATAATATGGAACGTGACTTAGTCGCAATATCTCCATCAGATGGTTAATCCTTTACAAATAAATTAACCTCTTTCTAGAAGCTAGGTAATCCTTGACAAATCAACCCCTAATCCTTTTCAGCAACCTTTAGTCCATGTCCATAAACCTCACACAGATAAAGGTCTAAATCTATTTACTACCACTTTTTAACTAATTTTTAGACATTTTATTTTTAGATCCGTGCACAGAAGCATACTCATAGAGTTTATTCGTATATTGTTGAGTTTCATTTTTATATAACTTATTAGGTACTCTATACAAATGTACATATCTAATTTTAGATAAATAGGGGTATATACGATTTCAGAAATACTTCGTGACCATAACGTCTTAATCATATTTGAATTGTTCAGATTGTTGAAACCGGGTAAAAATAACTTCTTGCCTTCCTTCGTATTTTTATCTTTCTGAAGATATTATTTTCACTGTTTTTTAGGTGACTTTTATTCTTGTTTTGAAGAGTTATTTTTATACTAACTATCAGATGGAGATGTTTTGTACTCAGCGCTGTTCATAGTTCTTGTAAAAACAGATTGTTTGACGGGACTTACTTTGGTTTCCTTGAGACTAAAATTAACTTGACGTGCTCTTTTTTTATGTCCTACTAGATTTTTTAAATAGATTATAAGTACATGGTGTATTCTTACCGCCCTCAGTAGCTTGATCGATAAGGCAGCGGAATTGTAACCTGGAGGTCGGTGGTTCCATTCCCGGTTTCAGCGTAGATTTAGTAAAGGTAATTTGAGTATTTGTGATATCACGAAAGTGATTAACACAAATATGATAACTTAGATGGGTATTCTTGTAAACCTCTTTATACATAACATTATAACTGTCCATCTTTTTTTTTTTTTTGCTGTCGTTTTAATAGTCTTACTCACTAGTGCGAAGGTATTCATATTTATTTTCAGTTTTTACCCCGTTTGTTACAGAACTTATCGCTAAGACCTGAAGCATGAGGTGAATCTGCCTCAAAAAGAAGCTGAGTAACCCTATCACTTAAATAAGTACCTTAGAGTAACTGAGTAACTAGAGTCCTTTAGAACATGATATTCCGCGTGTAGAGTATACTTTTACCAAAAGTAAAAGCCTTACACAATCTATAGTTCTATAAACTTGGCCTAATCCATTTCCTAATATACCACCTAAGCCATTAGCACTATATTGTCCATGCCATTCCCTAAGATAGCATCAGAGATGTGTGGTTCCAAGTCAATATAAAATCAGGATTGGGACCTTCACAATATCTCGAGGAAAAACAAACAAGTGCCAAGATAAGCTAAAGGCTTAGCAAGGAAGGAAGGAGTAGGCAAAGCCTGATAACATAAAAGATACGCTTAAGATACAAAATAATACAAGACAAACAAATATGATGGGAGCGATGAAGGGAGTCCTTTTGTTGACAAATCGGTCTTCAATTTACAAACCATCCAACAAAAACAACAAATAGAAGACCATAGGAAGAATCCTCAATGATGTCACACTATTTGCTTTGTAGAAACACAATCCCACTATCTTGTTTGCTGGATTTTTGTTTAAATAAACTAAAATTCACTCGAGTATCTCCAGATTCTCCAGATTTGTCCTGCATTTTTGCTTTGTTCGAGTCTTCTCTGGAAATATCGAGAGCGCCTCTCCAAATTTGAGGGCCTGAAGGGGTGCGCTAATAATTTCACTCTTTTTTTTTACTTACTAACTAAAATAAAACATCTGTCTGTTTCCTACTTTTTTCGGATTTTTTGACAGACACATTCACCTTGGCATGCATTTTTTTTCCGCTGCTCCTGCATTTGGAAGCCTAGAAAACAAGGGGGTGATTTTTGAGGGAGTTCATATGCGGATGATTATTGCTTTTTTCCCTAAAATCCGGGAAGAGTTAAAACCAGAAATGAGAAGGGTTTTTTTAATGTGAGTATTATGGAAGAAAGGTTTGGAAATAAGAGCGTTAATTAACTAAATTGGGTTGATATTAATGAGTGCGTATAAATTAAACGGGTGTGATGTATTGGGTCCTGTCTCGTAAATAATGTCTCCTCATATTCAGGAGGATTAGGAACTACGAACCCTAAATACCAAATAATAGACAGTAAGGTTCTTGCTCCAAAGTACAATATAAATGCTTCAAGCATCTGAAGTAAGAATTTTTTTATTAAAAAAAAGTTACTCCTGAAAACAATTACGTATTTTGTTTCGTATTCTGCTCTATACTGATTGTGGAATGGTATAATGAAAAGAGGTCGAATGATTGAGACGCTATTCTGGTAATCCAGGTTGCTTGATAGGGGTATGTTGGCTTATCCCACCCAATGCATATTTTTTTCCTCATTTTTTGAGACTTATTAAAAGTGATATACCCACCTAACATTTCTCTGCTAACCTTGCATGTTGAAAAACCCTCAATCAAATGAAACGATATTTTCCTACGGAAAAAGAGTCATGCAGAGAATGCATCAAACTGCATTTTTTTCTTCCTAACTGCATTGTTCATGTTGCTTGTGAAATATATCACAAGGATTTTAATTAGGGAGTTAATTTTACCTGGTACTGGTACAAGATATAGTGCGATGAAATAATTTTCCATGTACTTATTGTAGTTACATCAGTCCTGTTATACATAGGTACATTATTAAAAATTAAACAGAGAGAAACAAATTGTTCATATATTTAAAATATATACAATAGCGGCTGTCTAGCTGTCTACCTTTGGTAGATTGCTAAGACACAGCATACTAATCAATCCATAAGATATTAGCTTTCTCAATGTTGGGCCTTTTTCTATTTTTTTTTTTTTTTTTTTTTTTTTTCATTTATTCTTTAATTTCTTCTTTCCAATTTCAGTTTCAGTCATACTCCATATATGTGGTGATGGAGGATATATATGGAATTTTTTATTATGTTTTCGCTGAGCACTTGTAAAGTTTTTCGGTTTAGTGACAGGGTGTCGAATGCGTCTGTCGAGTATAGTTAAGCTACTCTGGTACTTCAAGACATCAAGGTAGTGTGAGGTACATTGGTTCGAATTCCGACCAATGCGTGCATTGTTCCTCGTATACAAGTATTTGAGATTAAGACCAAATAATATTGGCAGCCGGGCGCGGCAGGTGGAAAATGTTTTGGTGGTGCTAACTCATAATCCGGTTTTTTTTATTTAAATTTATTAGAGTTAAAAAATAAATAAATAGAGTATCTCTCCTTAATATCTAACTGGTTTGACTGTGTCTATCATGCCAATCATTATAATTGTAAATTAATTATTTAAAAAAATGTCTAATGATTTTCAATGTGTACGAAGCTAGGACTTGAAAAAACACTCTTTATACTTTTTTTTGAGGGTTGGCAGCAAAACAACTGCTGGAATAAAGAGACTTATAAGGCTTGATTGGGCAGTATAAAAATAAATAATTTTCGTTATTGTTATTATTATTATGATTATTTTACCTACTAAGAAATCAATCAAGTGAAAATAAATCTTATTTGATTGATGAATACTCTCAAATTTAGACAAGATTGCCATTAACAGAGATGAACGACTATAATTTATAAATTTGTGAGTGCTCAGTCAATTGAGGGAAAAAATTGGTTCATTTCTAAAAGTCCAAAGGAAAGTAGGTCATTTGCAGAACATGTCAGCATAATTATCTAATACCTTCCCCGAGTGGTCTGTACATTCAAAATATAGGTTTAGGTACCTTATATAAAGACAGAAATAGACTATAATATAATATGTACCTATGACTCTTCCAACTGCATGGGCCATTTGAATTTGGGACCAGAGATCAAATCTGCGATAGGACTTTTTCAAAAAAAAAATATTTTTTTACTTCTAAAAATGAGCAAACTTCATGATTAACCCTTTCCTGCAAAGACCACTGGAGTCACCTGTAATCGACCATGCAAGAGCCAATTGTTTTTGTCAATCACATCCGTGAAACGTGTAATGTTACCTACCATGTAGTGTTTTCTTTATTTTCTTTTTCTTCCTTTTTTTTCCTTTTTTTTGGACTAGATAATTTTAATAATAATGTATATTTATTTTAGTTTTTTTTACAATTTTTGTGGCTCTCTCCCTAAGGAATACTTTTCTTTTTCAAATTTTCTAAATAGGTACTTATCAGTTGCGTTAACTTTTCTAGATAGGTACCTACCTATCAGTTGCGTTTTGTAACTTTCGAGTTTCTGAATACCGCGCAAGGAATACGGTAATATGTTTTTTTTTATATACAAAAAAGCTGGAAGAAATATTCAGCTGTCCAAAATTTTCTCTCTTAGAATCGAAACTGTGAATCGACCTTAGTTGCCTATAGATGTATCTTAGCTGTCCTCTACATATAATTCCGTGTCCGTCATTGATTACTGAGCCCGGAACACAGCAGAGATAATGACTGTATACCCTGAGTAGGTAGGTACTCATCGTTATTGTTTCTGAAAATGCTCGTTTCGTATGCTTCAGGCAAAAAGTACCTTTAGAAATTCCTTGATTGAGAATAAAAAATAAAAAGAAAAAATCTAAAAGTCAACAGTCTAGTCCGGGGTTAACACAACAGAGCTGAATTTTCATTATAACTGTGTAACCTACATTTTGAACGCATAAAAAAACATTAACAAAAAACAACCCACGATAATTTCCTAGCAGAAATATATTCCCGTTCCTACTTCCTTGAGCGAACTAAAGTGAGGTCTACGCGAGTTTTTTTTTATCCCAAGCATGTGTTAAACGCGTGCTTATTTTTTATGAACTCAAGGTGGTCGTCGATGGAAGTGATAAAAAACAGAGTTTGCTATCGAAATCAACTGCTCGGGTTGATCTTGCGCTAAGTTTCTGAGCACGAGCCCACGATGCAATGAGGGGACTTTTTTATATCCTGTGATTCCTGTTTATAGGGATCCCGTTTAGGAACTGGAAATAAGTCCCATTTAGGTAGAGGGTCCCGTTAATCTTCGAGAAAGAAGGAGTTTATATACCCTCCTTGAGTAAATCTAGTCTTGAAAGTCTGGGGCAAATATAATTATATTTATATCATCTTATACTGCCCGACTAGAACTAATAAGTCCCAAATAAGAGGATATCTCATCATGTCCCGGTTGGGTTTCGAACCCGCGAACTCTGCATGGGTTGCCAGACTGACGCCTTAACCACTAAGCTACCCGGACAGAAAAGTACGTAAGTTATAGACAGTTTATTTTTATTCTAAAGACGTTTTGCGAGAGAAAAAAATCTGCCTTTTTTCGCGGTCTTGTACGATAACAATAAATTTTAATATATAATATATATATTTTTTTTGGAAAAGAGGTAGCTTGAATTTCAGTTACCTCCTACCTTTAAAAAAATCAAAAGACAGCAGGGACGCGGTTGTACAATCTGCGAGCACTTAAGAAATTTAGACTTCTCCATCAAAACCTTAGAAGGTGTCACAATTTTTTACTCTCGTTTTGAGTCCCCCAAAAAGAGAGGCTTGAATTGTGATGAGATATGACAGGCGTGAGGCTATGTAAATTGTAACTAATATTGACAATACCTGGTTTCTCGCGACTAAAAAAGTGTTTCTTAGAGACGATCACCGAATTTTTTGTACAGACTCAACATTAGGTTGAACATTTTAACCGACCTCACTTGATCGATATTGCGGCAGACTCGTAACCGGAGGTCGGTGGTTCGAGTCACACTTTAAGCCATATTTTAGTAAAGCTAGTTTGACTAGATGTGATACGTCATGATATTACAATTTATTGTGGTCTACACAAATTCGATAACTTTTATTTTTGCATTTTTTTAAATATGTACTTCCACTCAATTTTTGTTGTTTTTTTTTTTAATTTTCAATCTTTGTATTCACTCCATTTTAAAAGTTATGCCATTTTTTTTTGTAAATCTTACCAATTTCTTTTAAAGACAGTAATTTCATTATGTAGTTGAATAATTTTCCAAAGGAATGTTTCTGTTTGCACTTTCAAATTTTGTGCTAATACCTATCACTCAAGTCAAGACGCATTTAAAATTATTTGCTTATTCTTCTTCATTCATTATTTTATTATTCTACTCCTTCATTTTTTCTCCTTTTTAACAAAAGCTTCCTCCCAGTCGGTCTCTTTAGCTTTCCCCGTTGGTACAGCTTTTATTACACCTTAAAGTTCTCTCTCTCTCTCTCAACTCATTATTCTGATTTATTGAATCTTCTTTTTCATGTTTTGAAAATTATTATTCTGAATTTTAAATTTTGTTTAAAAAGAAACTTTTCTTCCTCCAGGAGAAAAAAAGGAGAAATATGATAAATATCCACTGCTATACAGGGTGTGACAGAATTCAAACTTTCTATTTGAAGGAAATAAGATAGGTGATTCAAAAGGCTTAATTAAGTAATAAATTCAATGATCAAAAAACAAGATTCCTCGAAAATGTTCAATTTGGCATTCATGACCAATTGACCAATTATTGTTTTTCTTGAGATAAAAAAAATCGTAGCAGAATTTTCGAAATTTCCTGTGTCTGTAATGATTATTATTGTTCACTAAATTATTACCATAGCCAGCGTCGATGGCCTGTTGAATACACCGGTTCCCTTCAGAACACCGAAGTTAAGCGACATCCAGCGAGGTTAAGACTTGGATGGGTGACCATTCAAATTCTAATTCTCGTGACGCTGGCTTTTCCCGGCCCCACTCAGGCTGGGTGAGGTCAATGTGAGTAGCAGGTTTGTGAGTTTCCTGCGAATGGAGGGTAAAACCCCCGTCGTGATATGACCATGGCAGTTGAAAGCGACGTTAAACCCACTAAAAAAAAAAAAAAAAAAAAAATTATTACCATAAATTCATTAGTCATTATCTCATTACATTCCTACCTAGATGAATTTATGTTGTGATGATAGTGAAGATATTAAAATAATTATTGAAAAATCCGCTCTAGCCACGAATATAAATTTTATGTAAACATACTTTGTCTGAACAATGAAGAGGGAGTAACAATAATAATAATTCATACAACCTCTTGACAAAATGACTTTGCCCACCAATTCAAAAAAAAAAGAGAAGAAAAAAAATTAATAGAACTTTTTTAACTGGATTTTTTTTCCAATGTTTCTTTTTTCTTGCAAATAAGATGATTTTTAGATTGAGAATTTACTACATTTTAAATTTGTTAGAACCATTACCATCAGTTACTAAGTTTAAATTTTTTTCATTAACTCTTGTAATTTCTGTGTAAATATGAAATTTAGGGTCAAATTATGAAACAATAATGAAGTTAAGATAAACCAGACACGCCCTCAGGTCCGAGTTTTACCACTCACATCACACTATAGCCCTGGTCGAGGGACAGTCTGTCTTAACATAACTTTAATCCTGTTTCATAATTCGGCGCCTAGTGTTTCATTTTGTTTCCTCCTCCACCCTGTAAGGAAAATATGAATAATTTGAACTTCTTTATTTATTTTTAAAATGTTCGTCCTTCTGAATTTTCTCTTCTTGCTGAGAATATTATTCTTAATTTTTCTTTCCCTTTTACCTTAGCATTCTCTATTTCTTTTTTTATTTTAGACTCTAAATTCATTCCTTCCTCACAATTTTTCTTCCTTGCCTCAGGTGATGGCTCTTCTTGTATTTTTCAGTTCTTTGTCCTCTTACTTTCATTTCAAATCCTTTTTATTGCTATTTTTTACGTTTGAAATTTTTGAAGGAAATTTTCTTGAAAATATCTACGTCTTAAAGGAACTGTTTGTCCTTGGTTAAAAAAAAATACTTAAATGGACTTTTGAGTGATGACATCATGTGTCATTCGAAAGCTTTATTTGACTAATACGAAACCGGTACGCCAGCCTCCGTGGCTTAACGGTTGTGACTACTGCCCGTAGTCCAGAGATGCCGGGTTCAATCCCCGGTCGGAGCAGATTTTTAACACATAAACTTCTGTTCCCTCCATACATGTGAGGCTGGCAATCCCGGCCCTAGCCAGGCTGGGTGAAGTTAATGTGGGTAGCTCTTACGATTCCCAGCGAAGGGTAAAACCCCCGTCCTAATCCAGGACGTTAAATCAAATAGAATCGTTGGCGTTAGGAAGGGCATTCAGCCGTAAAAATGTGCCAAAACCAACCAACCTCAACCATGAGGTTGAACAACGTCGACCCTGCTTAAGCGGGATAAGATGGAGTAAAAGAAGAAGAAGATTTGACTATTAAATATAAGTTCCTTCTATTCTGACCATACGAATGGCTGCAACCTTGTTCTATCAATTCAAAGACACAATTTTAAATTTTCATATTTTTTTTTAAAAATGTTCTTTTCATAATTATCAAAAGTCATGCATTTGATTACTGATTATATCTCTACTATTAACCTGCAGAACATTTTTCATGACATTTGAGAAATAGATTCTTATGCCTCATCCTCAGTGCGTAGTTATTTTGACAAATAAATATCAAAGAAAGCTAAAAAATAAAATAATAACAAATTAACTTTTAGGATAAATAAAGGACTACTGTTAATTTCCTTTACTAACGTGGCCTGGTGGCCTGGGTTCGATTCCCAGCGGGGCAGGAATTTTTCTGCTCTGTACTTGGATGTTCGGGGTCCACTCATACCTCGTGAGGAAAAATGAGTAGTTACTTGTATGAGTAACGACCAGTGGCGGCAATACCAGGGTAAAAAAAAATTAATGTAATAGAATTTGAAAAGTACAGGAGGCTCTTAGTAATGCTGCGCTACCCACAAAAATTGTGAAGAGGCCTTGTGCTTCACCACAAATAAAATCATACATACATACATTGTCCTTTACTAACGTTAAATAGCTGCTTCAATAAATAAATAAAAAATAATCACCCCATGACATGGCAATGGATATTAGAACATGTCCACCGTCCATACTGAATAGAAAGAAACCGATCCATTAAAGAAGGATAAGAAAGGCAGATTGGGAAACATGTCCAGAAGTATTTGGAGGGGGAGGAATT
Source organism: Bactericera cockerelli (assembly GCA_024516035.1). NCBI lineage: Eukaryota > Metazoa > Arthropoda > Insecta > Hemiptera > Triozidae > Bactericera > Bactericera cockerelli. The sequence goes on from CM044960.1 coordinate 29,000,872, forward strand.
GCCATTTCCTGGAATTCCCAGGGGAGGTGAGGGGAGAAGAGGGGAAAGTTTCCAAACAAACTGGGAAGGAGAGATTGTCTGAATAGGGTAGAGAGAGAGAGAGAGAGAGAGAGAGAGACAGATAGATGGTCTGTAAAAGGGAGGAATGAATGGTGGGGGGGGAGAGAGAGAAAACTATCGCGGAAGTTCTAAAAAACAGAAAAGTGTTGACTCAAAATCTACTGGATGGTATCTACTTATTCCCAGAAAAAACTTTTTGATCACTCCTCGTAATCAAAACAATAATAATTTAGCTGTTAAAAATTTATATGAACGCATAATATATAAATTTCTTTATACATAAGTGTGTGTATAACTTGTATATGTTGTGGCGAAACAATGTAAAGGCTTCCTCAAATTCGGTGTGAACAAATTATTGCCATTGTTACATTTACAGGTATTTTTTTTAAGATTTCAAAAATGCCTTAAACTGGTGTTGAAATATTTTGCAATTTATAACTCTGCTCTTAACGCAATATTTTGAAATATCTGTTAGTACTGTTGTAATATTTCCCGTACCAATTTTTATTTGGACCTAAAAATCCTGGACCTGTAATGTGACAATGTGACATAATATATGACCATGCAGTTGAAGGCGACGTTAAACCCAAATTAAAAAAAACCTGGATCTTGAGTTGAAAAACAAGTATCAATATTAGTTAGATGATGACGAAATGTACTGCTATAAATGAAAGTCTCATTCGATAACATAAATCATCTAACTGTAAGAAAAAGTTGAAAAAAAAGTTATCATATTTTCGTGTTAATCACTTTCACAACTACTCAAACTCGCTAAATCTACGCTGAATCCGGGCCTTGAACCACCAACCTCTGAGTTACAATCACCGAACTCCGCTGCCTTATCGATCATGCTACTGAAGTCAGTTAGCTAACTGTAAGAGGTCTTGTGGTTAACTTCTTTTCCAACCTACCCCGTATGGAGTCATGGACTTTACCCCTTATATGTTTTTTACGACAGACAAGAAGAATAAGAAGATGTTTTATTTCTTTTGACCAATCCCCCTTGATGGCAGACACAACCGGTCAGAAAGTTCTCTCATGTGGGAGGCGGGGTCTTGGTCGGAATCGGATAATGGAACCCCTATTTCTTCTATCCATTCATTAACATAAATGCAAAAAAAAAAAAACACGAGCAAAGCTCTACGATTCACCCCTACTCTTTCCTCTATGAATAATCATCGCAGAATACATATACAGGGTGGTTGTGGAGAATTTAGGATTGAAATTATATGAAGTTTAATCTGTTTAAAGTTATCATATTTGTGTTAATCACAATCGTGATATCACAACTACTCAAACACACATTACTAAATTTTTGCTTAGACCTAAACCATTGACTTCCAGATTACCAACTTATCGATCAAGCTACTGAGGTTCGTATTGAATTTTATCTATTTCAATGAATTATTTTCAATAAAGAGAAATAAATATTGCCATAATGTGGCTTGATTTTTTATTATTAAAAAAGTGAATTTGGCGCATCCACCAATAACGACCGGTACATCTGGAAATCTAAGTGCCAGTTTTGATTATTTTTTCTCTCTATCGATCTTCTTCTCTCTCCTCTCTCTCTCTCTCTCTCTCTCTCTCTCTCTCTCTCTCTCTTCCTTCTCCTTTCGGTATCTTAATTTCTAATTTGAAACTAGACTTGAAAATATTTTTATTTATTTATTTTTTATTTATTTATTTATTTACACTTTATTAATAGGACATATTATATACAACACAAATAATTACAAATTAAAATACAATATAATAGAAGAAAAAATAAATAAATATATTCATAATATATGTCCTAACTAAAGGGCGGGGTTATCAAGCCACATTATGAATGGAGGAAACCAGTCTCATTTCTGAGTCACCCAGTATACAGCCTGAGCAGTGGGGAGGAATACTCCCTATTTATTTTGCGTGTGTACGTCGAGTACTCATTTATATATTAAAAAAAGAAGAGAGAGGGAAATGTGACAATTGCAGAGAGAGAAGGGAAATATATATTCTCGGGAAAACTGTATTATTTTTCAAGGAAAAGTCTGAATGAGAGAGGACGGCTCATGACGATGACGGTGCAAACTTTAGTTCTGTGATTGTTTTGAAGATAAAATTCGTAGGTGTTGTGACGTTTTGAGAACGGTTTGAGAAGAACCGAAGTCCGAAGAGTAACTACAGGAATTTCAGTAGCCAGGTAGTTACTATATGTAGATGGACAAACTTTGTATTTACGTGTCCATGAAAAGGTATCTACTTTCAAGGTCCACCCCACGGAGGTGGAATTCCAGTGTTAGGAATGCTATACATATCTTGTAATTTTAAGCATGTACCTACACAAAATTTGACTATTTTCAACAAGAAAAATTAAAGTTATCATATTTGTGTTATTCACTTTCGTGATATCACAACTACTCAAACTTTTCTTCAGGATTCTTCAGAAGAAAAAAATATTTCTGGAAAAAGCCACCATAACTTTCCGGAAAAACACAAGAGGGAGAAATCATAATAATCTCGTCATGCCAGGAATGCTTCTGTCACAGAATATAATTCTGACAAAAAATTGTCCAACTTTCTATTATGATTTATTTAAAATGATATCTCCCTAACTCTCTCCACAAACCATAAACCTCCAAAAGCTTAAATCGCTCGTAATTTGTCATTGGCATGAAAGGAAAAATAAAAATAATTGATATTCTTGAATTATTTTCGACGATGGTAACAATACATTTGTCATTTGGAATGTTGCAAAAATAATATTATATTATTGTTGCAAATGTTGAGATCGATATTAAATATTTTTCTGATTTTTGTACAATAAGGACAATTGAAAGTGTAGTAATAGATGAAATGAAGCAAATCACAAATAGAGTAATGTTTAGATGAATAGTATTTAATTCCGAATATTCAATTACTTCTAATGTTAACAAAAGCATCATGTTATGTCATAAACCTACCTAATGTAAAATTTACAAACTTCTTTTGCAAAATTTTTTAAAGCAAAATCTACACTAAACTGACTGCTTCAGTCAGTGAACAACCAACTGATCACTTTGTAATGGAACCTATAAACTTCCCAAAATAATATGTGTATTTTTCTGAATTTTCTGAAACTCAGTCAAGGACTGAGAACTTTTGGTGCGACGAAGCAGGATGATTTGAGCTTGTGATTTATAAATTTATATATGATATATAATATAATATAAAATAATGCTTTTCCTTTGTGTTATTATTTCACAATTTTAGTGGGTAGCGCAGAATCATAGGACTTTATTACTTTAATATACAATATCTTGTATTATTTTTTTTTGTCTATGATTCCACCACTGTTCGCTGCTTCACATCAAAGCAGCTACTCATTTTACCTCACGAGGTATGAGTGGACCCCGAACATCCAAGTACAGAGCAGAAAAATTCCTGCCCCGCTGGGAATCGAACCCAGATCACCTGTGTGCAATGCCTAGCGCGCTAACTCATTCTGCCACGATGACTACTACAAATATCATCATCATCATAGGGTGGCGTCATCGTGATCGATGGTAGCCAGACAGTGGAGGAATGACTCAGCACTTCTACCACTGTATATACAAGGAGAATAATGATTGACAAGGGCCCCCAGAATCAAGTCAATCCTGGTCGACTCCTTGTTTATAGTCCCCCAGCCAGACTGCTGGTCTACTCAATGTTTATAGTTCCCCACCCAGATGTACAAATATGATATACAAATTATTAATATACATAATTTATGATTGTGTCACTTCTCCCCATCAGAGGGGAGGGATACTACGGGATGGGCAAGGTACAACACAGACCACAAGCGTCTACAGTAGCTCCTGTTTCATGGCTAAGAAATAAAAAAGGCTGTGAAACACTCATCTTTAAAAAAAAAAAACTTGATTACCAATCCGCCACCCACTCTTCACTCAACATACTCATCTCAATATTTCCTTCCAAGAGCATCAGTTATTCCGAAGATATTGTATGACATTTTCTATCAATCGGGAGAGTGTCAATTGGTGGATTTTTTTTCTTCTGTCTCGCGTTCTGTAGAACAAACAGAAAGTCGTGTTCTCCGTTAATGAGCGCCCCACCTCATGTTGCTGGGAAATTTCGTTCTTCATTTCAATATTTAACGAGATCCCGTACTCGGCGAATTCTTCTCACTTTTTTATGACAATATTAAATTACATAACGTGAAGGTATCCGCGGAGATGAGGGAAGCCAGGCTTCTAAATATTCTGATACACCTACGAGAGTGTTTCTCCGTGCGTTGAATGGGTTGGGTGGAAGAGATTGCCATACGCAACAACTCCCGCCCTTTAGTAAGGACATAATATTTATGTTTATTATATTTTTCTATATTTTTCCTTTTATGTTATTTATTGTTTTAATATATCCATATTTGTGGATTTTTAAATTGTTGTAATAATTATTTGTACTGTACATAATTATGTCTTTTTATATCCAATAAAGTGTTTATAATAATAATAATGGGAGAAGTGTGTGACTGATGTGTACATCTGGTGGAATAATGGTAGACCACCTATATTTATGTATTTTCATTCATACATTCTATAATTTGAAAAAGAGAAACACACACGCTTCTAATACCTGTAATTAAGTCATTGGGGTTCGGTGGAAGAGAAAGTCACAGGCTTTAACCTCGCCCCTTGGTTCACTACATATTCTATTGTGTTCTTTTTATTTCATGTCCTGGAATGTCCAGCATTAGTTTACCAATAAAGTGTTCAATAATAATTAATAATTTCATCGAATAAGTACCCCATCAACTGAAAAAGTTGTATTAGGGCTTCAAATTAAACCTTTTGAAGCTTTCAAAAAAATTGTTCTTCAAAAATGAATGCTAATGTTTGAAAGGTTTCCGTTTTGTCTCCACTAATATTGCCATCTTCTGTTTTCCATAATTTTAGGAGAGCCCAGCAGGCACCTTCAGCTTGCCTTCCATGGCAGAGAGGGCATCCTAAGAAGGACTTTTTATGTAAAAAATTTAAGAATTTTTTTTCCGTTTTAACTGAGAGAAAAATAATTGTATTTACTTTTCCCTTTTCATTTCTTTTGCTTCTTTGTCTCCATTTTTCTCCTTTTTACATGAGCAATTCTATTGTAATTTACATTTCGGAGAGTAAAAGTTCATAACAGCGAATTTTAACCTGAATAAAAAATTTAAAGAGGAAAAAAATCGACAAGACGAAGAACGGAAGAAGAAGCGAAAATTTCCTTTGTAATAATATTATAATAAATGAAATAAACGTTGTTTATTTTTTCTATTTAAATATTGTTGTTTTTTCATCTCCTTCAAAGAGTACTAGTTAGGTACACTAATTAAATTTTCTCTTGTATTTGATTTTTTTGGCTCTTGAAATTTCTCTTCTGAAGCAGATGTAGTAGCTTCACAAAGACTTAACACTGTAAAAAAGTACCTAGGTACTTGTTAATTATATTTTTTAATTAAAAATTAAGAGGACAAAAGCAGTTTATTAAGACTTGTGCGTAGTAGAGATTGTATTTTTGAGTTCAGAATTTTCGAACTTCTCAGATTACTATTTCTTTCTTCCATAAGAAGCTTTCGCAATTTTTGTAAATTTGTTCTGATAAAATTACAGAATTTCACAATAACTTACCCTAGGTATACAATACTAATACAAGAATAATTCTGTATATTTACTCAGATTAAGATGGACTTAAGAAAAAGCCATTTCTTTTTGAAATGGCAAAATTGGATCATTAGATTCTGCGCAATTTATTATAGGTATCGAAAATCAAAAGTAAATTACAATGAATTACATTGTAAAATCCGCACTTACCATCATTTGGCTGTAATCCTCATCTTCTTTTCTTCTTTGCCATTTTTCATTCAATTCTTTCCGCAAGTTCACAGTTGATTTGAAGGGCTCAAAACATATCTACAAGAAAAACAGACAAGTTATAGATTATTTGGTGTCTGCTCTATTATGTATCAACTCTGATGGGATCTTCATTCTGTCTCTGTAGCTCCAAGGCGTCGGCGTCAAGTTGGTCTTGTAATACAAAGAACGCGGGTTCGAAATCCAGCCGGGACATGACAAGTTATCCTCCCATTTGAGATTTTGAGTTAAACGCACTAGGCATTGCACCCGTGGTGCCCTGGGTTTCGAACCCACGACCTCCCGAAACTCTGGATTCACAGAGTGCCGCCTTTACCACTGAGCTACCGGGACAGACATGTAATGTTGCGCTACCCACAAAAATTGTGAAGAGGCCTTGTGCTTCACCACAAATAAAATCATACATACACATAATATTCTTGGCTTACTGGGATAAAGAGCCTCATTGGTCCTATCCGGTCAATATTTATAGGTCAATAAAGCGATATTATTATTGAAAATAATCTAGGTAGTCTTCAGTGTATAAAAAACTGAATCACCTAGGTACAGAAGAAAATAAGACATATCTAATTAAGAAGAGAAACGTAGAGTTACACAGTTGAATTAAGTAAATAAAGTGAATAATAAATAAATCATTTGTTTTATTTTTCATATTTTTATTATTTTGTTTACAGAGGACCCATCCTAAGCCATTTTTATTTGGCTTCTAAGATGAAATTAAATTTTAAAAGGGGTAAAAATGCACTTGTTCTTGTGAAACAATTTGGTAACCAAAATATGACAGCCATATCATATTAACAACTCAATTCAACACAAAGGAAAGGGTTGGAAAAATAAACAAATACCCTTCCTGAAGAACCAAATAAAACTTAACCCTTACAGTTTCAAAGTGCTGAAATTACCAATCTTTCTATTTGAGAATTATCAAACAGTTCACCTCTCTGCTAACAATCATAGAAGAATTTGACCATGATGTTTCATGGCCGTTTCTTGGGACACATAGTAAACAAATGTTAGAAATAACTTGTATTTTCTACTATGGTTAGCTTTTTAAGTTTAAAAAAACAATTGTTTTTCTAGAGTCAAAGGTACAACAAGACGAAGGAAACTCCATCCTAGATATACCCCAATCAAAAAGGGGTAAATGTACAAATAAGATGACAGTAAAAAGGGTATAAGAGCGTGAAATCAGAGCTAATAACTTTTTATTGTGTGGTTTATGTTGCCTTTGGATTTCTTTTTGTGGTGAAAAAAAGGGTAAATGGAATAGTCAGAGAAAATATTTTTAGATTGTATGAAGTTATTAAGCGAGAACCTATCAGACGGGGGTTATGGGTGTCGTCTAGTCTAAAGAATAATTAAAAACAGTTGAAATCTTGTGTCTTGAGCATTTTTACTGGTTCTTAGGGTGGGCATAGCAAAAAGTTTTTTGATTGTTCGTGAAAATAAATTTGCAGAACTCTTTAAATAGGTAGTTAAATAAATCTTCAAATAAATAATCAAAAAATAGAATTTACAATTCTCATCATGCCTCTTCAGAAACAACTTTGGGTACATCTCCTGACAAGGTTCCAGTTTCAAACATAACGCAGGATAAATTTTGTAATGAAATTTTTAATACAGGAGCTCAATTTTTTTCTTTAACATCACCTTTAAAGATAGCATTATCTTTTGCTATTGATCATAGAGTCCAATATCATAATATAAGTAATTTCTTTCTTTTTTTGACACAGAATGGACTTCAGGTTTGTGGACAGGACAGAGGAAAAATCTCTTTAATAGAGATGATAGAAGTATAACTATGGATACCTTATTGTTTGGATACTCCACGAAGCGCTAACATAAATCCAAATTGCTAAGAACTATTAAGGATTTCAACACACATTTCTTGTAGAAAAATAATGACAAAAAATCGATACAATAATTTTATAATCGATGGTATAAATAATGGTAACATACAACATCACTTATTTTTCTACTTGACAAGAAATGTGCATTCTATGATCTTCCACATCTATTTCTGCAGATTTTGGAAGAAACCTTTGAAAAAAAAGGACCAAACCTTTGAATATAATATAATCGAGACCATCTTAAATGGGGTTTCGGGTCCTTATCCCTCTTCAACTTGGATTTCGAGTTCAATGAACGGGGTCAGCCCCTTCCACCACAAGAGTGAGATGCAAAAATTTGTTAAACCTTATTTCCAGAATAGCAGTATCTGGTTTCTTCTGGTATGATTTTGAGCAATATCTGGTTTCTTCTGGTTGCTATTGTGTTCCTTGCTCTAATTCAAGATATTCATTGAAACTATCTGTCGACAGAGCTACATACATCTATTTTCAAAAACAATTTTTTTACTGTAATAAGTTTGAATCTGTTTCTGCCTAGTGGGACTTGTCAGCTGAGAGCAGTCCTGAACTAAGAGTAGCAAAGGGAGCGACATTAAAAGATGAAAACAGTTCTGTTTCTGAGAGCTGTCCTGAACTAAGAGAAGGAAAGGGAGCGACATTAAAAGATGAAAACGGTTCTGTTTTTAAGAGCTGTCCTGAACTAAGAGTAGCAAAGGGAGCGACATTCAAAGATGAAAACGGTTCTGTTTCTAAGAGCTGTCCTGAACTAAGAGTAGCAAAGGGAGCGACATTAAAAGATGAAAACGGTTCTGTTTTTAAGAGCTGTCCTGAACTAAGAGAAGCAAAGGGAACGACATTAAAAGATGAAAACGGTTCTGTTTTTAAGAGCTGTCCTGAACTAAGAAAAGCAAAGGGAACGACATTAAAAGATGAAAACGGTTCTGTTTTTAAGAGCTGTCCTGAACTCAGAGAAGCAAAGGGAACGACATTAAAAGATGAAAACGGTTCTGGTCCAGAAAGGCTTTGTACCTCCATGTCGTGGACTAATAATTTCTGTAAGTACTAGGGAAATATTCCAAGTAATCAGTTGAAAGGGAGATTCGGAGAGTAAAAAGTGTTTCTGAAATAGGCTACTGATCTTCCCCTGTTTAAGTCCCCCAACCAGACAGTTAACATTCTCATCATACTTTTCTGTTCACTTTGGCAGAATATAAATGTACCATAAGATACTCTTATTTAGTTGAGAGTCACTGAAAAAGTTAATTGGCATTCAATTTTTCTCCATTTCTTTTAGAAGTGGACTGGAGCCAATGAAACTAGTCACTCAGCTTTCTATCTCCTCCAGGATGCTGAGACAATAGGATCTTCACACTTGAGATTTCAATTCCCTGGATGATCCAACCAAAAATTGCAACAGAAAAGATTTGTGAGGTCTTCAAATTTTGACATCTCCTGTGGTATGCGGTCAAAATTTTCGGTCATCCTTGTGTCCTTCACGCCTTATTAAATATTTGACAGGTCATTTCGTTTCCTCCAAATATCTTGTTATTAACTTCTAAATATGGAACCCTTTTTTTGCAAATATCATCAAATTGATCCTTGTCTTTTTAGAGTGCCTGTCCTCCTGTCGAAGAGTTAAGTGTTCGACTTGAGTGGAGACTTCGGAATTTGATGTTTTACCTTATTACCTTTTTGAGGAGACATATATTTGTAGATTTTTTCAAATTATAGGAGATTGTCGTTTATTTATTTAGTCAAGTGTCAAATTTCTATAATTCAAGTGTTAGGAAGTCCATATTTTATTCAAGCTAAGTGGCGAGAATCGTGCATTCCTAATCAGGTAGTTTGGGGTTCAATCCTTGACCAAAAATGATATTATGAAAAAAAAAAGGAAAAAAAAATGGTATTTGTAATTACAGTTACTTTAAAAAAAGTAATGCCCGAAATTTTAACTCGTTAATAGATATTTCTTATAGAAAAAACTCAAATTCATGAAAGTCGATGGGTTGTATGGTATTCGAACCCAAGTTCTACTATTTGCCAGTCAAGGGCCTTATATTACTACACCAGTAATCCATCGACGAACCAAGTAGATAATTATCTCAATTATCTTTCGAACGCAGATCACTGTGGCATTTTTAACATGTGTTTGACTTGGAGTATCTTTTGGATTATAAAATCCGCAAAGTAGAATTCACCCTAATGGCGCTCCTCTCTTTTACCAAAAATATTTTGCAAACTTCTCAATCCTCATAATTCATTTGAGAATTCTTGGAACTCAGATCTCTTCAACCTCATAAATAATACTCAGAGATCTATAGTAACTAATAAATAACACTTAAATGATCTCTGATCCGCACTACTGTATATTTATAAATTTGCTATGGCGTAGCATGTGTCGGTATTTTTCAATGCTAATTCTAAAAATCCTTAATTAAGTTGGTTCACTCAGCTAAATCTTTTCTGTGCGTATGATCAGCGAGAAGATACTCCCTATCTTTTTCTGATTGCTGACTCAGATTCTGCGTTTCACGGTGTTGCCAAGTGTATCTTCCATTGGAATTGAGATATTTTATTGAGAAAATCTAATTCATGTACAATACTTCAGAAAACTATGTACTTTTACCCTAACAGATACATTATGTACGAGATAGCAGATACTCGTAAATCTGTGATTAATTGATTATAATATATAAAAGTGTAGGTAGTCGACTAATATTGGCACTTCGTAATAATATTGATACTTGTGAAGCAAAACAAAGTAGGTTCCTACCCTAGGAGAAACATTTGTCCGAAATTTCAGCTTCCAATCAGTAGCCAATATGAAGATACAGTGTTCAGTCAATCCATCAGTCAATGAGTGAATTTAGGATTGGAGAAGTAATATGAGAATCAGCAATATTAACACAGATCTCCCTAATCTCATGACTCTCATTCATCCATTGTCCTTGGCCAAGAACACAAAATGAAGGCAATCTAATACCGTTTAGTCTATGAGGGTGGTTCCTTCCAAGAAATAAATAGATCCCTGAAACAGGAAACATTAATTGACGGTATTGAATACTTTCGTATAATATTTAATTTCCAGAGATTTTTCTCTTTTGTTGTAAATTTGGAGAAAAATATGGGTTTCGAACTCGAACCTATTAACTTCAAAGGCCGCAAATGAATGGTTTGCCCCGGGCTTTGCTCGGATATGTTTCAATGATTTCATTCACTCAACCTGGATGTTTTTTAGTTTAGAAATGTTCACATGATAGGACCTCGTAATAGGTAATAATACTAATAATGTATGGTTTACTTTTGTCCTTTTATTGTATGTAAGATTACAATAATAATTACCTGGTTACATAATTAGGTAAAGTTGGCCGAGAACTTTCGAGAATATAATATCTATATGATATTTTGAGATCAAAAAGAAAGAGAGAGAAAAACCCCAACATTGAGAAAGTTTATATCTTCTTGATTGATGTACTTTTGCTGTGTATCAGCTATCTACCAAAGGTAGACAGCCACGATTGTATAAATTTTAAGCATATGTATTAACAATTTGTTTCTCCCTACAATTTCCGCTTTAGATATAGTTATTGAAGGCATTAAAAATTAATTATGTATTTTGTTAAAATAATAATATTAATAATAACCTTATTGAAAAACAAGACCAAAAATGTCGGTAGCGGCGTTTCTACTTACGAGTATGATGCAAAATATTGTACTCGTAGGGGAACTCTGAAAATTTTCATTGACATTTTGGAACAAAATCACTACCATATTTGATATTACAATAATCCTTCACTGAACATTTCTGGGTTCAAAGCTCTTTGTGGACAGTCTATCGTGGATATGCCTGAGTCACTTCTCTGTTCTTCAAGAGTTGGGTGGAAGAGATCGCCATAGGCAATAATCCTCCCTTTATTTAGGACATATGTATATATTTTGTTTATTATTGTCCTGTTTATATTGTCAATTTTGTATTTTAATTTTCACCGTTATTTGTTTGTATATATGTTCTTATAATAAAGAGTGTAATAATCTAATAATAATAAATTATCTCTCTATTTTCCTCCCCATGAAGTTTGTTTGCATGGCTAATGGCCATAGCAAAGTATAATAGTACTAGATTGCACTTCTAGTGGATGTGCCTGGAACACGGGTTTCCTTATTTTTCTGTCCTCTCTCTCTTTGACATTTTCTCTACACTACAAAGTTTGCATAGCTAATTCGGTACGATGTCCTAATTTCAACATGACCGCATAGTGTTTAGATCTAGAGGATTCCAACTTTAAAAGAATCAGTCGATAAAAGACACTTCTAATTTAATTTTCCTATCTGCGACTTGTTGTAGGAGCAGTTTCTCCAGCTCCAACAAAATGATAAAACAACATGCACACTTGCACAAATTGCACGTGTATGGTCCCAAAATATCTGATCTAAAGGCCTTGCTGGGTTTTTCGCAAAGGTTATTGGTCCCGAATTTGATGCAACAGCTCATTATTTCCCAATACAAAATCCTTTCCCAATTGAAAATAATATTTTGCGTGAGAACTTGTAAAATTCAGAAGCTGTTGAATATGGATATTTTGACTAAAAATAATATTATTTGAAATTCGACCACATTTCTTTTGTTGAAACAATATGAATAATATGTTTTTTGGCAAAAACTCACTCCGCCCTTTAACTTAATATTTTTCTACAAACCTTTTTTCTTTTGGAGGCCTTTCGTTCCTAGCTACCATATTTGCAAAACTCATCGCCAATATTTCTGATATCTTGTATTTTTGTTTCCATCGTGAGGAGTCTGCTACTGTTGGGTCATATTTTCTAAAGTTTGCACAGGGAAAAAACCAAAAAAGTTTACAGCTTTGAAATGGTTCCAATATTTTTTTTTCTTCTTCTAAAAACCTTAGATTCAAGTGTTTTTCTACTACAGGCCTTGACAGAGATAGATATCATAAGCATCAAAGAAAAATTAGACGAAGTGTTCACCTGAACACTTACGAGTAAATGACCAACTGGCCATAAAGGAATAATTCATTTAATAATGTATTTAATGTATTTTAAACATACTTGTAGTTCAAATTTTGCTATTTATCCTTCAAAACAGAAACCAATTAAACAAATTTTTAGTCAAGATTTTGCAACAATTTTTTTTTTTGGCAAAATAACCGAAAGGACTATGGACCTATTCTATCCAAAGGATAGTTCAATAACCCTAACGATTTTTCTCTAAGGATATTGAAAAGGAAGAGGTTCTCTTTTTCGGTCATGGGAACAGGAGAGCTAACAGGTAGATGTGGATAATGATGATCCAGGATTCTGGATAATGGTCCTGAGGAATCTTGAACCTTGAGGAAGATCAGTGAACTCTGAGAGCACAGGTATCTGAGTTCGAAAAGGTAAATGATCTTTTTTTTTTTTGCAATTTTTTTGCGAGGAGGAAAAAGGTTTAACAATGGACTGAGAGGAAATTGGCGAATGTTCTGTCCGTCCAATGCTCAAAATGTGCAAGAGTAATCTGAGCAATTCAATACATGTTTGAATGGTTTGGTTTTTTTATTAGATTCCAAGTGCAATTCAATACTACTTAGACATGTATCTCAAGAGGTAAATGAGTATTGTGTTTTTCAACACAGATAATGGACTAGGCACTCTAGGCAGATGGATGAAATTACCTCTTTTTGCGAGGAAAAAAACAAGGTTCAACGAGTTTAGTATCATACTCTCTATTATGTTTTAGTACTTCTGGAGGACAAGGAATTTGGATGTTTTGATCTAAATCAAAACGTACTCTCTACTACATGCAGTGTCATTTCGCTAATAGTACATGAAGATTCCTTTAGATACATTCACCTGTAAATGTCATAATAACTAATTCATAATAAAATTACTATTTAACATCTCAAAATGGAGGATTAATCAATATTACTTAAAGAGTCGTCAGCTGTCACCATATCAGAAACAAACAATGTCTCTAGAAACTTTTTTCTAAGACATGATTAATTTTCATGGAAGTCGAAATTTTGAAAACTAGTTTCTTTTGGTGCCTAAATATGCTCTTCTTGTAACGACAGCAATATTTTTTATTGCAAATAAGATGCTCTAGATGTCCAAACTATCGGCATTGCTACACCTGTCGTATTTAGTGGAAACGATGAGACATTATATGACAATTAAATAATCTGGGGCATGACTAAAGCAAGTGCAAGAGCCTCTCAGAATGACGATCTACAACAACAACAAAAATGTTCAAAGAGTAGATAGACCCTGTTTTTATGGCGAATTTTTATACCTTACAAAATGATTTCAGCTTGAGTTTAATGTTCATGTTTAACGACCATCACTTTGAGCCGATAGTTATGCAAACGGAGTGACTCAATCCCTTATCGATTCCAGGTATCTCTTTGTCCACTCGTACAACCAGGATTTTATGAACTTTTTATGCATGCTTTCAGAGGAGATAAACCTCTTTCTTCGGATCAAAATGACCCTTTGAAGAGAGAAAGCAAATGCCCTTTATCTCCATGTTTGAAAGTAAAAGATTAAGTTTATTTTTGAAGAAAAGAACTATTAGCCTTTTACATAAATCAAAATGAAGAAAGGGAAAGATGGGGATTGAGCCGAATGCAGATAAATCAGAGATAGGTATTTCTCGATCAAACTAGAAGAGTACAATAAATAGATTTTTAGATGTATCTCTATAATCTATTGTATTGAAAATGGAAATCTAGGTATTCATCTCAAAAGGATATCTATTAACGATCAGAATTACAAGATGATAATGTTGCAAGCTGTGATTATCAAAGTACCTATTTTTATTAGAGAATCTACAGTAGAACTATCAGTACTCTGTAGCTTTTACAATATACTGTAAAAAGCATACTACTATTCCGCCATAAGAGCAGAAAACATCAAAATTCTAATGTCCTGATTCAATCCTAAAATGTAAGAACTTTTAATTTAACCTAAATTTAAGTAGGTACTTACATTTTTCACACTTGGTCTTGTAGTAAACAACACCAATTTTCATCGGTATAGGTACACAATAAAATATGTTCTAATGAGTAAAGAAATGTGTTGCGAGATTCTTGATAACATTGACATAGGTACATAACTTTTAATACAAATATTTTTTTCTTCTTCAAGAAAAAGATCCCTAGCGCCATACTATTTGTTTTATAAGCTGCTCCTAAAACTGATAGAAGATAAGAAAACAATAAAGAAAGCCTACTACATCACTCTTATTCGGGTCTTTTGGATTTCACACAAAAAGTGTCACAAGATTTCCAAAATATGTTTACTCCTTGTGTGACAGTAAAGCTGACAGTTTAAATTTCTGAACCTTAAATTGAATCGTAGACGATCAATAACGCAGTAGACTTGCAACCTGGAGGTTAGTGGTTCGATTTCTAATCATTGGGATTATTATCAAGTTAAGGTTTGAGCAATATTTAAAATTGTTTAAGTGACATCGCAATGATGTTTGCCAAACGACACAGTAACATTGTCAAACAATTATAAGCAACATCAGTCTCATATAATTTTAACAAGAATATAATAACTAAACTTTCTAAATTGTGTAGAATATCTTGGATTTTGACTTCTAACTTCTAATGCTCTTCTGCTTCCAACTGGTTCCAAATCTCTATTGAATGTAATGAATGTCAAGATTGTTGAACATGAAGCATTGGTCGTTCTAAACATCCTTCCTTCAAATATGAGATATGAAAACTATAACAAAATCAGTTTTTCTCCTTCGAGTATCTCGCTATTGTATAACAGTCCAACCTTGCAGGATACACTTGCAGGATTAAATTCTCTTCTCCTTTGATATCTGATCCAATATGGATTATTCATTCGGGTTACAACTACATTGCCAAAATTCTATCTGGACATGCAATTTCTTTTACCTTTTTCTTTTCATCGGGCACACTGGCCACCAAACAAAGGGAACGGGTTAAAGACCTACGCACCAAACCTTTCAAGTGCAACTATTGTTCTTTTTGCAGAGAAAGGGTCAAAGGGACCGACAGCGGTTGGAATTGGCAAGATGAGCTAAGACGCAATTGTTCGGACGTCTTTAGCAAAGGCCTTCAGTGTCTGGTTGCAGAATGTTGTAACATGCGTAACAAACCATGTTAAATGCAATATCAGATGGGAATAATAATCTTACATGTAGACGGACACATGATATAGTATGTTTTACAGCCTGGAAGAAAAGAATTTGAAATATTACCTAATGGGCAGATAGCTCTGTTACTTAAGTACTGTACCTATATTATGTATAGAAAGCTATTGTATAGAGATGTACTAGGCTTTTTGATCTTGTTCGATAAAGGGAGGACCAAGGTTACCTGGGTATGTGGAAGAGTAAATTCATAATTTTGACCCAGCACCTAAATGGTAAGTATTGTGTCACTTCTTGCCCATCAGAGGGGAGGTATACTATGGGATCAATGGGATGGGCAGGCTGCAACACAGACCACAAGCGTCTACAGTAGCTCCGAAATAAAAAAGGCTCTGAAACACTCATCTTAAAAACAATTATAATAATAAAATAATGAGCTTCATGTTGAAGAAACATTTACGGAGAAATTAATAGTCAAATTCTATATCACAAGTCATAGATAAGCGTCGGTTTTCCCTATCTTACACGGTAAAACTGTTGGCATAATGGGACTACCTGTCTTGCGCTGACAGTCTAAATAAAGCACTACTTTTACGCAATCCGTGACTAGCGCCACAGAGGTATTACAAAAACGTCTATTTATTCCGCCATTATATTCAATTCCCCAATACGCGTCACGCGGCCAGCCGCATACCACTTCTTTAATGCATTTACGATGGTTAGACTTGACCTAATGCGTTTCCCAGGCTTGTGCGTCTCACAAATTCCTGCGTCCCCAGTTGCAGCCTCAAGCCCAGCCATTAAGACGCGTAGGAAAAATAAAGGAAACCGATTGGCTGGGTGAGGTTAAAGAGTAGCTGAGTAAGATGGACATAGATAGGCTTGTTGATTTTGTTGGATTCAGGCAGTTACAAGATTGCGTATATGGTTCCACTATGGAAGAGTCATTCATTGGCGCTTTTTAATTTAATTGTGGCCGTGGTGAGCATTAGGGTGGGCCGAAAGAAGCGAATTTTTGAATCGAGAATTTTAATAGCAAAAAAAAGTTGCAGCATGGTCAGACGTTTCCAAAAATATAACTTTTGTCGAAATTGGATGTTATCTTCCACTGCCGCAAAGCGGTTGAAGTTTGGCGGAAAAGTCGAAAAATGGCATTTTGGACCCTACTTTAAGAAATTTATAAAAATAGTAGATGAACATCTAAGAAGCTCAAATTTGTTTCAAATTACTCAATATGTGTTCTAATTTTATTTTTAGACTAAAAATAATGACCTTTTTGACTTCTGTTCTGTATACAGGGTGATCCAAAATCAAGAAATACCACTTTTTTATGTGATTTATATGGGGTATATTATGTTTATATTTATTGAATTATTTGAATTAATTCTTCGATATTGGGAAACAAAATCATCAAATATTAAATATATGATAGTGCTGGACAGTTTGGATGATATTTGCACTGTTCAGATATACAGGGTGGCCAAAATTTTCATAAATTATGATGACTTTTTTATGTACTTAGTTCATGGTTTTTTTTACATTACAACCATGTTAATATTATGCTAAGCAATTTTTGGGGACATAAAACATAAATAAGGATTATAAAAAGGATAATAAAAAGGTCTCTTATCCAAGATATTCCGTATGGAGGCCAGGTGATTGATGGAAAGTCTTGGGTGGAAGGAAATTTTCACCCAACACAGTGCACCTTCGGAAATATCTCGTAGTAACATTGGAGTGGCAGCATAAACAATAGTAGATCAATAAATTATCTCAATACATAATATAATGATATAGTTGATCGATAAGGCGGCGCTCTTGTAACCTCTAACCTGGAAGTCGGTGGTTCAAGTCCTGGATGCAGCGTAGATTTAGTAACTCGATTTTGAGTACTTGTGATATCATGAAAGTGATTAACACAAGTATAGTAACTTTTTAATGTTGTTTGCTCATCAGTAGAAGTTCATTTAATTTGCTTACATTTCTTTAGACAATAAATAGAATTCTCCTTCAATGATTTTCCACTGCGCCCAGTACCCAAAGTAGATATAACATTCCCTCGCTATTCAGCGAGAGGAAAGCCATTTTTTTTTGCCTTTGAGCTACCAGTTGTTGTTAATATGTTACCAATACCAAAGAGATTTGCAATTTTCTAATCTGAATGACTTACCTACTTTATTTTTTTCTGAAACCACAAATGGCATGAAAGACCAGCATAATATAGATATGATATATTTTAAGAACCTATTGGTTATTTTTACCGATTCATTACTTTTTTTCCCAATGGAAATAGGTGTAATGTATATGTATAACCTCAGAAATCCATTCGCCATTATACCAAGTCATTAAAACTCTTAAATAGCAGAGAGACTCAAAGAACTAGGTCGGAAAGATATCAAAAGACGCGATATAAAAAAATTCGTTGTTGGGAGGGTTCGGGAGAGCTTCGTCGTGTGGTGTAGCCACCTAATACACATGGTAGCTAGACCTTATACAGTTATTTTAGTAATAATAATGCAGGAAATAGAATGGTCAAACTCTAAGGTAAAATTACAACAACTATAAGGGAATACGTTCCCTATACAACATATTTCCCAAGGTGCAATGTATTGGGTGAAAATTTCCTTCCACCCAAGACAATCCATCAATCACCTGGGCTCCATATGGAATATCTTGGATAAGAGACTGTCTTATTATCCTTGTTATAATCCTTATTTATGTTTTATGTCCCCAAAAACTGCTTAGCATAATATTTACATGGTTGTAATGTAAAAAAAATCCATGAACTAAGTACATAAAAAAGTCATCATAAATTATGAAAATTTTGGCCACCCTGTATATCTGAAGACTGCAAATATCATCCAAACTGTCCAGCACTATCATATATTTAATATTTGATGATTTTATTTCCCAATATCGATGAATTAATTCAAATAATTCAATAAATATAAACATAATATACTCCATATAAATCACATAAAAAAGTTGTATTTCATGATTTTGGATCACCCTGTATACAGAACAGAGTTCAAAAAGCTCATTATTTTTAGTATAAAACTAAAATTAGAACACATATTGAGTAATTTGAAACAAATTTGAGCTTCTTAGATGTTCATCTACTATTTTTATAAATTTCTTAAAGTAGGGTCCAAAATGCCATTTTTCGACTTTTCCGCCAAACTTCAACCGCTTTGCGGCAGTGGAAGATAACATCCAATTTCGACAAAAGTTATATTTTTGGAAACGTCTGACCATACTGCAACTTTTTTTTGCTATTAAAATTCTCGATTCAAAAATTCGCTTTTTTCGGCCCACCCTAGTGAGCATTGTTTTGCTAAAATATTTTCACTTCTTGAGGTTGTTTGAGTATCAGGAAAAGATGTTATTAGGTTTATACCAAAAATTGAGCTAAAAAAGCTCAATTTTTCGACTGTTCAGCAATCTATCGTTATAGCGATTCGAGAAGGATTTGCACTTTGGGGTTTCTAGTTTCCTACGCCAACTTCCCCTACCTCACTTTACATACCAAACTTTACAATACCTTGAAAGGGCCGATATTGATTTATCAATTCTTGAGAAGGATCTGTAGGGTAATATTTTCCAAATCTCCTCATTAGATCTGAAGTTCGAAACAATGTGTTTATTTGTCCATAAAAATAATGTTTTATCAAACAGAGCATTGTACAATCATTATGAGTAGGCATGTTTCAGAATATAAAATATTCAAAAGGTTGAATCAACCGACGTATTCAAAAACTAACAGATCTGTGAGAATTTTTCCCTTCATCTTTGCAAAGTTTCCGGACACATTGTTAACCTTGTTGGTTGATTTGTTTAGAATCCCGAAAACTCCCTCTGAATCGGCACAGAAAGTAGATTATCCTCAGTAGAGAATCCCAAGTGAAATATATTTACTCACACTCTAATTTCCATGAAATGTCCAATTAATGAGAATAGCCCTCATAATTATCCAGAATTTATGTACATTTTTCTTCTTCCCGGCTGCATAAGGTCCTTTGAATAATGAAGGGTGCCCTCGACCACCTCCAGTTTGAAGACCCAGCATTCCCGTCAAGTGAGGGTCAATTAAATTTGTTTCATTCTTTTTAAGCGTGAGAATGATTTTACAGATTTTAATGTAACAAGTTACAAGTTAGATTGAGGACGAGAGGAAGTCCTATTAACACTGGCAAGAGATGATGATAATGACGTATTACAGAAAAGTTGCGTCGGAGATGTGGGTGTTGTTTCCATAACAACGGAAATGGACCCCTCCATTCATTAACCAAAACACCCTAGCCCTCGCTAGATTTATAGAGACGAGTGAGGAGAATAGTTGCTTTTTTTCGGCCATTATAACTGACCGACCTTACCCTTCCAGTTCTTTATTAAAACTTTTTACTCGGAATATTTGTAGGAAAGGGATGAGTTATCTGTAGGGCTTGGGATGAGAAGAGTTTTGAAAGCGGGGGTGCGTTGGGACAGTGTATCAAGGAAAGTGCTGGAATTGTGATGGCAAAGTAACTGAACGAGCATGGTAGATACTTTTTAAAGAGCTTGCTACCAACCTACCTATCAAATTAATGCACCAATAATGTTCTGAAGTTGCTGCTTTGAATTTTATCTTGGACGAACTTTGGCTCCAATGAAGGGATTTAATGTTTCTCAAACAAATTAATATCCATCTACACTATCTACAGCATCCACTCATACATGGTATAGAAACATAATTTAAACTTGGTCTGATTTCTTAGATCATTTCTACAGAATAGGAAAAATCTTCTTCAGGAAATTCTCGTTCGGTTCAGTAGAGCCGTCTCGTCCAGATTCAAACCAAAATCTTCGGTTGTTAGTTTGAATCTGCATCAGAGAAAAAAATTGTTTACCAGTTCAGTAAGAAATTCGGCTCTACTCTTTACTAACTATAGCAGTCATTACGTCATCACATTTGAGCAAACCGGATGGTACTAGTGTCTGTGAAAAAAAAAAACAACTACCTTCTGAATCCTCTTGAGACTCAAGAGCCATAAAAAAGTCTACACATTGCAGAACTATTTTTGTTCATCACGGCCATGAATAAAAGGGAATAAAAAAGAGAACAAATAGATGACGAAGGAATTCAAATAATAATAATGCTATTATGTAAAGTAAGGAGCTAAGGAACATGTTTGGACTTCCGGTGGGTAACCTGAGAGGGTCGGGTTAATGGGAACCCTGTTAACTTGTGTGATGATGTGAAGAAATGTATTCCTGTAGGAGGGTTTAGCTTTTACTTTCTGGTTTGCATAGACTGTTCTGAGGTACTTTACGTAATCCAAATTGACTGTTTTCTACTGTGATGATGTGTGAAGAGGGGTTTTTTAACAGACAAGCGCGGCTTAACTAATCCACCAACAATGGCTTTCTGAATTGAAAATTGAGCTATTTCAGCGCAATTCCTGGTGGTGTTAACCATTTTTGTATTTATCACAAGAGTGATGACACAAATTCTCTAAGTCATCTTAATTTGTCCTGCTCGGGACTTGAACTACCGACCCCGCTGTCTCAAGGATCGAGCCACCGTGGTTCCATTCTGAATTTGTTCTTGCCGCTTTCCATCTACTCTTACTTTAATCCCCTTCTAGTCTTCTCCTTTCCAAGGCTCCTTTGTTCGCACAAATAATGAACAAACTTTTGTACGAGAGCACCATTTTCTTTTCCCTTTTTTTAGACCCCGCGTTTTCTTTATCCTTACATTTTCATTTCTTTTGACATTCCTTTAATCCTTTCTCTCTTTTTAACAGTAACTTTATCTGATGTATTTTCCTTTTGTCTATTTTTTTCCCTCTTTTTCAAAAGCTAATTCTTTATTTTTTATACACAACGCAGAAAGGAAAGAATGGGAAGATTTATTAGGTTTTGTGGATTTAGAATTAGAGACCAACTTCCACTGTCTGCCATTTTTCTTTTTCTCTCGGGTTGGATTTGTAGTGAGGTCAAATATTTTTCTACATCGTAAAAAAAATACCGGATAGCTCTCGTTTGACTCCTTACAAACGTCGTCAAGAGATAATAGCTATTTACCTTTCTATTTCTATGGAATTTTGCTCCTCGATTTATCAGAAGGCACCCAATCCTTTCTGTTCCCTCCGTACATGTGAGGCTGGTATTTCCGGCCCTAGTCCCTACCCAGGCTAGGTGAGGTTAATGTGGATAGTTGGTACCATTCCCAGCGAATGGAGGGTAAAACCCCCGTCCTAATCCAGGACGTTAAATCAAA
Source organism: Bactericera cockerelli (assembly GCA_024516035.1). Taxonomy (NCBI): domain Eukaryota; kingdom Metazoa; phylum Arthropoda; class Insecta; order Hemiptera; family Triozidae; genus Bactericera; species Bactericera cockerelli. Next base: position 29,023,039 of record CM044960.1, read on the forward strand.
TAGAATCGTTTGCGTTAGGAAGGGCATCCAGCCGTAAGAAATGTGCCAAAAGCAATCAACCTCAACCAGGGATAAGACGGAGTAAAAGAAGACCCAAACCTTTCTGTCTTTTGTTGAAATTTATTAATATTAGATATACTCGTATGTATAATGTATAGTTCTCTGGTACATACATATATTAGGATGTATGTACCGGAGTTCACACTTCATTTTGTAGATAGAAACTTGTTGCATTTTGTAGATAGAAACTTGTTCTGGATTCAGTAACAGAGAATGGTATCAATTGTCGAATAATTCTAATTGGTTAGCTTCCTCTGACCCTCTTCTTTACAGTTTTGTATAGGAGATTATCTCTGTAAATATGATGTCTTCTCTTGCATCAAAGTTTACCTACTAAATTTCTAGGCTATGTCATCAACTGCATAACAATACCCAGTAGGTATGCAATTTTCTGATCTTCAAAAGAAAAATGCTCGATTTCAATGGACTTAATGATGATGTCTTGCATTCTAGTAGAGACTTGGAATTTCTTCTGAAGTGGTTTTAGTTGGTAAGCAGCTTTCGATAATTTCTCTACAAATTCATTGGCAATGGTCGTCACCTATGTATGTATCTCAAAGGATTAGGTGTCTCTTTTGCAAGCCCTTATAGAGATCATTTATCATCAACAAAATGTCTGTCATGTCAACTGCCCCATCATTGGGTATTTAAATATGTGTAGTTTATTTACTCCTTAAAACAGCTGTTTGCAAAATGAGTCTTGCGGGTTTTTTGCACAAGAATCAATCTGGAAATAACAACCGTAATTATTTTTCTTACTGAAGCCTGTAGTGGATTCAGTTTTTAACTAAATGTAGTCCAGTCCTTTGAGATCATGTGCGGCAATATGGATAGTAGTATTTCAGTAGAAATATTATCTAATATTTTTGACACAATTTTAATTTTTACTGTAGGAACTTAGCAGGTTGTTTACAATATTAGCAATGTTTCCATGGTTTTCCTTTTTTCTCACATTCTGATATTACTTTACCCGTGGTTAACACGCTAGTCTGATAATCCAGGTTGCGTAGGGATTCATTGGTTCGAATCCCAACCAGTGCATGAATTTTTACTCATTGATTTGAGTTTGTGACCACATTAATAAGACCACAGGTTTAGGTGGTAGAAAATTCTTCGAGCATTAACCTCGCATGGTGGTTACCTTCCACTAAAGAGTGTTATTATTATTAGGTTTTTTGTTTTTATCTAAAACATTGAAAACGCGTCTGCATAAAAATTAAATTGTACAATATTGCAAACAATTTGCATTTTTGTGATATCTCTCTTCCTAATATAACTTCGGCTTGTGAACTCTGCAATTTTCTGAGAACCCCTGACTGTCCCGGTGTAAATGACCATTCTTCAGGGGATTTTCACCGAGGACAACTGTGCTCATCCATTTCACACCTCCCGCCGAAAATCCAACAAACAAACCAAACGATATTGAATGGAAAATGATCTTCCATAGGAGCACAATTTTCAAAACCCTTTCCAATTTTTGACACCTTCACATGACGCGCTCACAATCTGTTAAATCGTTCGGAATAAGCTTTCTTCTTTTTGACAACCGTACGTCTTACTCTTTTTTATGAACTTGAAATGAACTGGCTTAAATTTTCGTATCTATTATGCTTGTTTGTGCGGGTGCAAGTGAGCGAAATGTTGTAAACAAGTATGTTAATGCAACGTCGTACGAGATACAGGGTGTATTACACACAGGTACATAGGTTTGAATTTGAAGTGTTTTGAATATTATACAAAAGCATTCAAGGGATATTATTATTATTTTTAATTGTAATTTCAACACTGTGTTCCGACCTTAAATGGTTCGAAACACAGCAATAACTGAAATGTTTTTACTAAATTTACGAAACTTAAAATTAGGTACATTATTCCTAACATTATATTAACATATGTCAGGTTTAGGATTTAATTATATTTTTAATTTAAAATTAGAAGGAGTTAGACAAATTTGAAAACTTTAAACAGCTTTTTCTCAAAACAGACTTTTTCCGATATGGCCCTTTTCAGAGACTGCTGCAGCTCATCCGTTGGATTAAAAGGACCATATTATATTGCAACTGAAAAGTGATGTCATGAGCATACTCAACCCTGCCTTACTAGAACTTGTGCTGATGGGGACTCAAACAAATGTCCATGGATTAACGATCGAGCTACCAAATTCAGCTATGTTCAGTATCAGTATAACTACTTACGTTTAAAACCCGTTGACCCTGTATATAAAAATTTACCCTTAAATTTATATACTCACTAGGTTAATATTAGAAGTTGACACATTATATTCTATTTACCAAAAGGTGTTGAATAGTTTCATGCTTAACTGAATAAAGTTTACAAAATATTCATAATCTTCCTCCAGATCTTCACACTCTCAAAGGGTTATCAAATCGCTCAACAACAGAAAGCACTTGGACTAAGCTTAAAGAGAACTCTTTTATCTATTCAGTGTCCAAGTTGAAGCCTTACCTGAAAATAATCTCCATGTGGTTTTGTGGCAATTACGATATATCTGGAAATTTATTTCTTTAGCACTAACATTCCTGATTTTTATTTCAAAGTATTTACTATACTATTTCTATAAGATACCTTTCCTCTTTCCGTTCGCTGTTTGTAGAAACACCACCTACCGTACCGATCAATCCTTTTTCAATCTTTGGGGAATTCATCTTCAACAAAATCTGTTTCCATTCCCTTTCAGAAATTTGATTTTCTTCTCTTCCTGCTGTTTCTGCAAACACCCGAGTCATACTTTAGCATTGTTGTTTCCAATGTTTGCACTAAATCCTTTTGCAAAATTTCTTTTCACAAGTTTATCTAAGATACCCATCGAACTATCTGCATATTATGCAAATCATCATTAATTTTATTTAATGTTAAAAGAGTCCGATGGATTCTGTACCAATACCCATTGGATTTTGAGATCTTGTCTCCTTGTTTACATTGTAGATAATAGTGGTTCTATGCAAATATTCTAATGGTCTTTTAAAAAGAAATTCTTGTCCAGATTGTCCATGGCCTCGTACCAAATGTCGCTGAAAATAATAAATTCAAAATAAATCATTATTTGCTAAATGGTACCTGGGAGACTTTTATGTATGGGAATTTAATTATTAAATTAATGGAATGTATTTACATTGATACTTTTATAATAAATGATAGAATAATTATAAAAGGATACAATTTTATAGTTAAACAGATCATTTCCTCTACCTATCTTATCCTATTCAGGAATAGGTAGGTAATGGTGTTTACTTTTCTTCATGACAAGAGAAAGTTTTGGGCAGCATCGAACTCCACCGAAAACTCCACCGAAAAAGGGACTCCCTCAAAGTGTCTCATACGAACTTCCCCTTTTTTTATTATACCTACTCCACCGATTTTGAATTAGGTAAAAAGAAGAAAACATGGATTTTATGATTCGGAGACACACAGTATATATTTTATTTAATTCTAACAGTAATGTCAGCACTATACTATATTCTTGAGGCATGGCCTTCTATGTATTTTACCTAACCCTACTATATTCTTGAGGCATGGCCTTCTATGTATTTTACCTAACCCTACTATATTCTTGAGGCATGGCCTTCTATGTATTTTACCTAACCCTACTATATTCTTGAGGCATGGCCTTCTATGTATTATCCCTAATCCTACTATGTTCTTGAGGCATGGCCTTCTATGTATTTTACCTAACCCTACTATATTCTTGAGGCATGGCCTTCTATGTATGATCCCTAACCCTACTATATTCTTGAGGCATGGCCTTCTTAGTATTTATTAAAGTATATAAGCTCCAATCTATGCATGAGAATGAATGAACTAAAGTAAAAAAAAACCTTATACGGGGTGTAGAAAAATACAAATCGGTGGAGTTCGTATTGCAACCTTTTTTGAAATCGGTGGAGTGCGACATGCGAAAATGTTCATTTAGGTGGAGTTCGAGTATGCAAAGGTCAATTAGGTGGAGTTCGTAATCGCCCAAAGTTTTATCCTTTCAATTAAATTTTTTTTCCATGAGTTGTTATCATTGATGTTTTATATCAATTTCCTGTTGGAAATCAATAAATTTGTACATAGGGGAAAGTACCTTATAGTAAAATGTATACTATAAGTTGCATTGGAATTACTATTCAGCCTGATAGATAATAATAACAACAAAAATCTAAAAGTACCTACAATACTGATGAAAAATTAAATAAAAAATGAGTCTGAAACTCTCTCTGAAACTGAAACTAGAAAAAACAACTCACATCAAAAACCAAAACTTCCATTCAATTTAAAAATAGTGGTATTAGTACCTAATTAAATTATTGTCTAGTTTTAAAATTTATACATTATGTAGGTTGTAGGTTATATCTAGTTCTACAGTTACTAATATTAGACTTTCTTGAATTAGGTTGCTACAGGCACTTCAACCAATACCTAATGTACAAGTATGTGTGTACAATTGTACATGCAGCATAGTTAAATTTGTTGAAATTTGCTGTTTTGATCCCAATACTAATACTGGAGTGCATAGTCTCGAACAGCCTTATTATAATAACAATGCCTATAGGCACGGCCATTACCCATTTGATTGTGTATAATGTTGATTGATTTAATCTGTTCATTAGCAACTATTCACTTGAGCGTGGGCCACTAACCCGCAACCCACAGCCAGGTACAAAACTTACCAGATGTGCTCAAGGGTTAAACAGGGAGTTTTTCTTGAAAAGTGTCCAGAATTTTCCTCCTTGAAATTGCGAACAATGAAAACAAAAGAAACTTTTATATTAAATGAAAATGATAAAAGGTTTTTCATTTTTCCCCCGTTCGGATTATCATTCTAGAGAGAAAAATCTTCTTCGCAGGAAGGGAAGAAAATGTCCTTTCGTTATCTAGGTAAGATCTCGGCAGAATTCAGCGAGGTTTCTACTTAAGGTTTAAGAGGAGGTGTGGTGAGAAGTGATAGTAGCTTGCTAGGTATTTCCATAAGTTATTTGGTATATTTTTTAAAGGGATTTTTTTTTGCTAGTCAATTTGTAATAATCTATCGATTTCTTTTACATTTTAAAAATTAACCCGTTAATACACAAAGAAAAACACAGAAAAATTAAACTTAGGAGAGATCGAAAACGGTTAAAATGGATTTTTATTTCGTATCTTTATTTTATTTTAATAATAATACCAATTTAAAGGTTCGGGATTGTTAAATTTAGTTGCAAAGAAAAAAATCAATATTCTAGCTTTAATTCCTAACTTCAAAAGTGGATTTTAACTAGATAACTCAAGCAACTAGATAACTCATTGATGGTCATGGAAGTGATAATTTTGATTTAAATCGGTTAGATTTCCTGGAAAATAGTAAAATAAATTTAAAGCGAATAATGGTGGAAAAATGTTATTTACAAGTTCGAGTCAATTTTTTTTATAAGTTACGTCAAATTCAGACTCAAGTTTCACAGACGCACCTAGTACAAAAGATCTATTAAATTTGCAATTTATGCTCGCTCTGCAAAATTGTCCGCAAGGAACTAAAGGACTGATATTAAAATAGAAGAAAATTATTTGAAGACAAAAGGGTAAGAAATATGGAGAGAATAATGAGAGAGGGATGGAAAAAGGAGAGATAGATAGAGATGGAAAAAGGAGAGATAGTAAGAGATAGAGAGAGATGGAATAAGGAGAGATAGTAAAGGATAGGGAGAGATGGAAAAAGGAGAAATAGTAAGGGATAGATTGAGATGGAAAAAGGAGAGATAGTAAGGGATAGAGAGAGATGGAACAAGGAGAGATAGTAAGGGATAGAAAGAGATGGAACAAGGAGAGATAGCGTGGGAGAAATAGGGATGAAGGAGGATTAGAGGGAGATAGAGAGAGAAGGAAAAGAGAAGGACGGAAGTTTTTATTGTAATATTTATTTTCTTCTATCCTCTTCTCTCTTCTGGTGTCCAACCTCCTTATCTCCTCTCCTTCTCTCTCTCTCTCTCTCTTTCTCTCTCTGTGTGTTTCCCTATCTCTCTCCTCCAATACCTGACCATTGTCCAAATGTGTGTCAATTTTCAAGCAATTTGTCTTTTTCAACCCTCTTTAACTATAATAATAACACTCTTTAGTGGAAGGTAACCACCAGGCCAGGTTAATGCTCAAAACATTTTGTACCACCTAACCCTCAGAGTCTTAGGTCATGTACTGGCTGGGATTTGAACCAACGGATCCCTACGCTACCTGGATTACCAGACTATCGCGTTAACCACTTGACTACTGGTGCACATAATTTTAACTTTAACTCTTTATGTGCCCTCCCCCCCCCCCCCCCCCCCTCAATTTTCTCTCTCTCTTTCTCTCTCTCTCGCTCTCTTCTCCTCTTTGCTATCTCTTTCTATTTTTATATCTATCTCTTTTAGTCTCTCTCCCTCTGTTTCTCCATCCCTTGTTTAATAAAGGCAAGAATGTACTGGCAGAGCATAACATGATACAATTTACCTTCGAGATAATTATTCACGGTTTTTCTCGTCCTATTATTACGAAATTTTCTCTGAATTCTTTCAAAAATTAATATTTTGAGTCAATTTTGGTGGAGTCCACTTGATAGACAACCGTGCATTTTTATTCCTAATAAAGGCACACTTTAATCAATATATTTATGTACATCTCATCTACAGTCAACCTGATTTTAAAGAGGATCTTTTCGCTTAAAAGAGATTAAATTTGACCTGGAAATCGTTTTCTTATATCCATGTTTCACTGTATTTGTAAGTGAAGGAGGTTAATTTGTTAGTATTTAAGGGCCATATTATGAACAGATTAGTAAATCCAAGCCGACCTTAATTTAGTAAATCTATGCTCTGTAACCCTTGATCAATTTTTTTATTAATGTCAATTTCTATTTATGTATAATTATGTTCTATGTAAATAAAACTTGATCTAATAATATGTTTAATAATATTCAAAATAAGATTTTCCATCACGAAGGCTGGCCGCAGCTCCGTCACGCCACAGAAGTAATATACAGCTACAAATCCCGGCTTAGATATGACCTCTACAGTTGTTGTCAAGGTGAAAGTTAAGGGATAGTGTCCACTAAGATTAACAAATCCTGTTTCTTAATTCGGACCTTAGAATGCTGTCAGTCTCTTTTCGCCGAGTTAACATTCGCCGACTACTTCCAATCAAATTTGGTCTGTCCTCTGAACAGGTGCTTCAGCATAACATGGGCAAACTGAAGAGGTTAATGCTCAAGAGAAACCCTCCTCCTAAGATCTCCTCCTATTTTCTTCTCCAGAAGCTTTGTGTAGCTTTTCCAACAATTATATGCAAAGAAGGAAAACCTTGGCAGGGAAATCTAATTAGGTTTCCTTTGCAGATGTCTTATTTCCCGACCTATTTTTCACTGTAAATGTTTCTTCTCTTCTTTAAATGGAGATCCGACATTATGCTAAACTTTGCTAACTGGAATAATTTACTCGCTGTTGACTTTAGCTAATGAGTATTTACTAAGTGTGAACTATTTATTTATTAAGATCCTGTACATCCTGGTTGAAAGGCCATCCTTACTATTCAGCAAGGAAACAGTGCGAGTGTATGGCTTTAACTTCCACTGATTCAATGGAAGAAATATTCTACCTGTAATTTTCTGAAGATGTTGAGCTCGTCAAATAGAAAGTTGGTTGAATCTGTACATTTTAGGAACAATATTTCGACATTTAAGTCTCAATAAAACTTCAGTTCCAACAGGATTGTTCTCAAGTGTGGTGTTCTCCAATGAAATTAAATTGCTAGATGTACATTAAAGTGAAAAATTAATAGACTTATACCTCTGTGGACTGTTGTAGGTTTTGCACTATATTATTTGGTTTGGACTCGAACTTGTGATCTCAATTATATCTTTCAATTCGTTCTATAGAGTTTTTATTAGTACTTGCAAGTTGTCTGTTGCGTCGTATCCTATGTTGTGCTTTTATTTTTCTTATTATTTTCTTTTTGACTAGCCGCCTTTTTCCTTTTTAAATGGTTGATCTACTTGGGATTTATAAAATCATCTCTATGTCCTTTATGAGATACTTGATAGTCTTAAATCCTCAATCATGCTGGCGCTACTCCAACACAATACTGTCTCCTCACAGTCCTGGAGGTTCCAAAGACATCAAACAGCTCATTAACATCATGACAGAGTGAAAAGTCGAAACATAAATGCAAAAATAAACGATGATCATGAAATTCGTTTTGTTTTCAATCGATTTCTTTTTTTTGCACATGCTGTCTCCTGCATATTAGAAGAATTTAGAAGAAAGGTGTTCAAAAAACACACTTTTAAAAGATCATTAGATTGTTGAAATTGAAGAGTTCTTTTCTTTTCAAAGGGCTACCTGTCTTGGCTTCTAATTTGTGCATGTCATCGTGATTTAGTGTCCTTTATAAATTGCTTTCGAGTGCCCTACGCTTCCTGATGGACGGTCAAGAGTTTATGCAATTCAGCTATAAATTTAGGAACTGATTATGTTTTGGATGATGTTGAAAACGAAAATGTATAGCTATAATAGCCTTACTTGTTGTATATGTATAAATAAATAAATACCCATGTTTTGTTTGGAAACATAGGTATATATACTTAGTAAATATATAGATATGCCTAAATTCCAAGGCTCATGCGTCAGTGAAAGTTAAATCATTTTTCCTACAAAGCTGTCTCATGAGAGTCCTATTCCTGCCTGGGGCTATTTTTCTAAAGACTATGTAATTTCAAGAGAGAACTATAATCAGACACAAATACTTACTGTTCTATCCTCTTGTCTGAATTTGAGACTGATGTAACATAAATGGACTTTGGTAGTTTTGAATAGATGCAGATTGTATACATTCAGCGCCAGTTGTCGAGTCACTAATGGATGGATTTATGAATATCTCAAGCACAACTTTATACACATTAAAATGGCTATGGTAACAAAGCTGATGCAAATTGATGAAATTCTTCCATTGAGGACCATTGTAACTCGGTGGTTAATCTTTGAAAATCCTCAAACTGAAAAAAAACGACAGGAGTGAAAGTCTCCCTGGAATTCCAAACAATCTGATGATGACCTTTGCAGTGAGTTCTTTGTACGTCTCCGAATAATCCTGCAAATTTTTTTGCAGTCTTCCACCTTTCATGCCTGTTGTTGCGAACAAAAGTGGACCATTAACTGAACGAGTGAAATTGAATTAATCATTTAGGAGATGACCGGTTTGATCGGTTTAAAGGAAAAGGAGAGCGAAGATTTTGATCATTAATTAATCTCTTCTTAGCCCAGTCAACGTAAGAGATTCACTTCAAAATGAGGCATGATATTTGGAAACTTTAGGAGCTGGGAACTCTTATCCACCTTCATTTCAGTATTCTGTAGTTGTTTCCAAAGTACATAAAATCGAGTGTCTGTCAAATTATTCAAGGTTTAGGAGGTCACTAAAACATCAATACACCGTGTAACTGAAATTTTATTTTGCTGAAAAACTATGGTTTTAGTCACTAGCAAAAAACTATTGATGTTTTTGATAGCTTTGACCATGTTTAACGTAGACAAGTAGTGATTTAATGTGACTTTTCAGACAACGTACAGAACAACAAATTCAACAGAATACGAGCTTACAGCTTCTTACTTTGTTTGGCCCCTCAGTTTGGCTTAAGTAACTGGGCTATCTATCAATAAATATGGGGGGGGGGGGGAGAGAGAAGAAAAATAGAAAGAAGTGAAGAAGAAATAAGAAACACGAGTGAAGAAAGAGTCACTTCTTGGACATTACTTGGACACAGAAGTAGCATCTGTTTCCTCTGAAACCTTCGAGAAAACTATTTATCATGACTTTGTCAATGAAACTACGAGTTTTTCTAATATGTGTCTCAATGTTGATTTAGTTTGAGTTTCATTGTTGTATTATTTACAGAGAGGAGACGAAAGGAGTAAATCAGTGATTTCATTTGAACAGAAGGAGGTAAAGACAGTTGAAAATTATGTTAAATAACCCCAATCGTACTATGATTTCCCTACTCTCTTTAAACCATGGAAAAATATTTTAATGTCTCTTCTTAAATTTCTTTCTTTGTAATTATAAAAATTTAATACTGTAAATTAACTCTTGATTTTCAGTTTAAAAGAAAAGGCACAAATTTTATTGGCGAATCACTCAGTTGAAAACATTAGAAATCACCTAGTTCAAAATAGCAATGGTACTTTAGCTGTATACGAAAGGTATACGAAAATCATTGTACTAGTTTAATTTTTTATCATCAATTCCTTTTTTTAGTAGTTCTGTTAATAAGTGCCAATTAGCCTTGATTTTTTTATATATAAAACCCAAAAAGACCTACCGCTGAGTTGATTTTATTTTTTATATTTTTTTGAAACAAAATGAACAACATATGGGTGTTTAAAAAGGTGGTGCAAACTGACCAGAACTTCTACCCTTATTTTCATCTGGTGCCTCAGTGGCCACTAATATCAATCATCCAATATGATATTAAAAGAAATGTGTTTTTTTTAAACAAAACCCAAGGAGACGGATATTATGGTGGTTTCACTGGATTTCAAAGCAAACAGTAACCACAAAGGGTCCGACAAAAAGTCATTAAACAAACATTTTAACATGGTCAATTTCCAAAGTACAAAAGGTGTTCAAATGCTCAAAATATTAATTTGAAAAATATTTTATTGATAGGAAATTAGTTTTCATGAAAAATATAAATGCAACTAATGGCAAAGAATCGTTCAACAATGAAAGAGGTGGTTTGAAATTTGGCAATTCTAATCGATCAAATTGGACGAATTTCTTTGTGTCTTTACAACGCAACAAAGAAAAAGATTACAAGAAATTCGCCGCCTCAAAAAATGATTGACAACAAAAAACATATTCGGCTCGGAGAGAGAAAAAAATACAAACAAATTAGAGGTTTAAGAAGTCAATCCCTAAGAAAGAGGAAGAAAATATGTTTCTGAAAAGCTTAAAGAATTTAAGGACAACATGAAAGACAGAAATATCAAAACATGTCAAAAATCGCATGAAAGAGTATAATGATATTATAAATAATGAAAACGAACAGGACAAGAAAGGATGAAAGTAACAACAGAGGGATCAAAAGGAGAAGGATAATGGAGGAGATACTGAAATTAGTTATCCTCCTTGATGTATCTTCTCAACTACAATCCTCAAGTTTTCCTGTGTTTTTTATTGGGCTAGATACTAATGTTACTTGGCGAGAAAAGACCACTTTTTCAGAAATACAGTAGAATTTGGTCTTTAGTTTTAGCTTTTTTAAAGTCTACTCTTTAACATTGATGTCATTCAAATCGGGGATTTTAGTGTTTTACACTCCATTCAATGGACCAAGTTACACACAACAACTCAGCAAGTTACACACAATAGGTTTTGTGCGGAAATGACCAACATGACATGGATATGGGCCTTGTGGTCACCCAACAAGGCCTAACCTCGCTGGTAATTTCTTATCTTCTGTGATGAAAACTGCTGTACTCAACGAGACGATGACCTAGGTAAACTGCGTAGCTAATTTCTTCGGACAAAAAACTGCAATTGAGTTACAGTAACATATTAAATCTTGACTGGTCTAATCCGGAGAATGCCCTATGAATTATTTATTGATTTCCAGGGTAATGAGTTTAAAGTTAGGAATTGAGATTTGGTAGTTTTGGCACATCCACTGCTAACTGATTTTGTGCTTCCTAATGTGTGACTTAATTATTACTTTTTGTCTAAGACAATCGTTTACTTTATAATAATAACTACTGCGTGTGGCAGATATTAAGCAACGTTCAGGGTGGTGAACATATCCTCAGTTTCGGGTGCCTGCAGGTGACGGAATTAAGGTAAAGACTACTTCAACAAGCAGACTCTTTTCTCTATTCATGATTTTTATTGCCATTCTATTCAGACAGCGTAACGTTTGGTTAGTTCTGACTTGGGAAGATTATTGTCAAGATCCTCAAACATACCCAGAGTTTGATTGTCTCTAATTTTATTTATAGAAGACTCCTTCTCCTGTCCTAACGACTCTTGCGTCTCTCCTTTGAATGAAGTCACCCTTTTCTTCATTGTTATCTTTTGAGCACAGAAAAGGATAAAAACCAACATCAAAGTCTTAAGAAAACGTTAAGATTTTGTACATAAATTTGAATGTCCAGGTAGAATGGGGTAACATAACCCGCGATTTCATTCGGAGTGAAATTGTTTTGAGTTAAGTACTAAAAATATTTTTGCGTATTAGTAATTTTTACAATGAGAGTAAATGTTTATTTTTGGTTTTTACTCCTTCAACAATAGAAATTAGTAATTTATATCTTCGCAATAGGATTGCGACATAATAGAAATACTTCATATGCTCAAATATAATAATGTTTATTGTTTTGTGTTTTTGTTACCTATTAACAATCCAAGATGTTATCGAGTGTTTGTAAAAATTCGGATGATCAGCTATCGATTGAAAACCGATATAATGGATTACACTTAGGCCAAATTATATAAAACGGGATTAAAGTTAAGATATTAAGACAGACACACCACACAAGTTGGAGTTTTAACCAATCACAGCTCACTACAGCTTGAGTTGAGGAACAGTATGGCTTATCTTAACTTTAATTTTTTTTTTAATTCTTCGCTTACACTTCGAATTCTATGTCACTTGTATTGCACCTTCAAGTCAAATGTGCCCCAGTTTTCCCTACACACAGCTTACGGCAGCTGATTGAATTTCTACTCTTTGAATGCATTCTGGTATCATTATTCAAAATCAGGGGTTTTACCTACATTTTTAAATAAAAATGTATAACAATAGATTTTTCTCTCTCCTTTTTATTATGCAACCATTCAATTTTATGTAAAAAAGGGATAAGAATTATAAAAACTTTACCCAGAAGGACAGAAAAAATGCATCTCCCTTACCCTTCCTGATTTTTGTTAATTTTTTTGTCCGTTTTTTTTTCCCCTGTCACAATGTGAAACTTTCAACAGGGTTGGTTTCAGAAAGAAAAAGACTCTGAATATATGTAGTAGGTAAACTCCAAAGTAATTTTATATTGACTAAGGAAACGTATGAAGATGTACATATACCTACTTACAAAAGCTAAATTCCACTCACGAACTGATTGAAAAGGCCGAGATATTTTTCACTATCTCCAGAATATTTAGCTCTAGATGTTTGACATGAGAGAATTACTCATAATTTTAGAAGGGAAACAAGAATCCACGGACTAAGTATCTTATACAGCTTATACTACATACTGGTAAATACTCGTATAAATTTAATAGAAATTCGTCTCATCTCTCATCGACCTCAGTAGCTGGATCGATAAGGCGGACTTGGACTTGTAACCTGGAGGTCGGTGGTTCAAGTCCCGGTTTCAGCGTAGATTTACTAAAGCGAGTTTGAGTAGTTGTGATCTGATATCACGAAAGTAATTAACACAAATATGATAACTACTCTTATCTCTCAAGTCAGTCATGGTTAGGGTGACCATACGTCCCGCTTTCGGCGGGACAGTCCCGCTTTCGAGCCGTTTGTCCCGCTGTCCCGAGCGATCTCTTCGGGACGTTAAAATGTCCCGCTTTTGACCAAAATCATTAAAATATCCCGCTTTTTGCTTTCCTTATCTTATTATCAATAAATATTTAATAATTACCTAACAAAGATCGAGCATACTTCGTAAGCTAGTATTTTTTCTTTTCTTTTCAATGTAGGTCCAAACACACATATACAATCACACGTAGCGCAATTTTGTCTATTAATTTTTGTGGTAGGTACTGGTAGGTACCAGAGCGCCGCCAAAAAGCGTACTTTTCGAACGTTTCGGAAAAAAACTATCAAAAAAGTTGTTTTTTTTCTTTATTATTATTATTATTTTTTATTTTTTTAATTTCAAATCTCATTAATTCCATTTTTACCTACATGCTGACACTGGGTAACTGGGTCGCTTCAGACAATGCCTCTATTGCTACTCTTTGTCCTCACGAGTCTGAGTGACCCCCGAAAACATCCAATACACGATGACAAGTTATTGCCCCGCCAGGATTGAACCCAGGTCTCCCGCGTACAAGACTAGTGCAGTGACCATTAAGCCATGGAGCTAGTACACTGTTAAATAGACTATTTATAACTTTTCACAACAGAAACTCCCACCCCCCCTCCCCCCGGTAACGCGAAAACGGGCCGCGTCCGCTTTGCTCCAAAAAATCTGTCACCCTAGTCATGGTTAGCATAAAAAATCTTCGAATTTTTTTCCAAATCTAAATTGAATAGATATTTTGTTTTTCTTCCTTTTTCCTCTAAACAAATCATTCAAGTTTCTCTGTAGCTCCTAATCCAAAAATATTTCACTCGTATTGCTCAGAAATATTCATCCTTAAAATCGAGCCCGTTTTTTCGCGTCGAACAATATTTGAATATTCAATAACAGCATACACGAATATCTTTTCGATTAATTTCCGAAATAGTAGATACGTCATTGAACAAAAAATGGTGGAGATTTTTTCTAGACAATAAAAAGGGGGGACATAAACGCGAATGCTATTCAAATTCTCAGCGATTTTTTTCTACTGGTGTATTATGTAAAAACAATATTTTTGTTTGAAATTATGAATATTGTTCTTTTTCGTATTCAAAATGGCAACAAGGGTTGAGCTAAGTAAAGGATGCAGAAGGGGCAATACTAGACTAGAGGGTTTATCGTCTGAAAACTTGATCTTCGAATAGCTTTAATTTTTTAATCAACGATATTTCATTTATTTGAGACTGGTCTCTAACAAATAAAACTATACCTACCAATCTGCATAATCTCGAATTTTCCTAATAAATAAGCACAATGCAAAAACGATGTTTTTTTTGGAATTTTTGTTAATCTTTGTCCTGAAAACCTGCTGAAAAGAACATGAGATACAGTCATATCTGGCTGGATATAAGAGAACAATTTTAAGGTCAAATATACCTCTCTATAGGAGAAAGGAGAGACCCTTTTATTTCTTTTACATTTCTGGATATAAAGAAAAAATCGGTTTATTGAGTTCTCTTATATCCATGAGCTCGACTGTATTTATGGTTTTTCAGAATTCAGATAAGAAAAAAATAAAACCATCTCTTCTCTATCGAAAAAATTAACAACAAAAGCATCCCACTCAAGGACTGTCAGAAGGTAACCCAGAGACCCACATAATTTCTGGACCCTTCGTATCGCTTCCTGGCATTTGGCACACTTTGGATCAAGGAAGCAAGTTATTAGAGCTGCCGGGCACGCTATCATTAATCCAGGCGGGGTTCCCAATATTTTATTAATTAATTACGAGGTCCTGACAACGGCGGAATGTTCTGCGAAGTACCTACATCCCGACGCATCCTTTGGCACCCTTTAGATTCTGGTCTCGGAGAGCTGTACAAATTTGGATGAAAATGGCTTTTCGTTTTTTACATTAAGTAATATTTTTTGTCATTTATTTCTGTTTTCATTTAATATTCAAGTTATTAATAAGTTATCATATTTCTGTTGATCACTTTCATGATGTCACAACTACTCAAACTCGCTTTACTGAATTTACGCTGAAACCGGGACTTGAACCACCGACCTCCAGGTTACAAGTCCACCGCCTTATCGATCAAGCTACTGAGGTCGGTCAAATTATTAATAAATTTCAATACAAACCATTTTTTTTCTCATGAGAAATCTGAAGATCACAATCCCCCCCCCCCCCTCCCCCCCATTTACGATTTTACTCACAAGACAAAAGTTTTTGAAATAGAATTGTAAAGATGTAGGTAGGATACTTTAAGACACATTATTGCCCGGATCTTTATGTTGGATCTATAATGAGTGGTGTTAACATTACGCGTGTTAACACAACTCATTATACATATCTACTTATGTTGAATTGTTTTATCTAGCTTGGCTACAGCTGGGGGGAGTAATGGTCTCCAGGCAACTTAGGTTGAAAGTTGAATCGTCTTGAACCACGATTAACCATCTTGAGACCTTGGCCTTTTTCATTCAATACCATTGAATTCTTGTCAAACTGCAAGCTAGTCTGTTAAGCTTGACTAGTCCTTTCTCGATTTATAGTCCTCTAGCGGGATACTGGTCTTCTCCCTGTTTAACGTCCCCCAGTCAGACTGTCTAGCAAATCCCTCATAAAAAGAACGATAAGAAGAAGAATCTAAACCACAAGAACTGAAAAGGCAGCATAAAAAAAGATAAAAGATTGGACACACATAAAAAAAAAAGTTACAAGAAAATGTAGGTCTCCATTTAAAAGTAACGAAACGCGTGCCCCTACCCAGAACTGAAGTCTCAGGTAGAAATTCGGCTAGTGCCACAGCCAGCTGGTGCCCAGAAATACAGCGCGAGCTATTCTGAACTATCTGGTATTTTTTTTATCTTCATAATCATCTACAACAAAAGTAAGGTGGGCTCAGAAGCTGGTTTTTTTTATCCCACGTGCGAGACCTTGTTTTTTTATATCCTCTGAATAGATAGTTTTTTATTCTGCATAGTGATGCAAGTATGCAGGGATGCAACTATGCATGTCCCAAATGTCCCATCATTATAAGAAAAACTATTACTTCTTGATGTAACAAATGAAAATGTTCATGATTTGTAAAAAATTGTACCGTGGTTTGTTTTTTTTTATTAGCATCTGAATGGATGGTTTTTTATTCTCCATAGATATAGCGTTCCAATAAGCTATAATTATTTAAAAAGAGATAATAATATACTATGTAGCAATTGTAGCATGTTTGTGTTTTATGACATGTGCTCTCTGTCTTGAAAGAGACCTGTTTCAATAAGAAAACTTTTTAGAAAAGCAAGATGGAGATTTGTAAGTTTCATGTTTAATTACAGGTGTTTTTAAAACCAGAAGTAGGGCCACTAGTTCACTCACGCCTCTGCCAGTTGCTCTACTATAGCTCATTATTTGCTTTTTCTTAATTAATATTCACAAAATGCCTGAATTCAAAGGGCAATTTAACTACTAATGTTTTTTTTGGTCAATTCAGATAATTGTACATTCTCCTCCTAGGTGATATGAAAATATTGACAAAATGAAGTTATATAATTATGTATAGGTAGGTAGGTACCTACCTACATACAATACCTACTTATGCAAATGATCAATCTAAATGTAAAAAACACTGCCAATTATGGATACAATACTTCCTCGTGATTGTTTCACATTGTGTACTGTACACGTGCGAATTTTGAGTTTTTATACTAAATTACTTGTATCTCCAAAACGGCTGAACCGATTTTCTTCAAATTTGTTTTATATGGTAGAAAACTGTTTTTTCTACATTCTAGATTCTGCAAAAAATTCTGTATCGGCAAGTCGTAGTTCTTATTTTTTGACTTTATTGTCCAAAATTTCGGATTTTCTTAAATATCAGAGTCAAATTATAATTAATTAAAAAGAAAATATAAAAAGACTGTGTAAAACAATAATATGCATATACATACAAAATTTCATCAAAATCGGTTGTACCGTTCACAAGATATAAGCATTTAAGTAAAAAGTTAGTGGTCAGGCGCATGGTCTCTTTCACCCAGAGCCGCTAGTACGAATTCGATAGATTTAAAATGGGACCATCTACAGAATGTCTCCTAGATGTGTACAAAATTTCATCAAAATCGGTCGAGTAGTTTCCGAGATTTGCGCGTTACAAGGAATTGTTTTAACAGACAGACCGACAGACGGACACAAAACCAAATTTGCTCAGGAGGTTATGAAACGTCCAGAAATATGAAAAAAATTGAAATCGGAGCAAAAAAATATTTTTTTTTACAAAAACGAACACAATACTTCCGATTTCTAATATTAGAAATTTCTCGGAAGTAATTGTTCAGTTTGATCGTCGAATATGACTCTACACGTGATGACGTGAATCTGAAGTTAGAATTCAGTTTCCAAGAGACAATATAAAAAAAAACCTATCAAAACCAATGAAATAAAATTCGGATCTATCGTAAAAAAATACATTTTTTAACAAATTCTCTCAAAGGCTTGAAATTCCAAAACATTTGTGACAGACCAGTGAGTAGAAATTTATAGGTCTCCCATGTGAAATGGGTCTATGAATGGTGCAAGCAATATGTGTAAAACTGTTTGGAGAGCCCGAGAGGGAAAAAATGCATAAATGTCACAGATTACTAACCTTTGAACGAATTATTACATCCTTTTTGGTGAATAAAAAAGGAGTTCTTTTTCGAAAGATGTGAAAGAGAGATCTATAAAAATTATGTGTGTGCACATTGTAGAGATGTAGTCAAATACTGGTCAAAATGCACTATGAATTTATACTTTCCAGTGTAGATATATTTTTTCATCTTTTATTTTATGTATTTTCTTCAAGTAAAATACCAAAAAAAAGGAGGAATCTTAGTTAGTCTTGTGTATCTTTTAAGGCAGGATCCACTCAAGCAGCATATAATGTTGTTGTTGTTGTAGCCAGCTTGGCTACAGCTGGAGAGGTGAGTGATGGAATCCAGCCAACTTTATTTCAAAGCTGGCTCGTATTGAACCACATATTTCTATGTGCGATCAACCATCATTAGGACTTGGACTTTTCTTTATAAGCCATTAAACCCATAGGAAACTGCAAGCTAGCCTGGCTTGTAAGGGTTGGCTAGTCCGTTCTCTGTTTATAGTCCTCTAGCGAGACACTGGTCTTCTCCCTGTTTAACGTCCCCCAGCCAGACTAGCAACATGTAATAATATGAAACACTGCCGAAAGCAACATCACGCAGATAATAATCATAAACATATCACCTTATTCTATTGCCTTACTAAGAGTACCTAATGAGTCCCATTATTCCAGAAGCCTGAGAAGTAATATTAAGTGGTCAAGTGGTCTAAATTCCAAATGGGAGGATAAAACTTGTCATGTCCAGGCTGGGTTTCGAACTCGCGACTTCTATAGATTAATAGATGAACACGACCGACCACTTGAGCACTAAGCTACCGGGTGTCAACAAATTAATGTATTTCAATGACTGACTTACAGCCGTATTTATGAACAGAAAACGCCGTTTGAGCATGGTCTGAAGCATGATTTCCTTTAATATTATTGGCCAATACATTGCTTGAGACAAAATTTGCTGTTTATAAATACGTGTGTTAGACTTGTAGATATAATCAGCCTTGAATATTACTTTTGTCGTGTGATATATTATATATTGCTCCTTACAAAGTAGAATTGGGAAAAGGAAAAGATAAGAAGAAGTGAATAACAATTGGTCGCCGGTTCGATTCTTGGCCGCGGTAAATATTTCTAATAATACATAGTAGGTATAGTCGCTCCCGGATTGTAAAGTCGCTCGGACGAATCTTAAAGGAAATAAAATTGCTTACTTCAAGCAACCACTTTGTCCTCTTCATATCATATCATATTGCTTACTGGTGCAATTTACAGGAAAGAGCATAAAATTCTGATTTATATTTTTATCCTTTAGTGTAGTACTTTCTCGTATATGAGACAGCCACCTTGAATCAAATATATCAGAACAAATTTGGACAACTTTTCGTATTGGTCACATAAATAAAGAAGTCATTCATAAAAAAATAAATAAAAAATCCTTCCCCCTTTCTCTCTTCATGCTTTAGTTAGTTTGAAAAATTTATTTGGTTTATTTGGAACAGAAAAATCTTTTTATTTCAAAAAACATATAAAATGTCGTTCGGTAGTCTTTTGTTCGGCTTTGACTTATTGCAGAATTCGTTTCTCGACTACCAAAGAAAGAGAGAGAGAGAAGAAGTATTATATACCCTTTTTCTCTCTTATATGGATTTTAGGGTTTAAGTAGATAAATTACTACGGGAGATAAATAATGTCCACCCTTACATTTTATAGCTGTCCCTTCGACTGTCCTGCAGCTCTCTCTCTCTCTCTCATTTTCTCTTCTTTGTTCTGGGATATATAGAAAGGAAAAGTTAATTTTTGACGATTTTTATTCCGTACAGATACAGATGGTGGACGTATGTTACAGTCAAATTGAAAGAATGTATAATAATAAAGTGATAATACGTTATTTGTGTAGAATCATGACAATTAAATTAAGTACTCAGAGTCGCATCACGAAATTTTCCTTTAACTTAGTACTCGAACCACCGACCTCCAGATTACAAGCCCGCCTTATCGATCAAGCTACTGAGGTCGATAGTAATAATAATAAAAATAGATACTTATTTCTACTGTGCGATTAGGACAAGTCCCTTTATTCAAGCAGGTGTTTTATTACCATCATTATGTAGTTTGCATGATGTGAAATAAATGAGTAAAAATAGATGTATTGGTCTGGATTCGAACCAACGGTTCTCTGAGCCATCTGGTTGATCAGATTGGTGTCCTAACCAAATATGCATTTGACCACCATGCATGTTTACAATAATATGATGAGGTTTCTCCACAGAAGGTATGTTGTAACCAGGAATAGGTTATCTTGGTAAATTTGTGATAGACATAAGTTTACAAGAGTAATTAGATGAATTAGCAATACAGCTTATGTGTCACGAGAGAGCTGTTAACAGTAATGGTAAATTTGGGATAGACATAAGCTTACAAGAGTAATTTGTTGAATTAGCAATACAGTATATGAATCACGAGAGAGCTGTTAACAGTAATCCTACGTAACCCATCGACCAAAGATGATGGAAAATTATCATTTTACATTTCAGTTGTGAAAAAATTTCCAAAATGAATAATGTATGATCACCAACTCTCACGGATATGATTTGACCCCTGGAAAAAGATCGAAGCTAGATTCTGCACCTGTAAAATTAATTATTTATATCAGTTCTCGGCTTTCTGAAGTTCTGGGCTTAATAGCTTTCTACTTGCACCTTATTAGATTTTATATTATTATTATTTTTGGAATCTCTGACTATAAGGACATTCTTATTAGATACTTTAACGAGCTCTATAAAAATGAGTGACAATCACATTTGGTAAAGTGTAAAGAAATGCTCTCTTTTGCACTTTGTCCCTGACATACGCACATCTCCTTTCGATTTCCTCTCCTACTGTGTGAAACCAAATCGATTTCTTCATCTTCCGATGGCTTTAATTCGGGCCAGTCCATACAGATTTATGTTCTTCCCAATCAAATCATCTTTCCTATTGTAGCCCATCTCTTCGTTTTTGATTGTCCTACTGACCGTGATAAATTCTCGAAAATCTTTTATATCCAGCAGCCTCTAGGTTCGACCCACACTTTGATGAAAGGATTTCGGATTATTTTTTCAGTGCGAAAATTTACTTCAGTAGCGAAATTCTTATAAATGACCTTTTTTGCAATGTCTTTCTTCTCGATTAAAGACGTCTCCCATTGTTCTCCAAGATTTATTGTTTTCGATTGTTCGACTGACCCATTTTCAGAAACTCTTTTCGGCACCTTGTCCATTCGAGCTCAATTTTTTTTCTTTCTAATTTTTTAACGATCTAGAAATTCGATCTAGTCTATCTGAAATTGAATAATGGCAAATCCATTTCTGTTCTTTTTTCTTTTTTTTCAAGGTCGGGATGATTTTTTGTAAGAGTTCCGGAGAAGTATAATAGTACATCACGGGAACATATGAAAATTGATTTAAAATCTATTAATAAAGATTATTTAGGTATATTATAAAATTCTCTGGCCTCGAAAAGTCTGTTTACCTTGTTACTCTGGGAATCTGGATCCTTTCCGACATAACCAGATTGCCGGAAGGCCTTAACTGAGTGACAGAAAGTCCAGATCTAGATCAACTGATAAACCGAACCATTCCGAACCAACGACCTCTAGAACCCTAGGGCCGAATAGGATTACAAGAGGAGACACTTCTCCTGAAGATCTTGGAGAAAGAATTCCTTTCTGACCTTATGGAAAATTTTACGAAGTGAACAATGTCATGAAATAATCTAGGAAAAGAGTGACAACATGATTTAAGAACAATAAGGCCATGAATTGTTTATTATAACAAGGTTCTATCTCATAGGATCACGTAATTACGTGACATTACCTACATTAGGGTTTTCATTTAAGGTGCGATTACTTCAGGGTATTATTAATTAATTAAAATATTTTGTTTGATTTAAATATGAATTCATAAAATTAGAAACCTGGACGACTTGATATTCTTTCTTTTCTTTTGTTGTTGGGTATATTTTTTAATATTCTATTTTTTGCCATCACGTCTGCTCATAATAAAATTGGTCCTTGCATCTGTTTCGCCATGGGATATTATGAATGTACAAATAATTTAGCCTAAAATCTTTGGATATAAGTATTGTTTTATTTTTATTTATTATTTGAGTGTTGTGTATTTTTATGTATTGTTTTAGAGGTTACTTGTAACAAATTTAAACAATTAAATTCTAGTACCTGAGATATTATAACTATCAATGCCAAATTAAATAACGTCTTGTCCAAACAAAAGTCATCCTTCTTTCAATCTAAAAAAAGTGACCAGCCTGACCCCAACCTCGAACTGCCGACTCCAGATCACAAGACAACCAACTCCGTCGGCAGAACCATCAAATCAAAGGAAACGCACTGATGTAATCATATTGCACAATGAGTTCGGTAAACCCTGCGTCAAAGGTTTACAACTGCTGTAAACAGGGATTTCGAATGCCTTCTCTTGTCCAAAAAGGTCATGAACTTGCCAAAGTATTTGAAGGATTCGCAACTATTCTCATGTCTAGCTTCACGCAGGTAAAGAAACCCTTTCGCCAGTCGTTGAACTCTTGCAAATATGAAATATGTGAGCAGAAAATCCCAACACAAAAGACTGTGAGACAAGTGGAAGGAATTTGAACACACCAACCTGACACCCCTAACCCTCTCCTGTGTCCCCTAGCAACCATAAGATACCTACCCCTTTTCAACCCTTTCCTCTTCATTTTGAAATAATTATTATCAAAGGGTTGCAGGGACGGTTGTAGATTGAAGAGGTCAATTTGAGAATATGGGCTGCAAAAATTCTGACGGCCATATTTACAAGGAGTTGATTATTATTGTTTTACACTTTATTAATAAGGATTTATTATATACAAATAGACAATTACAAATTAATATACAAAATTAGAAACAATACTTATAAGAAGAAAAAGAAAAAAAAACAGGAAAAATAGAGGGAAAATAAATAAAATATATGTTGATAAGTTAAACTCAAAGTAATTATTTTTATTTATTATTAAGTTATCATATTTGTGTTAATCACTTTCGTGATATCACAACTACTAAAGCGAGTCTTTACTAAATCCACGCTGTACCCGGGACTTGAACCATCGACTTCTAGGTTACAATCCCGCCGCCTTATCGACTAAGCTATCGGTAACTCTGAGGAGTTGTTAACTATTGTAAGATTTGTGAATTTACCCGCCTTACCACATTAGATTTTTTACTATTCTGAACCAACTTAGAAGTAATGGGGCTTTGGATCTTTTTTTAACAATTGCTGACACAGCTTCAAAAGACATATTTATCGATACTCTAACAATATTTACGCACAAAAAAATATACTCTGCTTTTTATAATAGGGATTGATAAGTCATCAAAAATTAAAGAATTCCCATATTTTATACGTACAGTATTTTTTTAACACTAATGTATTTAATAATTTGACCAACATTAATAACATTAACACCACCTAAAATAAAAAAATAACTCGAATAATTATTGCTACAAATAAATCAATAATAAGGTCTGTTGTGAATTTATTATCCTTGTGTATTTTAACATTTTATTCACCCCTGAATAACCCTCTGATAACATGCCTGATAACGTTCTGTTCTCAACCCTTTTTTATTATTTCCAGTTTTTTATCCATTTTAATGAGAGTTTAATTAACCCTTCACTTTCCTGAGCTAGAGATTGGTGCTGGGATATTTCTGGGCGCGGAACCCAGAGATCTCATTGGTGAACGGGTTAGAGCAATGGTTCTTGTTTGCTCATAGAAAATGAGGATTATTTCATAGAGCTAACCCTTTCTCTGATGTTTTTTAAACGATTTTGAAGCTCATTTATACAGGTACGGGGCGGAGAGTGAGAAGTATTTAGTGCGAGGATGTTGCAGACTTGCTCAGATATCGGACATGAAGATTTTGTTAATATCCAAAACAGATTATACAATGTACGAATAGTTAAAATAACCCAATTTCAATGTTTGACTTAAAAAAAAAGAAACATCATGAAAGTTTTTAAAAAAATACACAGGAATTGTAAGTTTCCAGTGGCCGAGTAAGTTAGTGCGCTGGGCATTGCACGCATGGTGACCTGGGTTCGATCCCCAGCGGGGCAGGATTTTTTCTGCCCCGCTGTTCAGGGTCCACTTATACCTTGTGAGAAAAAATGAGTAGTTGCTATGTGAGCAGCGTGGCAGAATTATAGGCAAAAATAAGATATTGGGATATTGAAGATACGGGAAAGTTCTATAATTCTGCCCTACACGCTAAAATTGTGATACAATAACATGAAGAAAAAACATTTTTTTATTTATTTACATTAGTTGTTTTACTTGTTTTATTTAGGATTAATGTCAGTAAGTTATAATGAAAAATTGCTCAATGCCGCACTTAATATTAAAATTTCTGAGGCTTGTTGGTTGAATGGTAGGTAGTGTAGGTACCTAGTCGAATCACCGACCTCCAGTTTACGAGTCAGCGCCTTAACAATCAAGCTACTGCTGCCACTTGGCGAGGCATTATAGAATAACGCGCGATATCAATTCCATAGACAAATGATCGAAAAATTAAAAAAAAACAACAACAACAACAACAAAAAAACAAACAATTTGTGTGTCACATTTATACATAGAGTTTCTTGGAAAAATAGTTTTTTTTTTTTTTTTTTTTTTTTTTCATTGATATTATTTTTTTTTATTTTTTTTTTTCCATCTTCAATGCCAACTTTGTCTAAATTTGGAACACACCACATCCATCTTCAACTTCATACTTCCTCAACTTGTATCTTGTCCCTCTCAATCTGAGAGAAACAGCACGAATCAATGCAACTTGTATCTTGGTTTTAACCCAACTAACAATTCTACTGTATGGTTTTGTCCACTTGTTATGTTATATTCAAATGATATCTACAAATACTTGTACATAATTTAATGATTGGTACTTACAGAATTGTTTTATTACATGAATACTTTCGTTTTTTTTCGCAGTGTAAAAATCCATTTATCAAAATTGCTTAGTTAAGTAATACAAACAATAAAAAACACAACATTGTGAGGCCTTTTTTACGCAATTTTATTCTTATTTTCATTGTTTTCATGTCACTGAAAGGCTGAAAACAAAGCATGTTTTGTGTAGTTTAACTTGAACTTGAAATAAACAATAGGTGACACATTTCAAACAATAAGAGAGAGTTTCCAGGAGTGTTCTGAATTGCAAGAATTCAAAGGGAACAAGAATTGCACAATAAGGAGTAAGGATTATCAAGGTCATGTCCAACTGACCCTTCTAAGTTAGTGTTCCAACACTTACGACCTGGGGAAAACAAAAAGTTAAAATGGATGGGAAATAGACCAATAGGGTACCTCTTCAATGCTGACACTGATAGCAATTGGACATGGAGGAGCCTAGACATTGAATCTTGCCGAAAGGCGATATTATATGAAAATATTATAATCCTCTCACAACCGTGATAAAGATATAATATATGCCTGTCTCAAACACACGGAATTATTACAATGTTAGCAATGATAGGATTAAACTGAACTGTCAATTTGCAGAATTCAGCATGGAAAAAAATACCAATCACTAATTTGCAGAAGTCAGCATGGAAAAGAATACCAATCATCAATTTGCAGAAGTCAGCATGGAAAAGAATACCAATCATCAATTTGCGGAAGTCAGCATGGAAAAGAATACCAATCATCAATTTGCAGAAGTCAGCATGGAAAAGAATACCAATCATCAATTTGCGGAAGTCAGCATGGAAAAGAATACCAATCATCAATTTGCGGAAGTCAGCATGGAAAAGAATACCAATCATCAATTTGCAGAAGTCAGCATGGAAAAGAATACCAATCATCAATTTGCGGAAGTCAGCATGGAAAAGAATACCAATCATCAATTTGCAGAAGTCAGCATGGAAAAGAATACCAATCATCAATCGTGAGTGAGAACATTTCGAAAGGCAAAACTTTGACATTGAGATTTTGAAAAATACAAAAAAGTTCTAAAACGAATGTAATATTTTCCCAATTTCAGTACTCGGAGCCGGGAAGTCCGGGGTTCGAGTCCAAAAAAATGGCTTACTTTAGTAAGACAATGCAAAATATTTTTCAAAATTACCTTTGAGAAGTACTTAACCTAAAAATAACCTCCTTTAAACCCCTATCTCGATTGGTACTGAGTTCGATTCTCGTCCAGGGTAGCTATGAGCGTTTGTTGGTTAGAAATAAAATAAATATAGGAAAAGATAGCAACTCAAAAAAGCAAAGAATCCAAGAGATTTGAATCAGAGTCTTTTGTTCTTCTTGAATAGTAGGGGGTGTTTTGTTCTGTCCTATATTGTACAATGCCTTGAATAAAAAAAATGTTACAATTTACTTACTTTCACTTTTTAGGTCAAAGAAAGAGAGAGAGAGAGAGAGAGAACTAAGAGAGAGGAGAGAGAGAGAGAGAACTAAGAAAGGGAAAAAGAGACAGAGAGAGAGAAAGACGAAGAGAGAGAGAGAGCTGAGAAAGTGTAAGAGAAAGAGGAGATAGAGAGGTAAAAAGAGAGAGAGAGAGAAAGGGAGAGAGAAAGAATAAAATTTTCATATTGAAAAGTTTTATCGGAAAAAATGGGGTAAAATTATCAACAGAACCAGTGAAAGCATTTTCCTAAGGTTCTTTTTTTCTCCCTCTCTCTTTATCTCCCTTCCTATTTTCTTTTTCTCTCTCCCTTTTGTTATTACTTATTTATCTGTTATTATTCTTATTTCCATTTCAATTTATTCCTCCTGTTGGACTTTCTGATGCTTTTCAATTTCGAAATTTAAATTATGTAAAATAAGAAAAGAACGAATGACTGAAGGAGACTTGACAAAAAAAACTCTTTTCGTTTCGTGTAATAACAAGAGAAAGATGTTGAGAGGGAGAGAATAAGAGAGAGAAAGATGTTGACATGGGAGAGAATAAGAGAGAAAAAGATGTTGAGAGGGAGGGACTAAGAGAGAGAAAGGCAGTATGGAGGAAGAGAAAGATGTTGAGAGGGAGAGAATAAGAAAGAGAAAGATGTTGAGAGGGAGAGAGTAAGATGTTGAGAGGGAGAGAATAAGATGTTGAGAGGAAGAGGTAGAGAGAGAGACAGAAATAAAAAGAGAGGAAAAAGAGGAAAATTGGGAGGTAAGACAGAGAGAAAAGATAGATCTCTGAGAGGGGTGATAGAGAGAGAGACATACAGACGGACAGAAAGGAAAAATTGGAGTTTGAAATCGCGAGAGAAAAGAATCGAAAAGAGAAGGAGAGAGGTAATTAAATAGGAGAGAGAAAGAAAAGGAGAAAAAAAAATACAACACCTCTTTACAAATTTCCTATCCCTTCTTCTTCTCCTCCTCCTTCCTCTCCTCCTCCTCTCTCCTCCTCCTCCTCTTCATCCTGAAACTCTCGCAGATAATTCGAAAGCCACTCTTGCTTCTTATGTCTGTTATTGACGTAGCCACATTGTCACTCCCTAGACCTCTGGGCACCCGTTTTGGTCCCTGAGCCCTGGGGCTTAACAAGTGTTTTTGGAGTCCTCCCTCCAGTTGAGAGAATTTTCTCATGAATTTATTTTTGAAAAATGTTCAATGATTCGAAGAAGACAAATGAATGAGCTATTTTCGTGACTTAACTTATGGAGTTGATGTGGTTGGTGGGTATAGTTAGCGTAATGGGACTTCCTGCATTTCATGCCTTACTATATTATTATTATTAAATACTTTATTAGATATAAAAAGACATGTGTACAGTCAAAATAATTGTTATAAAAAATTTAAAAAAAATGGAAACAATAAAAGGAATAAAAAAGAAAAAGAAATATATAAATAGATTATACACATAATTATGTCCTAACCAAAATGCGGGGTTATTGCGTATGGCAATATCTTCCACCCAAACTTCAATTAATAAGGCATGAAATATAGTAGTCCCTCTCAAATGGAAAAGTCAAAAGTCAGGACAGAATCGACACACTCACGGTTGAGAGTTTGAAACTTACTTCCTGGCAGGACAGTAATAAAATTTTAACAAAGACAAAAGATCTGGCAAACATCATTTCTGAAATTCCTTGAAGATCTTCCTGAAAATAATTAAGGAGATATTTGCATCATGTGTTGCGGTTACAAGTTGCTACAGGGTTCCATGAAATCCATGGTAGTGACAAAATCAGTACATTGGTGAAATAATACTCAAGATAGTGTGATAACTACTTTTACTTTTTATACAACATCACAGGAAGTAACAAAATGTATAAATTATTACTACTTTTTAACTATTATAGTTGTTGTAATGATGGTCTCCAGCCAACTTTATATCAAAGTTGGCTTGTCCTGAACCACATAGTCCTATGTGCAATCGACCATCGTGAGGACTTGAACTTTTTCTTTATAAGCCATTAAACCCTTAGGAAACTACAAGTTAGCCTGGCTTGTAATGGTTGTCCACTGTCCAGTATGTTCTCTTTTTATAGTCCTCTAGCGAGACACTGGTTTTCTCCCTGTTTAACGTCCCCCACCTAACTTTTGTGTTTAAGGTTTGTAGCAAAAATATTAATCTATGATTTTTTCAAACTTACTTTAACTTTTGTGGTAAAATGAGACATAAAAGTTTATAGGTAATACATTTTTAAGCATCAATATAAAAGAGATCTCCCACGATAATTCTAGAAAGTTATTAATAAAATGTATTTTTTTTTATAATAAAAAATTAAAACCAAATTGGGTAAAACAAAATTTATTGGGTAAAAACTTATTATTATTACATAACAGTCATACCATTCCTATAAGTAATGTGGAAACTCAAAACCAATTGAGAAAAATAATATTATTTTTTACAACTCAATTTTCTGTTAATATACTGATTTAAGTAAAAGTACCGGATCACTTGACAACCCTGTATCTCATGCTGACTTCTCAAAGGTTTCAATTTCCTCAATTTCTTCCCTTTTTTTTAGAGTTTTAGGTTAAGGACGCACTCATAATTCATCCTGGAGAGAAAGATTTCAAGACGCAGGAAAGAAAAAGGTCCTTTTCTCTATCCTGTGCAGAAAAATAAAAGGATACAGATGTGCCCATCCTTTATCCTGAAAAGTGTCTCTCTGAAGGGATTTCTCTGCATACATCATTGTGCAAGCGTCAGGTTTGTATTTAAGTAGTGAGGGGGGGTCTCGTATAGGCACTCAGGATTATGTAAATATTATGCTGTAGACTCAATATAGAGTCGTTCATTGAAAAAATACCAAAACTTACTGGAAAAGGAGAGTGGAATGGTAAACTGTAAGAATACTAGCACAAGTCTGATATCAAAAAGCTGATGTTTCAGTTATAACGTACGTCCAAAATACCACAATTATTTGTTGAAAATATATGATATTCATCTTTAGTAGAGGTTCTGATTAAGACTTTGAACAATTGTCAGTCTTCAGCTGGTGAAAACTTTTAATTTAAATTATTTTTCTCAATAAACTTCTTGAGAAAACTTGACGTGGGTGGGTATAAATGTGCATTCCAAAATCTTCTGTCATCTCTGCATAAAAACTTAGAGGATAACAGTAGTCACCGTGGCCGAGTGAGTTGGAGCGCTAAGCATTGCACGCATGGTGACTGGGTTCGATCCCCAGCGGGGCAGGATTTTTCTGCTGTATACTTGGATGTTTGATATCTACTCATACCTCGTGAGGAAAAATGATTAACTGCTTTGATGTGAAACAGCGACCAGTTTCGGAATTGTAAGCAAAAAAGTATAAGATATTGTATATTAGTTTTAATGTTCTATGATTCTGCGATACCCACTAAATTTGTGACACAATAACAAAAAAAAAACATCATATTCCCTTCTACGTTCATTTTTTCAAAGATTCGCGCCTGGTAAGCCGGAGAAAGGTCAGAAAATAAGGATCGTTATTCTGCATGCACATATTTTGTGGTAAAGGGATAAGTTTTCTGGGCAGGATGTGAGAATTTTGAATATTCACCAGTAAGGGGTTGATGAGGATTCTTTTAATTGGGTTCAGTAATAATGGCTTTTCCAGGGACGAATTAATGATTCAGAGGTATAGAAGTGGTGCAGGGCCGAACGCGCGACCAATGGGGTGTTTAGCAGGAATTTCATTCCCCTTTGCAACCTCAATTTTTTAACGTTCTGTTTAGGTATGTAGAATATATTGGTTTTGGGTTAGGTAATTTGGCAATTTCTTGGGAAAACCACCAAAAAAATCATTTAAATATGTCTGCTTCGGGGTCACATTGAAAATCCATTTATCAATTCATTTTTTTTTTTTTTTTTTTTTTTTTATCAGATAAATTTTGGTCTGAGGTTATGTGGTTTCACTTGAGCTTGAGATGTTTTGAAAATAGGAAAGATTCTACTACATTATTGTGACAGTTTACTAGAAAAATTGCTTTTCGTGATTTGATCTTAAGATAGTGGAAAAAATATAATGAAGGAATTCCAGCTTCTAAAGAAATTTTATGTCTGAAAATACGAGTACAAAGAAGAGCAACAGTGATATGAAAACTAGCATGGATAAGAATGAAACAAACCCACCTGTGACTGAATTACTCCAAAAATTATAAAAGCAAAAAATTGTTCAAATCTGAGGTCTATTTGAAAAAATAATTCACGTGCAGTAATTTCTATTCCTAGACAAGTAACAAATCATGATCAAATCGATATCCAAATGATCAAAATCAATGTTGGATCTACTTTTAGCGGATGAGACTTCCGCACCACAAACTGCAAGAACCCATCTAAACCCATAATTACACAGAGACACATCAATTATCCTTATGATCGCAGAGAAAACATTGCATCAATCAAATTTATATTTTGAATATTGTTCAATTTTATAGCAAAACCTGACTGATATTGTTCAATATTATTGCACAAAACTCACAACTGCATCTTTGATGCAACTAAAGCTGCAATACCTCAATAAATGCACCTAATCTCATTGTTACCTGTTTAAGCATCTTTTTTCCATCTTCCCTCTCCCTTTCTCTCTCTCTCTCTCTCTCTCTCTCTCTCTCTCTCTCTCTCTCTCTCTCTCATCCTGCATTGCATTATCCTCTCCAGCATCTTGTCAATTCCTCCAGACGAATTCCCATTAATCATAATTTGTCTTTTTCTTTACAAATAATAATAAATATGCTGCGGCTTTTCTTAATGCAGAAAATATCAAAAGAGGGAGCGAATAAAAATGCTATTCTAATTTATTTACCTCTTCTTCTACCTTGTTTTGCTTCGTTATTCCTTCAGTTATTATCCTTTTCTCCTTCTCCATTTCCTCCTATTGTCTCTCCTCCTTATTCTTTGTGTTCTTCTGTTTTATCTCCAATGTTCTTAATTTGAAAGCAACCTTGAACTCTCTCGTCCCACTTAAATCAAATTCTAGTAAGTAAAATCTTCCACCTGATTCTCCAACATAACCTTCCCACGCCACTCCAGCCATGCGAATTGCATCATAATTTTAATATCCACAATACAGATATTTTTGGAAATTCAATTTCTTTCCATACTTTTGAGAATCTTGAACCCAAAAACCAAAGGGTCATGGGTCTTTGACCCCACCATGGATAGGTTATATGTACGAGATCGTGAGAAATTCGCAAAATTTTGAATAATATCTGCAAAACCCACAAAACTTGTGAGATCCATAATCGGACACAGTAAAGGGTTTGGGGAGAAAAAAGGGTAGAGATACTTGAGGGGGAAAAAAAGGGTTTAAAATTTAGAGTCATGATTTCATGAAGCATTGAACCGATATGAACCTGTGAGAAAATGATTAAGGTGTGATTAAAGGTTTAAAATGTTAGATCTGTTGATGGATAGGAATCCCAGTGATCAAAGGGTTAGATCTATTGCTCGGTTAAAACCCGAATCATAATCGTTGATAAATAATTGTTGTGACAGATTGGAAAATGATTATGAAGAATGATGAAGGGTTGAATTCTGTTTTGTTGAAGAACTCAGGTGCATGCAGAATATTATTATTTTCTTCTACACAGTTCCATTTTTATATCAAATAACTAATTGTTATTCTCCTCCTTTGCCTTTTCCCAAACCTACTTGGGTTCGGCATAAGTCAACGTCTTGGTTGAGATAGGTTGGTTCTGGCGCATCTACTTCTCAGTTTTACGGCTGGACGCTCTTCCTAACACCAACCCTGTAAGGGACAACTACGATTTGTAAATCCTATCTTAGTACGCACCTAGCCTACCAAAATAAGATTCTGTTTCGTGATGCTGGCATTCCGCCTCAACCGAGGCTGAGTGAGAGTAATGTGGGTAGCACGTTTGTGGAGTTCCTGCGAATGGAGGGTAACACCTCTGTCGTGATATGACCATGTATTTGAAAGCGACGTTAAACCCAATTTAAAAAAAGAAGACTGTGTGCCAAATTTGAAATTTGGTTCAGTCTTTTCGGAGTTGCAATGACTATGAATGAATGAATGTAAATCAATTTTACATAATTATTACACTGTAGCCTTCTGCTAATCTTTCAGGTTGTTGTTTTAGTAACGGCGACTGGTTGCGGAGATAGTGTTGATGATTTTTTGAATTTCAGACAAATCTACTTGTTGTTCCAGGGCTATGCGCCAACTTATTTGGAAACATTCTTATTTGAAGTGCTTTTCAGCTTTCCTATTCGCTTGGTGTACCTGATTTTCTCGATAGAAAATGTCTCTATAAAATATTCTCTCATCAGTCCTAACTTTGATGCTAGAAAACTTGAAGTGTTTGCTCCTAGATGCAACAAACATAGATGAAACAGTTATATTGTTCCTCTCTGTTCTCAGAGCGGCCATGTCTTCGCAATTCACCTTAGTGCTCACTGACACCGAAACAGACTTGGCCTTTGAAGAAGAAAAAAGGATGGCAAGAAAGTCTTCATTAAAATGAATAATATTTCTACTGGGTGATTCACTACACAATGTTGATAATGTATGTATGATTTTATTTGTGGTGAAGCACAAGGCCTCTTCACAATTTTTGTGCGTAGCGCAGCATTACTAAGAGCCTCCTTCACTTTTCGAATTCTATTACATTAATTTATTACAAAAGAGCGCACGAATAGCTCAGTGGTTAAGCACTCGCTTGCCATGCGGAAGGTCCCGGGTTCGAACCCCCGCGCCGACAAAAATTTGTATTCAAAATTTGGTTACAGTTGTTTGTAAGGGATACCTTCCGGTGCGCTCGTGTTGACCCAGCACCTAAATGGGAAGTATTGTGTCACTTCTCGCCCATCAGAGGGGAGGCATACTACGGGATGGGCAGGCTACAACACAGACCACAAGCGTCTACAGTAGCTCCTGTTTCATGGCTACGAAACAAAAAAGGCTGTGAAACACTCATCTTTTTTTTTTTTTTTTTTTAAATTCTTTTTACTCTGCTGATGCCACCACTGGTCGTTACTCATACAAGTAACTACTCATTTTTCCTCACGAGGTATGAGTGGACCCCGAACATCCAAGTACAGAGCGGAAAAATTCCTGCCCCGCTCGGGATCGAACCCAAGTCACCATGAGTGAGTGCAATGCCTAGCCCGCTAACTCACTCGGCAACGGTGACTACTAATGTTGATAATGTAGATAACGGATAAGCATAATCTCGGACTAGTATCTGGTAATATCAGAACTTTTGCCTGTTTCAAATCTTCAATCAAACTAAAATTATGTTCCATGTCATTTCGAAGTAGTTATGTTTGTTAGTCTCATGTATATGTAGTGCTGGAAAGACAATTTGCAAATTTTGCAAAAATACTTCATTTATATTTAAGTCTCATATATTTGCCAAATAATATTAAGTAATGATAGATTATGAGACAGAATCTTCCGCCAAAAATCCACTCCTTACACTATGATTAATATTATTATTTTGTAGCTTATTATACTTCTTTTTAATAACCTCTGATTTGAGAGAAATATTATCAATATCTTGGATGTAGCATTCCTGATTGAGTAAGCTACGCCTAGCCTGGCTAGAAAGCGAGTGGTGAAGAAAACAAACTGAGGACACCCCGAGTCTCATTTTTATTTATTTTATGAGAAAAAATATTATTTTTCAAGAGTTCTCTTTTTCTCATATTTTTATCTTTTTCCTTCTGAGTATAATTTTTCTTTAAGTATTTTCTTTCATCATTTCGAAAACATTTTTTTATCTCCTTTCTTCTCTCCAAGGTTTTTTTCTTTTCCCTGGTATCGCAAGTAAAAATGCTTAAATTAAAAAAGTAAAAAAAAGACTTGGAGAAAGAGGAGCTTGAAGTTTTTTAATATGAGCTGGAGCGCCACGTGAAAGAAAAGGGTGCAGCTATGCGAAACTAAAGCTGAAATATTCTTTTTCATTACTTTCACCCTTTGAAGAAGAAATGAGGAGAGATTTCCTTCAGAGAGAGGACTTTGTTTCCTCTTAATTTGAATATCGAGTTTTCCACGTGTGATGAGTGAGTTATTTGTGTGGAATTTCTCCTCACTATGAGTCAATGTGTTTAACAGAATTTCTAAAGTGTACCTGCTTCTTGTATTCAATTGAATGTAAAAGCAAAAATTATATCTACTTATTTTTAATAACGTCTGATTTAAAAGAAATACCAAACATCAATATTTTGGATCCAGCATTCCTGATTGAGTAAGCTACGCCTAGCCTGGCTAGAAAGCCAGTGCTTTTTAGCTCGCTTCTTAAGTAATTGTATTAATAATTATTATTTTTTACTAATTCAATATTAAATAATTGTAAATTTTAAAAGCCCGTGCACTTGAAATGTTAACAAAGTTCCCTTGTGTGAGAAAGGACATCATAGGTACAAGTGTCTTGTAATAAAAAAGCATAAAATCCCAACATCAGCTCGCCTGTACCTATAACATCTAGGCTCTAATTTTACATCATCTGTTCGTGCAAGTGCCATTATCATGTAACATGTACTAGTCATAAAACCATCCTTTGGGTAGGATTCGAACGAATGGATTCATACGCTACCAGAATTACCAAACCTGGGCTTTAAACACCAACGCAGAATAATCATCAGTATCTAAGTAAGTAAAAATATCAGTAAGTAACTAAGTACCTATCTATTTTTAACCATACAGAGAACAAAGTCATTTTTGTTACAATGAATTCCTAGGTGATTCATTCTGGTTTCGAATCCATCCAGGCAATCCACGTTCTGATAGTTATTCCCGGTCCCACTCAGGCTGGGTGAGGTTCATTTGAGTTGCTGGGTTGTTTGCCCAGGAAATGGTGGGTAAAACACCCCTCGAGATATGACCATGTTGAAAGGAAATAATAATAATAACATTCAAGGTAACCACCAGGAGAATTTAATGCGAGGAAAAGTAAACCCAAATATACTTACAAACTCATCTTCCTCGACATTTTCAAAAGCATGATAACTACAATACTTGGGGTCAGCGTTTAATTCATAAAGTCTAGGATACTTGCTTGTATCAACCTATTTAGGAGTTTTTTTCTATCTAATTCATTCAACTTTGGTATGTGCACCTTCACCCATTCACCCAAAGCTTTCTCGGAAGGGACTTGTTGAAAAAATACGAGAAAACAACGTGCGACACCTCATTTATTTTCTTCCTCAACGATATGATTTTTTTTATCTTCCTCATCCCACGAGAAGTCTAAGTACAACTTTTTTTTTAGGGTAAAAGAAAAATCAATACTCATTTTTTAAAACATTTCTAACCCCTCAGAAATTGCATTTTTTTAACAGCGCGTCTGGGTATGAGGCACGAGTTGGAAATAATCAGGGGTGGGGGTAGAAAAGACTTTTTTTTTAATCATCCCTCGAAAAAAGAAAAAGGGTTCTTTGAATTATTCAAATTTTTTACTCCTTCGAATGTGTAGACTCGGCAGAATGAGGATGATGTATGCGATGCAATTTGATACTAAGGGCTGTAATTAGTTATTGTCAGAACAAGATTTGGAGTTTCGTAAAGGACTAAATTAAAATCAAGGATTAGGTGGAGGAATATTGTGCAGTAGATGATGTTACTAGCACTCGTAGTAACATATTACGTATTTTTCTTCTTTTTTATGGTGTTATTTCGGTCAACTAAGGACCACGAAGTATTCAATTCTTTTGGTAAATACCTAGTGTCTAGGTAAGTACAAATAAATAAATGTTTTCAATTGAGAAATTATAACCTAGATCAGTGGTGAGATACGCAAGGTCCCGGGTTCGATCCCCAGAGCCCACGAAAAAAATGTATTCAAAATTTGGTTACAGTTGTTTGTAAGGGATACCTTCCGGTGCGCTCGTGTTGACCTATGTCATGGGAAGTATTGTGTCACTTCTCGCCCATCAGAGGGGAGGCATACTACGGGATGGGCAAGCTATACAACACGGACCACATCAAGAGTCTACAGAAGCTGCTGTTTCATGGCTTCTAAAAAGCTTTGGAACACTCATTTTTCCTTTCTTTTTCATGTGTAATATTGTCATGAATACTTTTTTTATTCCTAAAGCATTCATTACTCAGCTTTAGTGTCAAAATAACTTCTCTATTTTAATCAGTCAACATAGACTAATAATAATCATTTGTTTTATTTTTCATATTTTTTTACAGAGGACCTATCCTGAGCAATTTTAATTTGGCTTCTACAGACTAGTAAAATCAACTCACTAAACACGCGCTTACGACAAAAAAACCACTGCTACTCGGGGTTGAAAGCGCAGTGCCTTCCTAGCATCTACAAAACACTCTCCATCAGCACTTCCGGAATTCTAAAAGAAATAATCCCAACCTCTAAAAAAATATTCACATTTCTAACTTCATTATCAGCGACTTTAATGGTCTTAATGGTCTCCTATGCATAGGACCGTCGGAGCATGAACAATATTCCTCGGCATTACAGCGTCTTGTTTTAATTGCGAAAAAGAGAAACATCCCCCGCGAAGCGAAAAAATTTCCGTGGGGTGAAGTTTTTCTAATTACTTTTTTTTTCATTTTTTTTTTTAGTCCAAGAGAAAGGGGTAGAGCACAAGACGGGAAGCCTGTTTCATTAGGAACATAAAAAATATTAATGCATTTTTTTTATTAGTGTTTTTTATTCATACATCGCTTGTTTTTCTTCCTATCTCTTTCTCTTATTATCTCTTCTCTCTCCCTCTTTCTCTCTCTCTCTTTCTTTCTCTCTCTCTCTCTCTCACCCTCAGCTCGTTTTTAATGCTGATAAAAACAAAAGAGTTACCCCACGAGCTTTGCATAAAAAATGAGAAGCTCTCACCCCACACGTTTTGCATAAAAACTTGATCATAATATTCTGAAATTACTGTGTGAGGGTGCCGTGTTTTTTATGCTTCTTCTACAGGGTGGAATTGTTTTTGTGACTGAATTGTTTCTCTCCAACATAAAGTTAGCTGGTGAGATTTGTTCGCGCGATAAGATATTGGCATTAAGATATTGGCCTGGCATTACAGGAACTTTGCGAAGATCAATAGCCTGTTCCAGAAACACTCTCCACTCTTGTAATTTTCCAAAGCTCCTTTTCCACCGTGACACAAAGCACTCTGATTGGTTAATTTGAAAGCAATAACCAATCAGAGTGCGTTGTGAGATGGTTGAAACGGTTTGGAGATTCTGAGAGTGGAGATAGTTTTTGGAACGTGCTACAGATAATCAAAACAGTGGTCCTCTATTATTTGTAGGCAATCACGATTTCTAGCGATTTTTCGGTTGCTTATGGGACGCTCTCTCATGGAAAGCAATTGTTCATTTTCCTTAGAAATTTATAAAAAATCCTTTAACTTATTTTAATTGAGGCATACAAATTATTCAAGTTTTTAATCGACTACCTTGTATCATATCCTTTTGATATACCATACGTAGACTTCCAATACCTTAAATATCTATCTGATATACGTATAAACGTACATGGTCATAAATTATAATTATGCACTTTTCTATTATGTTCTATCGATCCACATTAAGGAGTCTTCGCATTCTCCCATGGGATATAACTATGGTATGCTTTCCTCTATACTGAATATACTACTTAATACAATATGCAAATGAACCAATAAGTAGGGTTGAAAATTCAACAAACTTTAAGGGTTCCTTGATTAAAATTATCTTTTTTAGTACAGTCACTCACTGATCAGTGTTTTGATTATCTGCATAATAAGTGCAATAGTGCATAGTGCATTAATATCTATTTCCATTTCATAATAATAACACATTTTAGTAAAAGTTAACCACTAGGCGAGGTTAATGCTCAAAGCATTTTGACTCTCAGGTGATCCTGGTTTCCCAACTGGGTATTTTAATTTCGAAATCTGAGAGTAAAAAACAAGATTTGTAATCAGTCGAAGCAAGGGCGAATAGTGAGGAAATGGAATCTAAACAAGGGATTAACAAAAGGGCAGTCCATTCCGAAAAAGACACTATAGCTAGTAGATAGTCTGTTCCGGTAGCTCAGTGGTAAAGGCGGCACTCTGTGAATCTAAAGATTCCAGAGTTCGTGGGTTCAAAACCCAACCGGGACATGACAAGTTATCCTCCCATTTGGGATTTTTACCACATAAAAATATGTCTTGAGCTTACTGCTGGAATAATGGGACTTTAATAGTCCTAATCGGGCAGTATAAATAAGGCGATATTATTATTATACCTATTCAATGAAAGTCCATCGCAAAATCAAACAAATCTGCTTCGTTCCCCCAAGTGATGAGAGTTTGAAAAAGTACTCGCCACAAATAGTTTGCAATAAACAGAACGCCATAATAGACAGCATGTAAATTATTTAATGCAAAGGATATTGTGATTTCTGAATGAATAGAAACAAAAGAAGCGCCTAGCCTTTGACTGATAAAATTGTGTAAATATAGGTTCTACTATTCTCATACAGGTTGATATAGTTTAATTTAGTAGGAGGTTCGTGGTTGAAACTTAAGGTTATGGTCTACATTATTATAAAATCGAATTATGAGATAGGTTATTTTTTTTTTTTTAAACAAGAATTAAAATTATTTCCAATCTATACACAAATAATCTATTTTTTGTCAACCCATAGTTCGGCTTTAAGCTAGAAATTTCCTTTACATGAATTACTAGACCGTCATGCTATGTCAAAAGCATTTTTTTTAAGACTGAGCTTTCTGAAATATATCTTTCTGAAACAAGTAAAATGCCCTAAGTCTCTAATTAAGACCAATCGACCTTGTGAGATTTTCTCAGTGAGGACTAAAAAATCGTCTAAGAACGTCAAGTAGAATAAAATTTTGATCTTGAAATTTGAAGAAAGGTCAAGTCAAGTGGTTAACGCGTTAGACTGGTAATCCAGGTAGCGTAGGGATCCGTTGGTTCGAATCCCAGGGATGAATTTTTCCTCATTCATTTCAGTTTGTGACCACATAAAATAAGACTCTGAGGGTTAAGTGGTAGAAAATGCTTTTAGCATTAACCTCGCCTGGTGGTTACCTTACACTAAAGAGTGTTAATTATATTATTATAAAATGAATCACCCTGTTTGTATTCATGCCCACAGCGAAATTGTGAATGCCGTAAAAGGTAAGGACATATTCGCACTGATCGAATATTTTTTATTTAAAAAGTCAACATCCTAAACACCCATCCCTTAAATCCTTTCAGAGTCAAATCAAATCTAACTATTTAAGACCATAAACAAATGGAAAAAAAGGTTTAAATGGAAGGTCATTATTGTATAATTGTAGATGGAATAATAAAACCCAAGTCCCTGAAATGAAAATCCAAGTTTTTTTTACGATTGTGTCTTTTATGCTTTTTGATTTTGGCGATTGAATTTCTAGACACTGAAAGGAAGGATAAGAGATTAGAGCTCAATAAGAATGGAAATTCAAATTAAAAAAGTCTTGCCTTGTATGAATTGAATTATTTTTAGATTTCTCCATGCGAAAGTGGACAGATCAATAGGGTTGATCCTATTTTACTTTGTTATTCAAATCTC
This sequence comes from Bactericera cockerelli, assembly GCA_024516035.1. Lineage (NCBI taxonomy): Eukaryota > Metazoa > Arthropoda > Insecta > Hemiptera > Triozidae > Bactericera > Bactericera cockerelli. The sequence continues at coordinate 29,063,209 of CM044960.1, forward strand.
TTGATAGCCATATATCTCTAATTTTCTCTCAGAATTGGACAATTTGGACATACAACTATTGTTAGAGGATATGTCGAGGTTACCAAAAAAGGAAGATAACATTAGCCATTTATTGATTTAAGTTGCCTTAGAGCCATACACAACAAGAGTAAAAAGCTCAACACACATCAACCAAAGCCGAAAATGGGCATAGTTAAGAAAGTGTTACTGGTCTGTTCAAATGATAAAATTTTGGATAAATTGTCAAGAATAAACCCCCTAATGTGAAAGTCTCGACTTTTTTTTATTTAGTCCAAACCTATATTTTAAGTCCTTCAATACTACGAGAAGCTCAACGCATACAGAAATTTGTTGTCTTACTCGATTGCTAATTTGTTTTTTTCGTCCAAAACGAGCAAAAAATTCTTTATGTAAAACCACCTTATATCCACTTGTTAACTAAATATATCTGCCAGTTGGGGCATAGGAAAAAGTCAGTTGCGCGTGGTGGGATTTGTATAAAGATACCATACTGAACAATCATTACTAAACAGTTCTTGATTAATTTGTATTGCTTTAGAGTACTAATGAAAAGTCCCTTAAAACACGAGTGGTTATTTAGACAGCTTTCATATGGAATATTAAGCAACGCTCAGCATGGAGAGGACACAGATTGGTGACCATTTTGTGTAAAACTTATCCGCGGCGATGCTTTCAAATCATAGCGCATTATTGGACAGAACTTTTGTTTGATATGATACTCATCATGGACCCAAAATGGAGAAGAAAATGATGTGGGTCAGTGGGTTTAATGTAACAAACTAAAAATACCTATCAATGGAATGTTAAAAAAAAATCCTATCAAAATTAAGAATATTTTTAAAATTGTCAGCATTATTTCAACAAACTAATTATAAACTCATACACTACACACTTGACGCCGAAGAGATCCAGAACAATGGTTCTGGGCGTCCAAAGGGTTCACCCATATCAATCCTTCCACCACCATGACATCACACATGGACTCGGAAAGTGAAGGATAATGCTTCACATTAAGCCCGAGAAACTGGAAGAAATCGGGGGCGCTTAGTTAGAGACAGGAAGAGAAAATAAAAACCTGAATAAACAAAAGCAGACCTCTTAGCAGGTTCAGCAAAAAGGGAAAGTGACAAAAAAAAGTAAAGGAAATAGGTATGATTTGAAATATAAAAATAAGACAAGTGCAACTTCAACACAAACTCATCATATTTCTTTTTGCAACCTAACAAAACCAGCCGGAATAACTAGTGAACACTAGTCCAGCCCATCATGACTATATATCCCATTATCTGCATGTATGTATATGCCTATATATGCCATTAAAACAACAACTAGTACAACTAAATAGTTACTCGAAGCTAACGTGAACTGATATTCTCGAGAGAGAAAAAAAAAACAGTCTTCCTAAAATCTCTTACTCCCAATTTTACTATATTCTTCACTTTCGAGTATTTCAACAACCATTTCGTCTCTCTCATCCCCACACCCTCCTCTCGCCTCCCGAAGTATGTTATGGGTATGCAAGGGATGCTCCCTCACATCCCTGGGGGTCCCCCCTCCCCCTTCACTACGTCGACCACAAGGTCAAGATTACACCATGAGACGTGCGCGTGTATGTGGTAAGAAGTCTGAGGGGGTGGTGATTGGGTGAGAGAGCCCCCAGCACCCCCACCATATGGGGGGCTTGGTGGCGGGACCAGGACGAGACGAGAGGGGTGCTACCTCCGGCGCGTTCGGCAAGGGGGTTCATTGAGAGCGTAAAAAAGTCCACATATGTACCTATTTGTCCGTATGTGTAGAAACTTGAGGAAGGATGGCGGAAGAGGAAGAGTAGCTGATGGAGGGAGGAAGGGTGGGATGAGAGTATGAGTTGGGATGCGAAACGGAAGAAGTTAACGAACTTTGTTTATCAGAATGAAAGGGTCCCTTCTGAGTGGCTGTATGAAAGGGTTTTCCTCCTGTGAGGTTCGGTTCTCAAGGAAAGGGTTTTTCCTCCTGTGAGGTTCTCAAGGAACGGGATTTCCTCCTGTGAAGTTCTCAAGGAAATGGTTTTCCTCCTGTAAGGTTCTCAAAGAAATGGTTTTCCTCCTGTGAGGTTCTCAAGGAAAGGGGTTTCCTCCTGTGAGGTTCTCAAAAAAGGGGTTTCCTTATGTGAGAGGCTTTATAAAGAGTTTCTCCTGTAAGTTTCTGTATGAAAGGATTTTCCTTCTTTCAGAGAGTATGAAAGGGTTTTTCTCCTGTGAGGTGCTGTAGAAGATAGAAGCGCCAAATATTGAAAAAGCAGTTCAAAAAATTTATCAGACTTGTTTCCGGTATTCAAGAAAAAACAGGTTACCAACCAATTATTCATATGGTTGCAAATTCTTCTTGACTTTCAGAACACTCCTTCTTCAAAAAAGAAGGAAATGACGATTGCTGAAGAAAAGGAATGGATCGATGAGATTTCCCCCCTCGACAATGACAATCCGACACATACATGAAATAAAGTTATTATTTCAAAATTTGGTCACTCCTCTTGTAAGATGTCCTAGTGAGCTATGTGAGCAACTGAGCAGTCATAGGTTTTGCCTCAATGACTGATGTCAGCATTTCCTGGATTGTTCTATGCAGAAAACTTATACCAGTCCCGGGAACCAAAACCATTTCTCCCTGGTGGGACGTGCAGTATGTCTCTTTTTTCAACAGTATAGCTGTGCGCAACCTTTTAGCTTAGGCCAGAGTTTTGGTGGTCTTCATGAATTCGAGTCTCATATATTTACCTATACCTACCTATCCTATTGGCATAGTGGACTCAATTATTGTTTTAATGGGACTATCTGACAGTCTAACTGAAGAACTTATTTTTATAGTACTATACTAAAAGAGAAATACACTTGCCGACTACTGACTAAATTACTTCTCAACTTTTTTATGATCAAATTAACATGGATTAAAGTCATATATATATTTTTTAAATCACAGTAAAAAGCCTCATTGAGCCCTTGGTTGACAGGCAATGTGCCAAGTCTGGTCGCCGCATTGCCTCTTTGGACAGCAATAGCGAGTCTCAACTAATTATTATACTTATTATGTCTGTCCCGGTAACTCAGTGGCAAAGGCGGCACTCTGTGAATCCAAAGATTCCATAGGTCGTGGAAACCCGGCCGGAACATGACAATACATGTTATCCTCCCATTTGGGATTTTTACCACATAATAATTTGTCTTGGGCTTACTGCTGGAATAATGGGACTTGAATAGTCTTAATCGGGCAGTATAAATAAGACGATATTATTATTATTATATAAAACAGTACACACCCTAACTGATTGACCCAGGTACTGACTGACTGACTGATCATCCCATCTCCGCAGTAGCAATACCAAGTTTATTATTGTTATTTTTAATTTACTAATATTTACTTTTTGTGTGTAGAAACTCTCCTAAAACACAGAATATTTATACTTTGAAAGAGAAAAAAATCAACATCAAAAATCTGTTGAGTTTGATATTGCGCTGGTTTCACGTTTTTTGTATCTACGATAACACCTGTCCTATACAGGGTGGACCAAAAAAACGTTTACACCCGTTAATGGTAGATTACTGACGACATTTCTAGGACGGATCTGCAATCCGTTTTTTCGGATTCGCCTTTATAACTGCACAAAGTGATTTTTTGCAACTTTCTGAAAAAGTCCGACTTTGGCTTATTCTTCAGGTCAGAACTTTTTTCCTGTTTAAGATGAGTTGATTCTGAACAATTCTGCAGAAAGCCAACAAAATTTCGATGTTTCTAGCTACACTACTTTGTTTTTTACGGTTTGATTTGGCATCTTTTTTGACACCTGAATAGAAAAAAAGTTCGCATGTAAATTTTTTGCACTTTGAAACACTCAAGATTTGCCCGAGCAAATTTTGGCACAGACATGGGCAAGTTTGATAAAAGTTGGCGGCTAACCCAAGGATGCTAAAAAATAATTTTACGATTTTTTATCACGTGGTCTTCTGGGTAAACAAACCAGGTAAGTCTCAAAAAATGATGTTCAAAATCTTAAAAGTGTTTACCGTGTAGGGTCGTCTTGTACTCAAAGAGTAATTAGCTATTTATGTCTGATAATTATTTTCCTTGGAATTAATTAAAGGCCAGTCAAATGAATGATTGTTTGTTTCTCGATGATAGTTTTCAAGCATATTTTTCTGCATTCTATGAAATTTTATCTTTAAACTTCTTGAGTTTTTTTAGTACAAGTTACATAATTGTTATTATTCGGATGCTGAAATAGCAGATACGCATTTAGCATATGGAGTTGCCAACAGGAACATTTGGGATCACGTGAAAAACATAGTTTACGAAATCTGGTAGCAAGAATCCTGTTGGCATTCGATGACCTGACAGAAAAACCTGGAATCTTCCGCAACATTCGACGGAACATGATGAAGAGGTTCAACCTTTGCATCCAGGAAGGTGGACGCCACTTCCAACAGTTCCTCTAAGGGAATTGAGAAGGGAGAGAGAGAGAGAGAGAGAGAGAGAGAGAGAGAGAGAGAGAGAGAGAGAGAGAGGCAAGAAGGTTCTGAGTTAGAACTAAGGTACTAAAGTCACCATTGGTTTCAAAAATTTGTGTGAGGAGAATCCATAGTGTGTACTATGGATAAAAAATGGCAACAGTCTTTTTAATTTTGTAGTCATGAATTTTTTGCTGGCTCTGGCGTTCGGACCGGGTGGACTAGCTTACCACTGAGCTAATCGTGCGCGTCTAATCGTTTCTCATTGAACATACTAACACAAAATGTTTTTTTAAATACCTTTTTGTTTATATCAAAATAGTATAAAACATAATAAAGACTGCAAAAGTTTATTAATTTTACAAAATATTATCTTGTTCTTTTCAAGACTTCTATTAAGAGTTGGAAATCGGTAAATATTTTGTTATTTAATTAGTATTGTTTATGATAGAAGAGCCTACCTACATATTTACCTGGATTTATTTCATAAATTCTATTTTCGTTTGGAAAATTCGCTAGTTTTTTTTTTCTCGTAGGGAAGCATAAGAAAACCATCATTACATTATCAAGGCAGTCTCTCAGGGGCTTACATGAATAATAATTATGTGTATTGTGATACCAATAGTATCTGATATAACTCAATTTACAGATGGTATTACCACAAAAAAAACCATAAGTTGTTGGTGTTACAACAGGTCAGATACAGATTACAGGTATGAATAAAATATTCCATCAGATTTTTTTGATAATTAAAATAATATTGACCGTCGAGAATTGAACTTCGGTCATGCGACCAACAGTCTTAGCACTACCACATCTTGCTAACACCACTGACAATCTGAGAAGCACAAAATTTATCATTTGAATTTTCCTAAACTGGCTGATGAAGGCATGTGAGACCGCGGTATTCAAAAAAAGCAATGTAAACAATTTTTGTAAACAATACAAGACGCCCTTACACAGTCTACAGCTAGAAAACTCTTAGGATTTTTGAAGAGTTTTTGGCAAACATCTAATAATTTTTCCCAGAAGATCACGTGATAAAAAATCGTAAAATTATTTTTTAGCATCCTCGGGGCGGCCGCCAACTTTTATCAAACTTGCCCATGTCTGTGCCAAAATTTGTTCGGACAAATGTCGAGTGTTTTATTTAGTAAAAAAAATTTTTTTGGTGTTTTTTTTGTTCAGGTGTAAAAAAATATGACAAACCAAATCGTAAAAAACAAAGTAGTGTAGCTAGAAACATCGAAATTTTGTTGGCTTTCTGCAAAATTGTTCAGAATCAACTCATCTTAAACAGGAAAAAAGTACTGACCTGAAGAATAAACCAAAGTCGGACTTTTTCGGAAAGTTGCAAAAAATCACTTTGTGCAGTTACGAAGGCGAATCCGAAAAAACGGATTGCAGATCCGGCCTGGAAATGTCCTCAGTAATCTACCATTAACGGGTGTAAACGTTTTTTTGGTCCACCCTGTATACAACATGCAAGTCACACAGTAAAATAATTATTAAATTTCATGAAAATTATACCTAAGTACCTCTAGATTGAAACTTTTGTATGTAAAAAAAAACTCAACAGTTAACATGCACACATGAGAAAAACTTTGAAATAGGATGAATAAAAAGTAGGCCCACATATTTAGTAAATGTAGGTCATCACTAATTTGTAGACAGGTAGAGGTAGGTATGTACAATTGTACATGTAGGTACCATCACGATTTTCGAAAGAAGACATTCAATATTTTCAAAAACAAAGCGAAAACAAATACTTCATAGCATCCACAGAAAAGTCATTTGAAAACAAAAATTCTAAAAAAAATCTTACCATATTTTCTCGGTCATCGAAAAAATCATCGGGCGCACATGGTATGAAATATTCAAATTTTCAAAGCAAAACAGAGAAAAAACGCGCGAAATTTGAAAAACTGTCAACAAAAACATGCGTTGCTGCGCGTTCTTTGTTCTCCGTATCTACTGAAGCTTTTCCAGAGTGGAGGGGAGAGAGAGGTCAGATGTCAGATGAGGGTGGAAGATTTCCTGAGGGTGAGTTTGCGTGGTCCAACCCCTTTCGTTTTGCCTCTGAACCGCCTCTTATCTCTTTGAAAAGAGAAAAAAATGAGAAAAAACGAGAAAAATAAGTAAAAATAAAAAGAGAAATGAGTCACTCAAGCTTCAAGATTTTCCTACTTCACGTTTTTTGTTTTAATTGATTAAGTAATGAGAGAGAGAAAACGTTACAAACGTAACAAGAGTTTCTTTTTACTGAAAGTTTTTGATATAGAGGAAATTGGGGTGATTGAGGACACATGATTTTTTTTTTCTCATAATGTCAAAGGCTATAAGTATATTACACCTAGTTTTGTTTAGTTAACTGTAAAAGGCTATAAGTATATTACATAATATCTATCTAGTTTTATCTATTGATAATGGACTCGGTAATTTTGTGAAGGTGTACTAACTTTTCTGTGAAGTTAGTAAAAATTATATTGTTCTACCTCAATCATACATCTAGGTAACTGTAAAAGGCTATAACTGAAGTCAGTGATCTATCGTGCAATCTCACCTTGTTAACTTTACCTAACCCTATCTAACTACAAAATTCCTCTAGCAAAAAATTCACTTACGCATCAATTTCCAATAGACAATAATTTCATTTTCATTTATGAATAAAAATAAAAACAAGAATTCTTAATAAAAAATGAAAAGAGTGTTCTAATTTTTAGAAGAGGAATTAGCGTATACCTTTAGGATTTCCAATTTCAACATCGGAGCAATTGGTATGAAATCGGAGGAATTGGGGTTCGCCCGTCCGTTGACTGACAAAAATGTGGTAGACAAGTTGAGGTGAGGAATAAATTAAGACCATAATCAATAGGTTCATATTCTTTAATGACTCTGAAGAATTTACGTCTATATTTGATTTATTGTTATAAATGGATGAGTGAAAAAATTGACTTGAACCAATGAATACGACTTTGCCTATTAGTTTCTGCTAGAAAAGAGTTTAACGTACGTTTTCCTATTTACAGGACACAGGACGTATAGGTATTTGTGTTCAAAGTAAAATTCAATCAGCAGAAATTATAAATATGCAGAAAGAAAACCTTTCCTATCCCGATAGCTCAGTGGTCAAGGCGTATGGTTGGTAATCCAGAGGTCGCGGTTTCAGAACCCATCCGGGACATGACAAGTTATCCCCCCATTTGCGATTTTGAGGACTTAATAATACGTCTTGGGCTTACTGCTCGAACGATGGGACTCATTAGTCCTAATCGGGCAGTATAAGGTATTATTATTTTATATCATATCATTTTTTATGTTTGTCATTAAATCACAATTTAATACAAATCAACTATGATAAAATTAACCAAGCTTTAAATTTGCACCAACAACATCCAGGTTGCCAGTGCACTGGTAGTCAAGTGGTTAACGCGCTATAGTCTGATAATCAAGGGATCGTAGGGATCCGTTCGTTCGAATTCCACCCAGTGCATGAATTTTTCCTCATTCATTTGAGTTTGTGACCACATAATAATATGACTCTGAGGGTTAGGTGATAGAAAATGGTTTGAGCATCGCCTGGTGGTTACCTTCCACTAAAGAGTGTTATTATTATTAACACGTATGAGACGGGGCCTATTTTCTATAGTTTGTACGCTGGGACGGCTTCAAATTAGGGTATGTGTTCGAAATATGACAACAACAAAAAAAAATTGGGACGGGCGAGTACAAAAATATATTAAAAATTGCATTATCTGTGCCCACCGGTGGGTCACGTTACAAGGAAAATTGAAAAAAAAACGTGACCCACCGGTGGGCACGCCGTCTCATACGTGTTAAGGGTCATGTTGAGTTCGGTAACTCATTGAATTCGGATGAAGGTTTCACCCGTCAAGTCTTTCTTCCTCCAACTTCTGTTGAATCCAAACAAACATTCCAATGACCGCACCGGCTCAATTCACCCCAGTCTTCAGTATCTGAGCTCTTTGCTTGTTTTAATCTTTAAAATTGTCTTGGAAAAGAAAGGAAAATCAGTGGAAGAAAAGAATCCGGTGAGCACTGTTGACTTAAGTAATTAGAAGTTGGAAAATTATTAATGAACGCAGCTCATTTGTCTTTTGTCTCTTAGGGCCCTTTGCTTAGTTTCTCTATTATTTCAACAACAAAAACTAGTATTTTTTCCTTTCTTTAACTTGTAAGGTAAGTTTAGTACACCTAGATAAAAACAAGTATTTCTTCTCTTCTATTGACCTTGGTCCCTTGCTTCCTGCCATGATTCCGCGTTTCAATTCAGCCCAAGTAAGCTGGGAAGTGGACATAACGAGTATACGCCGGAGTGCATAAAAAACTGTCATCAAACTTTTACCATACTATTTCATTAAAAGGCACAACAGATTGGAAGAGATGACACCTAAAACTTCACTTAACTTAATTATAAATGGAAAAGAAAGTTAACAATTTCCAAAGCTTAAGAACTTGGTAGGTACCCATGTGAAGGATGAAAAGGCAATACATTATTTACCGAGCTTGAAAGCTGTGAAGGAAACTTTGCTCACAGAGTGTATCCTTACAGACATCTGAATTTCCTTAGTGAACACTACTTAAATCTTTGTAGTCAAAATGTTAATTTCAAAGTCTTGTCTTGGAGGGAAAATTCAAGGAAAGAGATCTATTGGAAGACTCAGGAGCATGTGGATGAATGATATGGTCATTTTCATATATCTCTTTGTTCCAATGGGTTCATAGATATCATAGCTGAAGTTTTTGCATGTCCAAACGGTACTTACGTGTAATTAAAAATTACAACTAAGGGTACGAGTTTTTCTACTATAAAATTAGGTTACATAAATAGTAGATAATTAATAATGTAAATGAAATGACAAAACATTGGGTGTAGCCTAATGACAATTATGAATATCCCCAGAGTCGTGCCATTGTTAGAAAATTACGAAATCTCAAGAGACAAAGAGTTCTTTTCAAATTTGGTCATTATTCCATAGAGGAAGAACCCTCCCTCACTGCCTTGCACAACACACCTTACTATTTCAAATAAATGCGCACTGAAATCACCTCGCCTCGCCCAGCCTGAGTGGGAATAGGAATAGCTCTTAGAACGTTGATTATCATGATGAACATCGACCCTTCTACGAAAAAAAAGAGCCCTCACTGCCTCGCATAACACGCATTACTATTTCAAATAAATGCGCACTGAAATCAACCTCGCCCAGCCCGAGTGGGGATAGTAATAGCTATTAGAACTTTGATTACCATGATGAACATCGACAGAGTCGAAAAGTTGCTTAACGTTGAACTCGTGTTTTCAACGTTCCATTCTCTCTTGCTAAAATTCCTTTATGGCCGAGTCAAGATGCGGCTGACAGGTCCCAGCTCATGTAGATGTCAGTTCACGTGATCATTTTCCACCAAGCACAGAGCTCCTAAGTGATCACGTGATCATTTTCCCACCAAGTACAGAGCTCCTAAGTGATCACGTCGATCATTTTCCACCAAGCACAGAGCTCCTAAGTAATCACGTCGGTCATTTTCCACCAATCACAGAGCTCCTAAGTGATCACGTCGATCATTTTCCACCAAGCACAGAGCTCCTAAGTGATCACGTCGATCATTTTCCACCAATCACAGAACTCCTAAGTGATCACGTCGATCATTTTCCACCAAGCACAGAGCTCCTAAGTGATCACGTCGATCATTTTCCACAAATCACAGAGCTCCTAAGTGATCACGTTGATCACGTGCCCTAAAATCTACATGAGCCGGGGCCTGGCAGGCAGTGGCGTGAAATTTTCAAGAAACACCTGCTAAATAAATACGATGAATATATATTACGTAGTCTCTTTCGTCCTCAAACCCCCCCCCCCCCCCCCCGAAATGTAGGTCTAGCTACGCCACTGCTGGCAGGCGCTGCTCGACCCGGCCAGTAGTTTTTCACAAGGTTGTCTTGACGAGCGCTGTCCTAATCCTCCTATTAACCAACCAGAATATCCACAGGACTCTGAACCGGGATATAATGGGTTCCTCAGAAACATAAGTGCTACCTGCATGTCCAGCTTTGTCCACTTATTAATGAAGTCATTATTTAATATTAAGCTATGACCTACCCCCTTCTGATGCTTTCTGCATGGGGTTTAACATTATCTGTCTACAACACCAATAATTATAACGACAGGCTTCTCCTATTGCTGAAGCACCATATTAGGGAAACAATAATTACTTTATACCACTGTCATTATTAAGTCATCATGTCATCACAGCTTAATTATTATGATGTTCAGAGGTGTAATTTGGATAAAATGAAAGATATTGCGTGTTGACTCGACGATGAGTGTTGGTATAATTTTGATCCTAAGATCTAGGATGTGTTAAAAACGTCTGTTTTACAATAGGAGAACAAAACATGAAAATGTTATTTTCCAGCTAAAGTATTATGTATGTATAGTATTAAGTACTTGTAATACAATAATATGTAATACTTCCACTTTAAGTAGGTAGGTATTAAATATGTATTATGTAACTTGTATAGGTATTGTACTTGTAATACCTATGTAGGTTAGAGTACTTCTCTGATTATGCTGCTTGTTTGAAGATTTTGGTGTTCAAGTCCAACTAAATGCATCGATTTTTCGGTCCAATTTATGAAACAGGATTAAGATAAGCCAGACAAGCCCTCAAGTCCGAGTTTCAACAAATCACAGCGCACAAGTTGAGGGACAGTCTGGCTTATCTTAACTTAAATCCTGTTTTATGTATGTATAAGTAGCCGTTTGCCCGTGCTTTGCAACGGGACTAAATTTCAAATTTACTAAGGCATGGCCGTACTGCTGGACAGCAATGCCTTTTTGAACTTTTTATAATTTTTCTGGACAAAGCGATAATGGTTTTGGGGGGGTCAATTCTGCGACATTTTTCGCTATCTCTTACCGTTTTGGCTAAACAACTCCGGACAAACAAACAAACATAGGTAGGTAGTCCTTTTTTCTGTTTTATAAATAGAGATTCGGCCATAATTCATTAATGAATTTTTTAAGACATGTATATTTAATTATTCTTTTGAGGAAAGAAATGTTGACTCTCTCGCAAGAGAAAGAAGATGTTCGTACAACCCTTAAAATTGGGGAAATAAAATAAAAAGCTTTGATATAAAACGCCTGACAAATCTAAAGATTTTACGTATAGGCAATGTGCCTTGAATATAGAAAACATAAAACATGGGTAGAAGGATTTCATTTTTAACTAGGAAAGTACCTGTCACCGCTATAGAGTGTAGAAAGGCCTAAAGGTATGGTCATAGTCAGTCATACATGGACCTGCTCAGAATATGTTGTAGGCTAGAACTTTTCATACCGGAGTGAATGAATTGTAAAAGTAGGTATTTTTGGTTTTCTATGTTATTACCCACAAACAAACAATCTTTTATGCAGAGATTATAAGTTGGTGCATTCAACCTGTAATCGAGGCTGGCTATGAGTTTCTATCTCTCTTATTACTTCTCTGACCCAAAATTACATACATACAGTCTATAAAGTCATGTCTTTAGAACCTATTTTCGAAGGAGGAATATTCAGTACCAAATGTACCTAGTACCACTATTGATAAATAGATTGTAAGTATAATAAATAACTCTCATTGAATGATTATACAACAAAAACAGTATTAATTAAATTATGTTATATTATTCAAAAAAATATTATACACACCTTGAGAAACATAATAAAATAAATTTTACTTTCAGTCCGATGCTTAAAACAGATTAAATATAAATATGCGAAATAAAAATATTTTATTTAATTCTTAGAAAACTATTAAAGTATATAAATATCTGTACAACAAAGTAATACGATACAATTATTGTACAAAATAATTTAGTACCTATTTTAATTATAAATAATTGATATCTTTGATTTTTTTTATAGAAAAAATATAATAGAAAAGGTTTACCTTTTAAGTACCTCCCGTGATACCTTATTGTGCAATTAGAGTTAATTCTCGAAAAAAGCTGACTCTCCTTGGTTCAAGGCGACTCTAAATAAAACATTACCTTTCATTGCATTAGGTCTATTGGTAATTTTTTTGCCAACTCTAGGTAGGAAGAGTCAACCTTCTGAAAAATTAACTTGGAAAAAAAGTAGTTCCTATATTGATAATTTACTATTACTTGACATACATAGATCCAATTAGTGCCTCGTTTAAGAAAATACGTATCATCGCCATTACAATATAATGAAGACTTTTTTTATACTATATAAAGCAAGGATATAATTGCAAATGACCAATATACGAGTATATACCTCAGGTGTTATTGAGTTAACAGGAAAAAAGAAAGATTAACATAGGTACAAATTGAAAAAAGCAAATTATTTCAATCATAAAGATATCATGATTGAAAATATTAGGTCTTGGTCGAATTTTGAACAACAAAGCTCAAGAGCTGATATTTTAAATGTGATCAACAAATTAATAATAAAAATATTACAACTTGACAGATAGTCACACCAAGTAATTATAATTTACAAAGTATTAGAAAAATAACAGTTTAGAACCATAAGCAATATATTACATACTATCATATTTTATGAACATTTATAATATTTCAACAATTACTTTTTTTAGCAAACTTGCAAAAACTAAATAATGTGCACTGAGACCAATAGTGATTTGTAACATACATTATTTGTAGAACACAAAAGAACACATACATGTTTACTGACTTTATTAATGTCCCTGAAGACTAATGTTTTTGATTGTATTAGCTTTACGCAATATCTTTTATCATACAATATTAACTTAACCACAAAATATTCAGCACTTCATACAAACCTACAATAAGCAATAAATAATAGTAGTTGATATATTAGTAGCAGCATTTCTAACTTCTCAGATGATGGTCTCTTGTCAATTTATCGGCTTAATTATTCTATCTTTCAGACAATTAGTGCATGAAACTCATCTTTGTGTGATTATAATTAACATTTCAAACACAGAAATAACTAGGCTGGTTAGAGTGGTTTGGATAAATAAATAAATAACACAAATAGGGAAGGTATTATTCTTGGAATTATTCTTGCTTCATATATGTATGTCGCTTATACAGTTACGTCCTCTGCTGATCAATACACTTGTAAACATACTATAATTACTGTATTTCGATTGATTTCGATTTTGAGAGGGGAACATGTATCATTACATTTATTATGTGTGGATAATTCAATTAATCAGAAAATCTGTATTCCATGCCCTAACTCTAACATTAAACTATATTCAAATAATTAGTTTATCTGTAACGTGATTTTTTTTATATATAAATGAAGTGTTTCATAATTGAACATTCAATAGTATCTTCATCATTTCAGCAGGCCTTGGTTGACCCCGGAAACTTCCATGGTTCTCCATCACTGGCATTCTTATTATAAAGTACCACAGAGTATAGATTAGTAGAGGCTGCAGTGGTGTAGAAGTTATTCAAACAAGGATGTGCTCCCTGTTTGGTAAGTCCTATGGAATCATGAATGGAACTACGAGATCGTTTGTGTGCTCAACTTTGACATTCATGAAAGCTAACTCCGCTTTTTCACAGGCATTATTCATCTGAAAAATTAGAGTTTTGCAATTTAAACTCTTTATTACTATATAACTATAGTTAGAAAATGTAACATAATATCATTTCCATGCTTCAAATTCCTTACCACCTCATTTGCTACACAAATTTTTGCTAAACTCTTAAATTGGCTAGTCCAGGACATTTATTTTGACTGGGTTTTCTTATTTGCTTCATGCATTATAATTTAGTGGAGTGCAAAAAGGTAGCATAATATTTAAACAAAATATTTGTTTTTTCCCCCATCTACTTACCAGAATGTAATCACTAATATCACAGGAAGTTGTAGCAGGAGTTGGGATATCCACAAGTAAACATTCCTCGTGTCTGAGAATGTGAGGCAAGGGTGCAACATTCAGTTTGGCTTTGTAGATATTCATCCGCTCTATATATTCACTGTGTTCGAGATTGTTACATCCTAGGGCACTGATATCAATTACTTTCCTGGGAACAATATAAAAAAAGGTTTTTTTCTAGTACAAAGAGATTTCTCTGGCTTTGTTTTCATCATTTTATTAAAATTTATTTATTTATATTACAATTATGGCAATACAATATATTAGAATCTGCCATTAACATGGTGATAATCATCCAAAAGGTAGATTATGATTATTTTGTGGTGAAGCAAGAGACCATTTTCACAGTATTTGTGGGTAGCATATCATTAATTATTAAAAGCCTTCATCACTTAAAACTTTGTTTTTCTTTTTACTCTGCTAATGTTCCTACTGGTCACCCAAACACCCCTGACATCCAAAGTACAGAGTAGAATATTTCATGACTCAGCCAGGATTCGAACTAACCCAGGACTCCATCCATTCAAGCCTAGTGCACTTATTCATTTGGGTTGAGTGACTACTTTCATCATTGTGAACTATGTCTAGACGCTGAAGAAATATCTGAGAGTTTCTCACACAGCCAAGCAGTAATAAATAATAATTAACTTCAAGCAAGAGACTTTGTTTTTTTTATATATGTACCAACTTAACTTGAGTTAACATGCAAAGGTGGTAACTGTGCACAAAGTCTCTTGGTAACCACTCCAAGTAATATTTATACATTAATATACTGACTGATTCAAAGAATGAACAGTTTGTTTTTATTTTAATTCAAGTCATTTTCTTATTAACTCCATGAGGCAATGTCTTCAACATGAATGGCATCTAAGAGCTATTTGGTGTAAGCAATAATTACAATAAATATGTAGTTAATTACAAAAATAATATATCAAAAAGTATACTCACGTAAGTGTATTTTGTAGAATACGGTGCAGATCTGACTGTTCATCATTTTTCTTTATTTGTGCAGGACTCAGTGGTTCTACATTTTCTCTGTAACACAATTTAAAATAATTTAGGTTGTGTCAGAAAAATGTATCATCAGTAAATTTTGGAATGTTCACATCATAGGTATTGTTTTTTAAAAGGACAAGTGGTTGTTTTCAACTTTATGAGCAAAACCTTAGTAATGATAGAAAGAAATATTTGTAAATATGTAAGCTTTTTTGTATAGTGTTAGTTCAGCCCATTTTGTTTACAATATTTTTCATATGACAGTAGGTAACTGAAATAAGTTTAAGAATGAATTGTGTATTATAAATTTATTTCTGTGCAGAAGTATGGGAAAAAGACAATCACTTACAATGTGGGTGGATTAGTTTGTATTGATGTATTTGGGTTGTCTGGGTTGATCAGAGATCTCCTCTCATTGTCGCCAGTCTAAAATATTTGTAAAAAGAAGGGAAAAAGGTATATTAATAGCATAAAATAAATGGATTTTAAAAAAAAATATTATATTCCTAAGCTGGGTCACAGCCCCACTATGGGTGCAGTACCTTTTTTACAATTTTATTCTGTTATGTTACATATTAAAACCTATAACTCATTATTATAAAAAATGGTTGCTAAAAGAGATTTAAAAAAAAAGAAATTCAATGTGGGGTGTTTTCAGCTCTTCTGCTAACAAGGCCCACCATGAAACAGCTGTCCTGGGTTGTCCTAAGCTAGAAACAGAGAGCATAAAGGGATAGTTCAAAATATGTTTAAATTTTACAACATCTGCTAATGTCAGTCAGTTTTACTTATTTACTTTCTAGTACCTAGGTACATAAAATTTTATGTTTTGATACACTTGATTGAGGCATGAATAAACCATCAATGAAATATACAAAGTTATGAAATGAATTGAAAAAGAATAAAATAATAAGGTGAGTAGACTGAGTAGATGATAATAATATGCAGATGACAAACCTCTTGAGGGTCAGGTTGGTCCCCCCTACACCAACTGAAGCAACACCCCATCGCCGAATGGAAACTATTAACCGCCGTCGAAAACGTGATGGCTGCTTTAAGAGAACAGTTTACCAAGAAAAACTAGCAATCTATATAGGATTGCCTTCTTATCTCTTGGGAAAAGTTTATCAAAGTTCAGGGGCTTATCAAGTATCAAGTTATCACTTATCAGCAAAATTTGGGAATTGGAATTTTAAAAATTTGTTTGTTGACTTTTAAAAATCTTCTGCGCGTGTTGTACATACTCAGATAAAGCGAGACACATTTCGCGTTTTCTACGTATTACAATAAAGTCGCGTTCACAAATTAATTTTTTCCCAGGAATTAGATTTTCATTGAAATTACTTGTAAGTTAACTTAACTTAAGTTAACTTCATATCAAATAACTATTCCTATAGATTGTTGAATTAAAATTAATTTTTCTTGCCAATATTAGCGGTAGGTTTTCACACCAAGCTTTCACAGTATGCTTCACTTTACCTCTACCCAGAAACACTTTCCATGAATAAGTTACCTACTTGTGTATTTCACAAAAATGTAAACATTTTAAAGTTAACGATTTTTTTAATTAAAAGTAGGTAAAGAGGCAATTAGAATTGAAAGTTCACAACTTCATACGAAAGCCGAAAGCCTGCCTAACCAACCAACAAAAGTGTTTTAATATGCAGAAAGTGTTTCAGTAATGTAAGTAAGTTATCCTCTTTTCATTCTCACATTTGCACGCATCGCGTGATAGAATTACATTCTGAAGACTCCCCCCTGATCCCTATAGTTCCTTATCACCACAAAAATCTAAAAAGATATTGTTTTGAATTACCTACCTTTTTCCATCAAGAACAGCAAAACTCCGGGGTAGATTTTAGTTATAAATGTGTACAAATTGCTTGAGGTCTTTTATTCTTTTGTCTCTCACAAGGCAATCATGATCTAGGTTCTATACCAACTTGCATAGTTATCATTGTATACTTTTTGATGAGGACTCATTAGAGTCAGAGATTTGTCTTATGTAAAAGCAGAAAGTAAAACACCTGTTGCATTTTAATATTTTTACTTTCCTTATCCTTTAAACCACATTGCATGCTTGTACCCTAACGTGGTACAAGCATGAAATGCAGTACATAATGAACAGAATATTGTAGACTTGTATTTGGAGACTGGCATTTCCACATCCTTTGTCCACCTGAGCTGATGTTGAGAAAGCACCACCTGTATTTTAAGTCCATATTTTTCACTTTTGCACTAGCTTTTCTTATTTGCCACCTTGAGCAAAGTTAGTAGGTATAGAAGTAGTGGAAAAATCAGATTTTCATTAACTTGGTTCTGGGGCCCTTGTTAATTATTAGCCTCCTTGTATAAATTTGATGCAATGAAAAATGTCAAGTTTTGCAACCATTATACAACAATGCTATGAATAATGCTATGATGATGATGATATCCTATGTACAGGAAAGTACTGGAATCACCCAATTTTTTATTATTATAAATTGATTTGATATTTTTTTTCTTCAATTGACAGTTCTTGTAAATATATCCACTCTGCACACCATCAAACAGAAATATTGTTGCTTTTAAAAAAAATGATTAAAATTAATATTTTCTAGGGCTCTATGTTATAAAGAAATATGAAATTATTTTACAAAAAAAAAAATCAAATGACATTTTACCTCTTGCATCAAATGGTAAGAAGTAACTCTACTAAAAAAAATATGACAGTCTTTATTTCAAAGGTCTGCATGCTATCATTCCTATTTCTCTTACATTTCCTTCAAACACCAAATAAGTAATTAAAGGCAGAGATATCTCTTCTCTATTTTTCTTTAGCTTGTCTCTCTTTCAAGTGCATTTTAAAGACAGAGCAAAAAGTGAATTTTTGAAGCTATCTATTTGATCATTTTACCTGTACTTACAATTTTTGTACAAAAAATAAGTCATAATGTTGGCTTTTTCATATCTGATTTTGTGTAAGTACTTTTAAAATTTCCAAGCCTTTGAACTTGTGTATTTATTATTGATGATGCATAACCCCCTTTTTGGATTCTGCTTGGTATCAAACATTCTCATTCAAGTTTATTTTGTAATTATTCATTTATTTTGTTTTCTTTAAATTTAGTTTCAGCATGGGCTATGAAACAGAGAGCATATACAAGTCTCTTAGAGGTACTCTTGATGAGTTAGGCTATCATCAAGCTCTATCATTTGACTCTCTCTACCTTGTCAAAGCTTTGGTAGCCGACTTGATCAAAACAACTCAAAGCTTGAAGCATTACAAGGATTTGTCTCAAAAAACCTTGGAGGTGAGTGAGTATTCTGAAGAGAGAGAATATTAATATCTACTCCTCCCTATAGTTTGAACGTCCATGAAGAAACCATGAACTCCTTTTGCGATAAATGTCTGACTTCTGAAGCCTTTACACCCTCCACTAAGAGACTAGAGTTTTGTCATAATTTTATATACTGTTATTTTCAAGTTAAGATATATTTATAATTTTTCACTTTGTAGGGAAAATTTGTATTAATGTCCCATAAGTTTGTATAAAAAATATTTTTGTTGTTGTACTGTCATAAATAAATTATACATACCTAGTACTTTTTTTTTTAAAGATGAGTGTTTCACAGCCTTTTTTTATTTTGTAGCCATGAAACAGAAGCTACTGTAGACACTTGGGGTCTGTGTTGTAGCCTGCCCATCCCATAGTATGATATTGCTGAGTCAAAGCTATACCACTAATCTACTTTCTGTGTTTGGTTCTCGAACCTAACCTTTATAATAAATCAAGTAATTCTTTGTGTTGGGAACTGAAAGTTTTTCTCATAAGTTGGTACTGTATTAAATCTTTAGTTAACTGGCTTGTATTTTTCACAGACTTGCAGTGAGCTAGAAGTGGGTATTCATCCGTACAAAGAAGACAATGCCAGACTTCTGCAAGAATGTAATCAACTTAACAAAAAGCTCATAATTCAAAAGGACAAACATGAAGATACACAGAAAGGTAAAAATATGAAATTATTATGGATTTATTATTATTGGTGCTATTGGCTCTTCAAAAAATATCAAATTTATTGTAATTGGTAGTTTCGAAAATAATAGGTTCAATGAATATTATTCTATAAGTCCCCTGGTTTTTTATTTGCTTTCAGTGCTGGTATTTTGATATTATCAGAATAAATTAGATAAAGAAAAAATTTAAAATTGTTATTAAAATGAACATCTCATAAAAATAACATACATAATAACATCCTCACGATGGTTGATCAAAATTATCACACATAAACATAATTATGTTTATGTGTGATTATGTGATTTATGTGGTTCAGGACGATCCAACTTTGAAATAAAGTTGACTGGAGACCATCATTCCCCCTCCAGCTGTGGCCAAGCTGGCTACAACAACAACATCTTTGTGAAAATGAAATAATACTTACCTGTATTATATTTTTATTATTATTAATTTTCAGACCTCAAGGCAAAACTCAGACGGTGTGAGTTGGATAAAAATGAAGTGGAGTTGAGAAATGGGGAATTATCTGCAAGGCTGTGTGATGTTGAAAAAGACTGCCTGAAGAAAAATGAAAGGATACTTGAGCTTCAGAATGTTATTTTAAAACGTAAGTTGATAGTAAAGAAAATTTATTTATCAGCAGTGACACCATCCTTGGCAGAATATTTAATTAATTGTGATTTTGGCCTACTCACTAATGTCTGATGGTAGTTTTCTCTAGATTTTCAGAATTGAGTTTATTTAGAGGGGTCAACTGAAACATGATTTTAATCTTCTAATTTTAGTGGAATAATAAAGAAAAATCATTTTAAACTTCCAATAACTTTCTTTTGAATGTTTCTTCTTGCGTTGTGTGACTGTGTAGTTTATTTTTGATTGCTGCAGTATTTTTCGTGAAACAAGTAGGATAATAATGTGTAAGTAAGTGTCTCGCTAGTAGACGTTAAATAAACAGGTTAAACGTAAATACCAATCATTGACGCCCTTAACAGTATTGGCGTTATAAAGAGCATCCAGCCGCACTCTGTGGAAGAACCAACCAAAACCATAAGGGAGAGGTTAAACCCAAGCAGGTTTAGGAAAAGGCAATGTGAAAGAAGAATAATCAGCAGAATCTGTATGTACTACTTTATCCTGTTATTTCAACCAAAATATTGAAATAGTAAATCAGTAACAAAGAGACACATATATTTTCACTATCTTCAGTTTTAAATCACTCCACTATCAATCACATTGCCAGCCTCCGTGGTGTGATGACTACTGCCCGTAGTCCAAAGATCCCTAGTTCGATCCCCGATCGGGGCAGACTTTTCGAAGAATATTCTGTTCCTTCCAAACACTGGAGCCTGGCATTTCCGGTACTACCCAAGCTGGGTGAGCTTAATGTGGGTTGCTGATACGATTCCCAGCGAATAGAGGGTAAAACCCCTGTCCTGACCATCTCAATCAGGACGTTAAAACCAAATAGAATCAACTGGTCACAATAGATGTAACAAGGTCGCAGTGTTAATTACAAGGGTGAATTATAACTCTGCAATCAGGTCAGATAATAATAATAAGTCAATCACATAGATGTACTTTCTCACTTTTTCCTAGGTCACCCTCACCGGAATTCCACCACCAAACCAAAGTGCGGCAAAGGCGACAGTGCGTTCAGTTTTGAATCCAAACTAAAAGCTTCAGCCTCTGTGGACTCCAGAGCACAACTTCTCAAGGAAGAAGATTTGAAGTCCAAGCAGCTCAGAAGTGAAGTGACGGAGTTGACTAAGAAACTGGACGAGAGAGGTTTTGTGATTGAGAGTCTTCAAGCAAAGGTAAAGTTACAGATAATATCTTTTTCACGTCCTTTCCAATTGCTCAGGTGTTATCAGAAACAGAAAATGTTATTATTATTATTATTATAATTATAAATTTACTAGAGGGCATTATGTAAAGTATTGCAGCAGATGTAATAATGCTATCAGTTTTATCCCTTAATTTCTTAACTTATCAGACATTTTGTTCTACCTCGATAAGTAAATATAATACTCGTACATCTAGTTGCGTCTTTCTTAGATCAATTCCAGGGACGCGGAAATCCACCGTCTCTCCCGCCTACTAGAGAACGGTCGTCCTCTGAATGCTGTGATTCAAGAGCATGGCATAGCCACGCCCAGTCACATCCAGATGTTCTGTACGTGCAAGAAAGACTGCAAGTTTGCGGGACTCGAACATGCGAACCTCAAACTGGAGAAAAAACTCAAAGGTGATGACTAATTATAGTACCGTTGTTATTATTATGAAATTATTAGATAAAAAGACATATATATGTACAATAAAAATACAAAAACGAACACAATACTTCCGATTTCTAATATTAGAAATTTCTCGGAAGTAATAATTATTATATACAGGGTGTCCCACCAAACTTGGACACCTCAAATTACTCGGCCCCTGAAAGAGTTTTTGAAAAATAAAAAAATCTAGGGTACATGTGCTAATTATGCGGTTTCAGTTATGAAATTTTTTTTATACAGGGTGGTTCAAAAGTCAGAAATTGAGGTGTCAACTTTCGATTTTTAAATGAATCGACCTGAATTTTATTTGATAATTTTACTTCTAAATGATTCCTGAGTACTTTTTTAAACAAAAATATTACATACAGGGTGGTTTTTTTTCGACCAATTTTTTTTCTAAATCTTGAATAACTCAAGTTCGGTTAATTTTTTCGATAACAAGAATAGAATGTGTTTGTGTAATGAATACACGTTCTTTCAATTGGCATCAAAAATTTTTATACAGGGTGGTTCACAAGTGAAATAATAACTTGATTTTTTTTAAAACCGAGTTTTTTTTAATTTTTTATTTAGGATTAATAATTCTCGTCTAATTTTACACATTTTTCGTTAGTCATATCGAAAAACAAAACTAAAGTGTTGTACAGGGTGAGACATAATTTTTTTGTAACACCCTGCATATGGGCAGTCAAAGAGACGCAAAATTCAATATAAAGACTAAATATGCAAGAAAAACTTTGATTTTTAATTAAACAAAAAAGTTATGGTGTTTTAACTAATATTGTCGCATGGACCACCCTGTAGATATTTTCTTAAACTATCATGTAGGTACTCTAAGTTGTATAAAATTCAACGAAGACTTCGAATCATGTGGGAAAAAACAAGTAAAAAACACGAATTTGAAGCCACTTTCAATTTGGTGTCCACACTGAATGATTTTAAAACTTGAAAGAAAAAGTAGGTAGGTGTAGACACAAAATTGAGCATGGCTTTTTGGATTCATTTTTTTTCTTTCAGATTTGGACTCCTCGTTGAATTTTAGACAGTTTCGACTACCCATATGATGGTTTAAGAAAATATCTACAGGGTGGGCCATGCGACAATATTAGTTAAAACACCATAACTTTTTAGTTTAATCAAAAATCAAAGTTTTTC
The DNA here is from genome assembly GCA_024516035.1 of Bactericera cockerelli. Lineage (NCBI taxonomy): Eukaryota > Metazoa > Arthropoda > Insecta > Hemiptera > Triozidae > Bactericera > Bactericera cockerelli. The sequence continues at coordinate 29,086,045 of CM044960.1, forward strand.
TTGCATATTTAGATTTTTTTATTTTTTTTTTAGCACATGTACCCTAGATTTTTTTATTTTTCAAAAACTCTTTCAGGGGCCGAGTAATTTGAGGTGTCCAAGTTTGGTGGGACACCCTGTATATTTAAAAAAAATGGAAACAGTATAAACAATAAAATGGAAAGAAATAAATAAATACATATGTCCTAACTAAAGGGCGGGGTTATTGCCTCTGGCAATGTCTTCCACCCAACCCATAGGTGTAGATTGCAAAGGAGTGGTTAATTATGATGTCACAATTTTAGTAAATAACTTATTAACAATACCTATCTCTATGTTTAAAAATCAAATCTGTGTGTGTAGCTGAAAATGTCCTCTTAGGGGTGGTCTGTTTACAATACCACATTGAAAATTTCATGAGCGATAAACCCCCCTAAACCACCGTCAAACTACCTAGAACATTATCAAAATTAAAATATCCATTACCATTAACGGCGACAAAGTGCCAGGTTTTAGCTAGTTAATAATAAAATAAACATGTTTCTTTGTGTCATTTAATCACACTTTTAGTTGGTTAGCGTAGAATTATAGGACTTTTTCCTTATCCTAATATCATATTACACTTAGTCAAGGTATCAGATTTATATGAAGGTGCTATGGTGCCTACATAAGTGTATTCACCATTGAATCAACCCTCAGGTAAGGCGTCAGAGTTAGACTTAAGTAAAGCATCTGGGTGCTATGGTGCCTACATAAGTGTAGGCACCATTGAATTAACCCTCAGGTGAGGCATCACAGTTAGACTTATTATTATTATTTAACACTTTATTGGTCAACTACATGATACATTCAACAAAATAAGACATGAAAAAAAAGAACCCAATAGAATATGTAGTGAACCAAGGGGCGAGGTTAAAGCCTGTGGCTTTCTCTTCCACCGAACCCCATAGGATATAAAAAAATGAAATAAACAATAAAAAAATATATATATTTAATAATAAATACTTGTAAAAAAAAGTAAGGCACCTCATTTACAGTTAGACTTAAGTAAAGCATCTGGGTACGATGGTTCCTACATAAGTGTAGGCACCATTGAATTAACCGTCAGGCGAGACATTACAGTTAGACTTATGTAAGGCACCTCATGTATGTTCCAGAATGTCTGCGGCGGCAACACGATGCAATGCTGCATGCTCTACGCCTGTCCGATAAGAACAAAGTCCTGGAGTCTCGCCTCAACAGCAAAGAGGACAAGAAGGAAAGCGAGGTGAGCCGGAATTTCGATAGGAATTATTATTATTCAAAACTTTATTAGATATAAATGAACAATATGGACATAATATATATGTACAATACAAATACATAGTTATTTTAACAATAAAAAAAGGGAAACAATATATACAATTCTACAATCTGTCCCAATAACTCAATTGTAAAATGTGTCAGTCATCCAGAGAATGTGGGTTCGAAACCCAGCCGAGGTATGACCAGTTATGGTTCCATTTGGAATTTTGACCACATAATAATACGTCTTGGGCTTACTACGGAATAATTGGAATTATCAGGCCTAGTTAGGCATTATAAATGAGGATATGTGTTTATTATTAATCGAACACAGTGAGGTTCTTTTTTAACTTGCATACTGGACGGTTTGGCTTTCGTTTGTCTGTCTGTGTGTCTGTTCCGCAATAACTCTCGAACGGATTCTTCAAAATTGTTGAAATTCTAGTTTACATGTTCATTTGGACCCAAGAATTTTACCTATAGTTTTTGGGCCACTCGGGGCCAAATGGGGGCCGTTTTGGTGAAAATTGAAAACGATTTTTCTATTTTAATTGAATAAAGTAAGGCTCTTAAAATTTTGTCTCGTTCCGAAAATATATTAGAGTTTTGTAGTAAAATTTGGTGATCGTGAAAGCTAAGGGTATTCTGTGGTAAAAGCTAAGGCTATTCTGTGGTAATAAATCAAAAAAGGTCCAATAAAAGGGTCGGTTGATATTTTTTAATTAAAACCTATTGAGTGGGGTATTGAATGAAAGGTCTCGATGTCCTCATGCTTGATCGAACATTTATAATGCGATAGTTGAATCTGTGTGAGGTTTACAGTTCACAGAACCACTAGTATTGTTTATTTTTCATCAAATCCCCATGTCTGATTCAAACCTTCCCTCAGAAGAATCACAAGGACATGTTAGAACTTCAGGAGAAGATAACCTCCCTCACCAAACTCATTGAGGATCTCAAGAAGGAGAATCGAACCAATCAGAGCACAGCTAGGACCGCGAGGAGCAAGACCACTGCACTCACCAGCAGGGAGAAGGAACACAGCGAGCTGAGGGAGAAAGTGGAGGACTACAAGATCATGGGTGAGGAACTGAGGACAGAGAGGGGAGAGAGAAGATTAAATCTGGTGACAACATTATTATTATTATTTAACACTTTATTGGTCAACCACATGATACATTCAACAAAATAGAAAGGAAAAAGAAGAAGAAATTGGGGGGGGGGGGGGGGGGGGGATTATAAGGCACTGCAACAAATAGCATGTAGTAATTGTTTTTTTTTTTTCTTCAATTTATTATGTAATTTTAGAATCATGTTTAACTAACTAGCATCCCAACCTCTATTGTATACTCTTATTGAGAAATACAATTATATTTTTATTCTATTCTATTCATTCAACAAAATAGGACATGAAAACAAAAAATCTGGTGTAAACATCACACGACTTTCCTTATCCCCAAAAAGGAGTCGAATATTTCCACTGGTGACTCAACGGTAACAGATAACTAAAAACCAATGCCAAATTCGTAATCAGCACTTCAAAATCATTGAATTTGATATGTCACAACCCCCATGTAGGATGAATAATAAAAAAGTTAGTCAAACTGGGTCCCCCCCAAATACCGGTAAATTGGGGCCGAGTTCCAAAAAGTTCAAGATATAAAAAAAATTATCAGAATAGACCCCTATTTTTTTTTTAATCTAAGAAAATGTTGTTCTCTAAAAAATTTTGTATCTTTAACCAATTTAAAGAAGCGGCGCTTGCGGCTAGCATTTGCGGCCCTGTGGCCGCAGAATGCGGCCGATTTCAACCAAAAGTTTCGTGGTTCGTCTGGTGTATAAAATTAATTTGTGTACCAAATTTCAAGTCTCTAGCTTTTACCGTTCTTGAGATATCTTGTTCACACACACACACACACAGACAGACAGACAGACAGACAGACAGACGCACGGACCAATGGCTGAAAACAACTTTTTTGGTATCCTGAGGCCATGATTCGTCCAGAAATGTGAAAAACTGGGTAGGTCAAATTTTCGACGAATACAATACTTTCCTTATTATAAGATAAGGAAAGTAAAAAGAACACAATAGAATATGTAGTGAACCATGGGGCGAGATTAAAGCCTGTGGCTTTCTCTTCCACCGAACCCCATCTTCTTTTTAAGTGAAAAGTTTGCAAGTTAAAAAAATGACAGCCTCCGTTGTGCAATGGTTATCACTACTGCTTGTGCTCCAAAAATCCTGAGTTCGATCCTCGATTTGGGGAGAATTTTGTGACGGACAATGCTGCTACTAATCATGTAATAAACACGTGATGCTGGTATTTCCGGTCCAACCCTGGTAAACATGGGTTAACCCCGTTAATATGTTAAAATTGAAAAAAAACCCCAGGCCTGGTGAGATTAATGTGGGTAGCTGGTACAATTCTAGGGTAAAATTATGAATAACTAACTTATCAGGATGTGAAATCATTGGACATGTTAAAGGCCTAGACACTGTATGTGGGCGTCCATATAATCCACCCACCACTCTGGACAAGGAATTATTTTTATTGGTTGAAAAAACCAAAATATATGAGGTGTTGTTATTTTATCAATTTCAACAAGCACATTATTATTTTAAAAAAAGCTTCTCCTTCTTTTCTTTTTTCTTCAAAGAGAAATTTCATCCTGGGCCTCCTGTGTGCTAAGCTTTAGATGTATTCTATTACTAGAAAAATCCTAGTCAAGTGTAAGTAATGTGCGATGACTGTGCTGAGCTTTCTCACTAACTTTCACCAGTAGTAGAAGCATTGCGGTCCATTGAAAGTAATGTTTACATTCGATTCGTAACATAATCATGCCTTCAGGCTATCAAAGTAGGCAGTTGTTTACATTCCATAAGTACAAGTTAACATTGTTCTAGTTGACCACTGGATCCTCACCGTGGCCCGTTGGTCTAGGGGTATGATTCCTGCTTTGGGTGCAGGAGGTCCGGGTTCAAATCCCGGACGGGCCCTATTTTTGTTAATATTTATAAAATTTCGTAATGTAATCATTTTTTCAATGTAACCTATCTAAAAGTGACATTTTTATCACATTCGTAATATTTGTTTCTGTAATTTAATTGTTTTGTATTTCAAGTGTTATACGCTTATACGTAACTTAAATTGGGAATAAATATAGAATCATTATGAAAAATTACAAGAAAAATCCATGCCAATTACAGTCGAACCTGGACATAAGAGAACTGGAATTTTTTTCTTTTACATCCAGATTTCTCTTATAAAGAGATTATTTTCTCTTAAAAAAAGGTACATTTGACATGAAAGTTGTTTTCTTGTATCCAGGTGATGTTTCTTACAACCAGTTCTCTTATATCCAGGTTTGACTGAAGAAGAATGTGGACACGTCATACAACTGATTCCATTTTGGGTTTCTGGTTTCAGAGAAGAATGGGGACACGTCATACACCACTGATTCCATTTTGGGTTTCTGGTTTCAGAGAAAAAATGTGGACACGTCATACAACTGATTCCATTTTGGGTTTCTGGTTTCAGAGAAGAATGGGGACACGTCATACAACACTGATTCCATTTTGGGTTTCTGGTTTCAGAGAAGAATGGAGACACGTCATACAACTGATTCCATTTTGGGTTTCTGGTTTCAGAGAAGAATGGAGGCACACGTCATACAACTGATTCCATTTTGGGTTTCTGGTTTCAGAGAAGAATGGGGACACGTCATACAACACTGATTCCATTTTGGGTTTCTGGTTTCAGAGAAGAATGGAGACACGTCATACAACTGATTCCATTTTGGGTTTCTGGTTTCAGAGAAGAATGGAGGCACACGTCATACAACTGATTCCATTTTGGGTTTCTGGTTTCAGAGAAGAATGGGGACACGTCATACAACTGATTCCATTTTGGGTTTCTGGTTTCAGAGAAGAATGGGGACACGTCATACAACTGATTCCATTTTGGGTTTCTGGTTTCAGAGAAGAATGGGGACACGTCATACAACTGATTCCATTTTGGGTCTCTGGTTTCAAAGAAAAATGGGGACACGTCATACAACTGATTCCATTGTGGGTTTCTGGTTTCAGAGAAGAATGGGGACACGTCATACAACTGATTCCATTGTGGGTTTCTGGTTTCAGAGAAGAATGGGGACACGTCATACAACACTGATTCCAATTTGGGTTTCTGGTTTCAGAGAAGGACCTCATTAAGGAAATGGACCGGCTAGAGCGAGAGAACCTGCTGCAGAAGTCCTACATAGCAGACCTGGAAAGCAAACTGCTCGCCTGTATGTCTAGCAAGGAGGAACTGGAGAGAGCCAGTAAACTGCAGAACCTGAGGGGTGAGACTAGTAAGTTTGCCATTTTTTATCAACTTATATCAACTAGAACGAGACAACTTACTGTAGAAGTCCTGCATAGCAGACCTGGAGAGCAAACTGCCCGCCTGTATGTCTAGCAAGGAGGAGCTGGAGAGAGCCAGTAAACTGCAGAGCCTGAGGAGTGAGACTAGTAAGTTTGACAATTTTAATCAATTTTTATTACTTCTCGCCCATCAGAAGGGAGGCACACTACGTTATGGGCAGCTACAACACAGACCACAAGCGTCCACAGTAGCTCCTGTTTCATGGCTACGAAATAAAAAAAAACTGTGAAACACTCATCATTTAAAAAAAAAAAACAAAATAGAACGAGAAACAACCAGAACGAGAAAGAACACACAAGAGCGCGCGATTAGCTCAGTGGTTAAGCACTCGCTTGCCATGCGGAAGGTCCCGGGTTTGATCCCCCGTGTCGACAAAAATTTGTATTCTTAATTTGGTTACAATTTTTTGTAAGGGATGCCTTTCGGTGCGCTCGTGTTGACCCAGCACCTAATTGGGAAGTATTGTGTCACTTCTCGCCCATCAGAGGGGAGGCATACTACGGGATGGGCAGGCTGCAACACAGACCACAAGCGTCTACAGTAGCTCCTGTTTCATGACTACGAAATAAAAACGGCTGTGAAACACTCATCTTTACAACAAAAAAAAACTTACTACAGAAGTCCTACATAGGAGATCTGGAGAGCAAACTGCTCGCCTGTATGTCTAGCAAGGAGGAGCTGGAGAGAGCCAGTAAACTGCAGAGCCTTAGGAGTGAGACTAGTAAGTTGCACAATTTTAATCAATTTATATTACTTCTCGCCCATCAAAGGGGAGGCACACTACGTTATGGGCAGGCTACAACACAGACCACAAGCGTCTACAGTAGCTCCTGTTTCATGGCTAATAAATAAAAAAAAGCTGTGAAACACTCATCTTTAAAAAAAAAATATCAACTAGAACGAGATAACTTACTGCAGAAGTCCTACATAGCAGACTTGGAGAGCAAACTGCTCGCCTGTACGTCTAGCAAGGAGGAGCTGGAGAGAGCCAGTAAACTGCAGAGCCTGAGAAGTGAGACTAGTAAGTTTGACAATTTTAATCAATTTATATCAACTAGAACGAGACAACTTACTCTAGAAGTCCTGCATTGCAGACTTGGAGAGCAAACTGCTCATCTATATGTCCAGCAAAAAATATATCAAAAGTATAAATGGAAAGTTAACTATTGTACCGACCTCAGTAGCTTAATCGATAAGGCGGCGGACTTGTAACCTGGAGGTCGCTGGTTCAAGTCCCGGTTTCAGAGTAGATTTAGTAAAGCGAGTTTGAGTAGTTGTGATATCACGAAAGTGGTTAACACAAATATGATAAATTTAAAAGAAAAAATCATATGTTTGTGTTGATGCATTACTTAACCAGTCTTCTGTTAGTAATTAGGAATAATTTTGTCAAACTTGAGTTTTTTTTATTTTCTTTCTTTCAGAATGATGATAATACAAAGAAGTTTTTCTTTTCTTATTTTCAGATGATAATACAAAGAATACCGAAACACGAGCTGCTCAAGTATCTTCTACAAGTTGTCATACAGTGAGTAATGTTATTATTATTTATTTTTTTCTATAGACCATAATCCATAGTTATACTCTTTCTAGTATCAACTGTTGACATAATGGGACTACCTGTCATGAGCTGACAGTCTAAATTAAGCACTACTTATAGTTTATATCTATAGATATCAGAAGTATTTTAATTATAATAATAACACTCTTTAGTGGAAAGTAACCATCTGGCGAGGTTAACGCTCAGAGCATTTTCTACCACCTAACCCTGAGTCTTACTATTATGTGGTCACAAACTCCAATTAACAGTATTAACAGAAGTATTTTAACATTATCTTTTGAATAGTAGAAGGATAGATAGATCCACTCAGAAAATATAACTCTTATGGCGAAGAAGGATTTTTTTTATCAAATAAGTTTTACTCGACCATTTTTCTTCATGAAAATGAAATGAGAAATTCATCAAACGTAAACTGCGCTACAGTTCATAAGTTGGCTACTTATTTACATACCCCCTTATTTCTTACCCTTTCTCAGAGTTTCACAACGCTCCCTCTACACACATTTTGTTTTAACTTTCCTGCTATCCTGAACCTCCTAGAACTATTGCTCAACAAATTTATCTATCCTTTTCTCCTTTCCTTATTTCCCCAACAAGAACCATTCAGTTGAGCCAGATAAAATAAATAAAGTCAGAGAACAAAGTCAGTCAGAATACCTAACGAGAGAAACGATTAATCAACATGCAAAAGAACTAAATTATATAAAACACCCGCAAAGTATGGACACTAAAAGATTAAATAATTATGTACCAAGTCATTTTAATGCAGCTTTGCGAAGTGAAAAAAATTATGGACAGTTAAAAGGAAGCAGCAGTAGTTGTGAAGCCTTGAATGGTGGTTGGAATCATGCATCCATAACAAAGCAAGTATTGATGGGTCAGTCTGATGTGTCATTGAAGGATTGTTTGAGGAGATGCAATGGACAGCTTAATTTATATCAGAAGTCCTTATTCAAAAGTAATCCATGTAAGTAATCTACCTCAGAAAACAAGAGGACTGTATCCCTTTAGTGTGCGGTAGTAGCATTAAATACAGGGTGGGGCAAAAGTCTGGAAACCCCTGAATAACTTTCGAATGGCTTATCCGGTAAAATTAAATTTTTGTCCGGTAAACCAGGGTAATAAGACCTTCTTTTAGAGTTGGGCCGATTTTTGTTACCAGCCCCCATGTCGGGGCCAGGGGGGCCAACTTCATTTTTTTAAATACGAACCCCCACCTTGCGACACATTTTTGGAAATGTCTTTAAATAAGAAATACATTGGTGCAAATTTTATTTTTTTATTATTAACAGTTTACAAATGGCGTCCATATTTGTGTATGCAGTGTAAAGTCTGGAAACCCCTGAATAACTTTCGAATGGCTCATTTGGTAAAATTAAATTTTATACGGTAAACCAAAGTAATAAGACCTTCTTTTAGAGTTGGGCCGATTTTTGCTATCGGCCCCCATGTCGGGGCCAAGGGGGCCAACTTCATTTTTTTTAAATACGAACCCCCACCTTGCGACACATTTTTGGAAATGTCTTCAAATATTAAATACTTTGGTGCAAATTTTATTTTTTTAATGTTAACTGTTTGCAAATGGCGTCCATATTTGTGTATGGCGTCCATATTTGACCCCGACATGGGGGCCGATAGCAAAAATCGGCCCAACTCTAAAAGAAGGTCTTATTACTTTCGTTTACCGTATAAAATTTTAATTTTACCAAATAAGCCATTCGAAAGTTATTCAGGGGTTTCCAGACTTTAGTTCACTGCATACACAAATATGGACGCCATTTGCAAACAGTTAACATTAAAAAAATAAAATTTGCACCAAAGTATTTGATATTTGAAGACATTTCCAAAAATGTGTCGCAAGGTGGGGGTTCGTATTTAAAAAAATGAAGTTGGCCCCCTTGGCCTCGACATGGGGGCCGATAGCAAAAATCGGCCCAACTCTAAAAGAAGGTCTTATTACTTTGGTTTACCGTATAAAATTTTTATTTTACCAAATAAGCCATTCGAAAGTTATTCAGGGGTTTCCAGACTTTACACTGTATACACAAATATGGACGCCATTTGTAAACTGTTAATAATAAAAAAATAAAATTTGCACCAATGTATTTCTTATTTGAAGACATTTCCAAAAGTGTGTCGCAAGGTGGGGGTTCGTATTTAAAAAAATGAAGTTGGCCCCGACATGGGGGCTGGTAACAAAAATCGGCCCAACTCTAAAAGAAGGTCTTATTACCCTGGTTTACCGTACAAAAATTTAATTTTACCGGATAAGCCATTCGAAAGTTATTCAGGGGTTTCCAGACTTTTGCCCCACCCTGTATATGTTACCTATTATGTATAATTATTAATGCAAATAAATTACAAATTAGAAGTTGTTATGGTTTGTTTACATTCAGTGTAATGATAATTACGTGTAATATACATACGGCGTGCGTAGGCCGGAACTTGGCCTGGCGCACTGCCGTACGCCTAGATTAGTCATTTATTTATCATATCATTACTCTGCCCGATCAGGACTCATTAATGAGGCAACTGTGTGTGGAGCCATTATTATGTGGTCAAATACTTAAATAAATGAGGAGAAATTTATTTTATTAAAATGTCATCATAAAATTTCATTAAAGTTTAGAGACGTCTCTTGAACCATTAAATTCAGATCCAAACAAACAAATTTGAAACAATGGATTGATCTCAGGTCTAAACAAATTTTCAGTCAAAGATTGTGAAAAATGTGAAAATGCTCTCTCTCAAGTTCAACATAGGTTGAGTTTGGTGAACAGTTTTCATACGGAACAGAAAATAAAAGTAGACCATATGAGGGAGTTGTTCGACAAGACCATGTCAATGTATGATTTGCTGAGACGGTCCAACAAACAAGTGCAGACAGTGGCCACTAGCACAGGTAACCGAAGATATTTTAAATGCTTCATGTCCCGGGTTCTTTCAGTCTAATATGAAAAATGGCAGCGAAATAGTTTTATTTTTTATTCACATCGTGACGTCAGAAACTATGGTTTTGTTGTTATATTTTATAAGAGAACTTTTTACAGAGCAAAAATAATATAAATGTTTATTTGTATATTGTTAAAATATTCTATTACTCTTCAAAGCTTGATATAACTAGTACCCCTTATAAAATATCAAGACATTTTTAATGCTAATTAGAGCTTCAATTAATATTCATTGAGAAATACACTCATTGCTGTTCCATACATATTAAATGTCTAGAACAAATCCTTGTTTGATTCACAGAACTAGTAATCACAAATGACCGTATAGTATCTATTATCCAAATCTCCACTCCCGTAGGTAATGTATCCCCCAAAACGGACCGAAAATCTCCTAAACACAAAGATGACTCTACCCTTGTGAAAACAAAAAATCCTACAAGCCCTAAATTAGTTCGTAAGTCATCTCTGAAAACAGGCTGCAAAATATCTCCTGAGTCAAAAAACTACTCGATCCAAGTAAAAACTAAAAAAGATGAATCGGACAAAGATATTGACGCTGAAAAAGACATTAATAAGAAAGTAAATGAAATAGAAGACACTATGAGTTATACAAGTGATATAGAGAAAGTTTCAAGAAATATAGATGCAATCATCAAGAGAAAATTACCAGAAGATGATATTTGGGCAGGTAAAACAATTAGAATAGATTCACAACAAACATTTTACAGGGCTGTCTTAATATCGCGACATAAAATGTTGTAGAGAAAACTCATGAAGGTACCCATTAAATAGCATTATTGTTTGACCACTACTTCTCCTTGAAAAATATCGTACGATCTCCTTAAAAATTGGGTAATATATTTAGCGTCTACAGTAGCACGGAATAAACTCATTTTTTTTTTTTTTTTTTTTTTTAAGAAAGGATGTTGCGCAACTTTTCGCAACAAAAGGTTGCACTCAGTGGGATCCTAGCCTAAGTCTGGGAATCCAGTTCGAGTTAATATTCTTGAATTTTGACTTGGAAGATACTCCAGGTAGAACCATGGACGTATAGAACAGAGAATTGGCATGGCAGTCTATCACGGCCATGTACTAATTTATTGAGTTTTCTTAACGGGAACTACACTAGTTTCTAATCAACACCCAATTTCTTTCCCAAATGGTCTAACCATTTTTTAGATTCCACGCTCCAAGCACCCATGGTTTCCACAGCAACAGGTTGGAATATGTAGCCTCTCTCTTTGATTTCAATGTATTTTGTATGTTTCAATCTTGAAGCTGTTTCAGCTGCTGCCCCTGCCTCTCTTGATGTTTTTGCTATATAAGTGGAGGCAAAGGTATCGACACATGTCGCATCCCACACTAAACTTGATCCACGGGACCAGGGAACTAATGTGACTCCATCTGGTCGTTTTCCGTCGTTTCTTGACAAGCCAGATGGTTCCAGGGCTGACGGAATTTTAATTGATGACAATGTTCTTTGTATTATGTCATTTAATTCACTGTGGCGGTAGAATCTGCCAGCACTTTTTCTACATGAGAGAGAGTGTAGGCCCAGCGTGGTTACTTTCTCACCGCAAACACAGGTATATTCTCGACAGAGGTTAGAACCTAGCCGCAATCCAATGCTGATTCTTAAGATGTTATCTTCCAGCATAGTTCCGATGGTTTTTGATGGAATGGCATGGAGCCAGGCATTTGATTCTTTTTTCTGCAGGGCTAAAAATCTTGCCTTGTCTATATCTAGGTTGAAATTCATTTTAGTCTCAATGATATTTTGCACAACTATGTCATCCCATTGTTTTTGAGACATCTTTTCAGATGGAATGGTGTTGTGTAATAATTCCCAATTATTCATAGCTTCCAGTTCGTGCTCCAAAATCAAAGTGTCAACAGGTATATTTAATATGATGGAGACATTGGTTTTGGAAGCAAAACAAGAGGCTAGGAATGCAGGTAAGGCAATATCTATGAGGTTCCTTATTCCTAATCCACCATTACGAATTGGAAGTGTTCCTTGAATTAATTTTTTTCCATCAAGAGTGACATTTAGAATTTCTTCAAGAGACGATTTGATAAGGAGTGACATATCATCCAATAGTGCAGTGCAATTCCAACATGGTAAAGTCCGTAATAAGTACATCAGTTTAGGAATACCTAAACTATTTTTCAATAGGAAGAAAGCAATGTGGGATGGAAGTTCTCTTAAGCGTTCGCATGCTAATCTTAATATGCGCATTTTCTCCGCTATAGCAATGGAGAAACCATCAAAAAGTAGAGGAGTGCCCAAGAGGGTCAAGTTTTGATTGTTGGTAATTTGAATTCCAGGTAGAATACTTTGAAAGTCAATAATAACATCAAGATCTATTTGACCAGAAGTGAAAAAAAGCCTCAAAGAGGAAATGCTTCTTGCATCCTCGGTTCCCTTCCAGAAGGACGGTCCCTGGGACAAGTTTTTTATATATAATAAAAAATAAATAAAACATTCCTCTTAAAAAAAAAAAAAAAAAAAAAAAAAATCAACACCCTCTCTCTTCTTCCTTAGCCAACACCAGAAACTTCTACGATAAAATTGTACCAGTGAATGCAAAATCAAAATCAACATCCACTGTAATGGTCCTGTACGAACTCAAAAATGACCACTACCACAAAGTATTCAAATAGTCTTAAAATCTCAACATGAATGTTATCTGGACTGGAAAATTGGCAGTCTACTTTAAAATCGAAATGAAGGAATTATGCCTTTTTTAAAATAATTCAACAACTAGCTGCTATCGAAATCAATCCCAGTCAATGTTATGACGCTTGAATTGCATCAATATATGAAAGAAATACCATATTTTATCTTACATGGTAGGTGCACAATAATCCCTTTTTCATATTATCCATGTACATTGTACAAACCGAGAAAATCCGATGAGAATATACTAAAGAATATTGAGCAAGATACATCCAGAATTTTGATTTGTTATTTTTTAATAGGATACACTGCATACACTTTGGACTTTTGAATGAGCAGAATACACGAAACTTAGGCAAGATACATTGAGAATTTTGATTTGTTAATGTTAAAAAGGATACATTCAAAATTTCGATTTAATTTTAAACAGGATAAACAAAATTGAAAAATATACGCTGGATATTTTGAGAATTTTGATTTGTTAATTTTGAACAGGGCCAATCTACAGACTAGAATTTTACGTATTTTTAATTGAGGATTTCGCTAAAATTAAAGGAAGATCGCACATCAAAATCATTTGTGAAATCATAAAAATTTCATGATTTATCTTGTAAAATTAAAAAAAAATCACCTTGTCGCTTCTCAGTGTTAGAATTTTAAGGTAGTGTGGTTTCGTTATGATGTCGGATCATGAGACACTTTAATTTATTATAAACCTTAAATAACTAACTCGTGAACTCTATTCGGGTATTAATGAGTCTTTCAAGGACCAATGTTTTAGAGAAAATCTTCATTCGTTAAAAAAAAAAAAAAAATAGAAAATTGATTTCATGCTTAATACATAGTATATTAAATGTATTTATTATTAACAATCTTTATTTTATTTCACAGGATCACAAGTACGAGAATCTGCTCAAGGAGCGGGACCACTACCAAAGAGAGTACGCTTTCATTGTGGACAAACTGGTGACCATTCCCCTCAGATCTCATGTAAGCTCACATCTTATGCCATTGATATCAGTCGCTACTCAGCCAGGCTACGCAGTCTTGAAAATTATATTATCGGATTCCTCGTTGAAAAATACATGGGAAACAATTTTCACTCTATTCGGATAACCAACTGAGAGGATATGTCAGCCATATATCGAAAATCCCACGTAAAAAATCCTATGAAACAATTAGAGAAACGCTGTATCATCTGATTGAAATGTTTCATTTCAGTCTGTCCCGGTAGCTCAGTGGTAAAGGCGACACTCTGTGAATCCAGAGATTTCAGAGGTAGTGGGTTCGAAACCCAGCCGGGACAAGACAAGTTATCCTCCCATTTGGGATTTTTACCACAAAACGTCTTGGGCTTACTGCTGGAATAATGGGACTCTAATAGTCCTAATTGGGCAGTATAAATAAGGCGATTATATTATTATTTAATTTGTAATAGTGTAATCATGTTAATATAATCCAGAATTCATACAGTAATTAGGTAGCTCACCAATGAATATTAATATAATAATTGAAATTGAAATAATAATTTAAAAAAGGCTTGGTTCTGGGGGCTCTTGTCAATTATTAGCCTCCTTGTAAAGACAGTGGTAGAAGTGCTGAGTCATTCCTCCACTGTTTGGCTACTATCGTTCACGATGACGTCACTCTATGATGTTGATGAATTGAAATTTTTACAGAACAATTCCCGAGAATCTCCCCTGACGAACTTGACCAATCTGATCCTAGAGCGGGACGAGTTCCACAGACTGGGTGAAAACTTACAGCACCAAGCTCTAAGTGAAAGCAAGAGTGACTCGGTGGTAAGTTACCTCACCTCTCACAATTTGTGAAAAATCGGGGCCAAAAAAGCACTCTCACTGAAAATCCCCGAATCTCCCTTTTGACTGTCACACAACGCACTCTGATTGGTTATTTCGTTCAAATAAACCAATCAGAGTGTGTTGTGTGACGGTTGAAAGGGAGATTTGGGAGGACCTTTTGACAAATTTACTCAAGTAAAATCAATAAACAAAATTGTCATACAATAAATTAATAGGGTTGGATGGAAGAGATTGCCATAGGCAATAACCCCGCCCTTTAGTTAGGACAATTGTGTATATATTATTTCCGAGAAATTTCTAATATTAGAAATCGGAAGTATTGTGTTCGTTTTTGTAAAAAAATATTTTTTTGTTCCGATTTCAATTTTTTTCTATGTTGCTTATTTTTTCCCCTGTTTTTATATTTATACTGTCACTTTTGTATTTTAATTTTTAACATTATTTGTTTGTACATATGTCCTTCTAATGAAAAGTTTAATAATAATAATTATAATAGTAGGAAGTACAGTTTCTAATTTATTCCATTTTTTTTCCTAATTCTAAGGGTTGGGTCGAAGAGATTGTCAAAGGCAATAACCCCGCCCTTTATTCAAGACATATATTATGTATATATTTATTTTTTTCTTTTCTCTTTTTACTTCTCTTATAATGTATATTAATTTGTAATTATCTGTGTTGTAATATAATATGTCCAATTAATAAAGTGTATTTTTTTCTCTTTTACTTCTCTTATATTGTATATTGATTTGTAATTATCTGTGTTGTATATAAAATGTACAAAATTTTATAATAATAATTCCGGGTCCGTGAGATAGATATTGATATCTAAATCACGGTGGTGAGAGAATAATTATATGGACGCCCAGATCTGATGTCTAGGCTCCTTTCATGTCCATTGATTCTATTTGGTTTTAATGTCCTGACTTGAGGTAGAAAGGACGGGTGTTTTACCCTCCATTCGCTGGAAATCGTACCAATTAATAAAGTGATAAATAAATATTCCACAGCACTGTGAGTTGAAACGACGGCTCAGTGACCAGGGACGAGAGATCTCGGACCTCAAGCAGAAGTACAGACTGCTTCAGGACGAGTGCTCGCGTCAGGCCGTGTTCACATCGAGTGGTCAAGGCGCGTTCACATCGAGTGGTCAGGCCGTGTTTACATCGAGTGGTCAAGGTCCGTTCACATCGATTGGTCAGGCCGTGTTCACATCGAGTGGTCAAGGTCCGTTCACATCGAGTGCTCAAGGCGCGTTCACATCGAGTGGACAAGGTCCGTTCACATCGAGTGGACAAGGTCCGTTCACATCGAGTGGTCAAGGCGCGTTCACATCGAGTGGACAAGGTCCGTTCACATCGGAGGCGAGAGATAAGGCTGACCTGAGTGCTAGGAGACGTGGCCCGTCTCCCACTAGCACAGGAGTAGATTTGGTGAGTAACTAATATATTATATAATAATAATGTTTTTTTCTTTTTGTTATTATGTCACAATTTTAGCGGTTAGTGCAGAATCATTGGACTTTACCACTTTAATATACAAGGTCTTTTATTATTTTTTGCCTATGATGCGGAATCATAGGCAAAAATATCAAAGCAGCAACTCATTTTTCCTCACGAGATATGAGTGGACCCCGAACATCCAAGTACGGAGCAGAAAAATTCCTACCCCGCTCGGTATCGATCAGGTCACCATGAGTGCAATGCCTAGCGCGCTAACTCACTCGGCCACGGTGATTACTAGTAACAGGTCGCATCCAAGTGAGATTACCCTGTGTAGAAATTTCGTATGCTTTTTTTTAAAACCTATATTTGTACTGCCCATATGATCAAGTAGTTGTTGTGTTGCGTACCATTATCCATTGATACCATCATTCATTAGTGGTTAAATTATCTAATAAATGACGAAAAATTCATACATTTAGCTTAAAATCCAAAATAATAATAATATTACTTTTTAGTGGAAGGTAACCACCAGGCGAGGTTAATGCTCAAAGCATTTTCTACCACCTGAGGAATTCGAATTCGAACCAACGGATCCCTGCGCTACCTGGATTACCAGACTAGCGCGTTAACCACTTGACTACGAGTACACATAATATCACAGATCCGCCCGTACACTGTCTGATCCAACCCTTAATCATTATCACAAAGTTACAAGTGCTATTCATTATTACCAAATTATTCACGATATAATAAACAAGACTTTCTCTAAGTAGCTTAAACTTCTACTACCAAACACAAACTTTGGGTATGGTTGACTTTACTGTGAGATGGCCAAAAAATGTGCTTGCTTTCTCTTTGATGTTTTCAGAGTGTTTGAGGAGGAGTTGATAATTTCTAGTTTTAGATTTTAATTTCAAATTGGAATGAATTTAATTTTTAAAATATGTTATGTATATTTAAATATTTTATCGGTAAAAATAGCATGTTCGATTTTACCCTTCCAGACACCATGATGGTAAGCTGTTCTCAGAATGTAGAATTTAATGCGACAGAGGGAGGCGAAGATTGAAGACTTTTTTTTCATAGTTTAATGAGACAAGTAACTGTTGTTGTTTTTGTTTTTTAGTGTCTGTCCTAGAAGCTCAGTGGTCAAAGAGGCGCCGCGTCCGGTCTGGTAATCCAAAGGTCGCGTGTTCGAAACCCAGCCGGGACTTGACAAGTTATCCTCCCATTTGGGATTTTGACCACATAAAAATACGCCTTGGCTTACTGCTGGAATAATGGAATGTACCAGTCTGAATCGTGCAGTACAAATATGACCTCATTGTTATTATTATTTCCAGGACACCTACCTCAACTTACAAGATGAGAGAGACAAACTGTACCTGGCCAACTGTAAACTTCAAGAAGAGAAGACCGAACTTTTGTCCCGGATAAAGGTAATTTCTCCAAGTGGATGGTCAATTGTTCATAATGATAATTCTACATGAGTAACATGACCTTGTAATGATCTTTTAGTAAAAACAAAGAATTATTTTATGCATTGTCAAAAAATACTATGAAATAAAGAAATTTGTCGCAGTCTAAAAATTCAACATATTATGAAAAAACTCGAAAAGAATCTCCGTGTAATTCCAAATGTTCCTTTAATTTCCAGTTTTTAAAGAAATAACATAACAATTGTCTAAAATACATTACCAAAAAGCTCAATTTTTTTGAATTATTTTAGTAATTCTATTTTTAATATTATTACTATAATTTCTTTTCTTTTCCCCTCGCAGAAAATTCAAATGGAATCCTCATCCATGAACGAGGATCGAATCCGTGGTCTGGAGTCAGAACGACGTCACCTCATAACCAAACAGTCCGACCTGACTACTCAGTTGGGCGAAATGGAGGAAGAGAACAGGGGACTGAAGAAGAAGCTGTATGCGTGTGAGCATGAGCTGTGTGAGGAGAGGAACTCTCGCAACAGCATACGGTAAGTGGAACAGAGGACTGAACAGGACGTATCATTTTTTTTTTTTTTTTTTTTTTTTTTTTTTTTTTTTTTTTTTTTAGCTTTATTAGGTAGAACAAAAAATATATACAGTAGAACACAATGAAATATAAAGAAAAACAAAAAGATTAAACAAATATACAAGAAGGAAAAAAAGAGAGAAATGTCCTACCTAAAGGGCGGGGTTATTGCCTGTGGCAATCTCTTCCACCCAACCCTTTGTTCTGCCAGCCTCCATGGCGTAACGGTTGTAACTACTGCCCGTAGTCCAGAGATCCTGAGTTCGATTCCCGGTTGGAGCAGACTTTTCGCACAGAAAATTCTGTTCCCTCCGAACATGTGAGGCTGGCAATTCCGGCCCCACCTAGACTGGGTGAGGTTAATGTGGGTACCTGGTACAATTCCCAGCGAATGGAGGGTAAAACCCCCGTCCTGTCTACAAGTCAGGACGTTAAAACAAAATAGAATCAATGGACATGAAAGGAGCTTAGACATTGGATTTGGGCGTTCATGTAATCCTCTCACCACCGTGATTTAGGTATCAATACCTATCTCACCGACACGGAATTATTATTATTTGTTCTGTCCCTTCTCAGTGATCAAAGCGTGTGACTAGTAATCCAGAGGTCGCGGGTTCAAAACTCAGCCGGGACATGACAAGTTATTCTCCAATTTGGTATTTTGTAAACATAATGATCCGTCTTGGCTTACTGCTGGAATAATGGGACTCATTAGACCTTATTGGGCAGTATAAATAAGTCCTTATTGTTGTATGTGTGTAAAAATAAAATAGAAAAATGTTGCCTCCTGTGATCTGTATTAGCAAGGCAGGTAGATGGTACAATGTTAAGGTATTATACAGGGTCTTCATAAAGTCTCACCCAGGCCTAGGTTTCTCGAAAACAACTCGGAATATCAAAAAACGCAAAAACCCGTATTCCTTTATATTTAGGAGGATTGATTTTCAGCCAAAAAATTTTTGCCTACACGGCCCCAGTCAGGCTGGGCATGGACCAACTTTAAAATCTTAAATAGAATGGTATGTCTTGTGGCATATTGTTTTAAAGGTCTTATTGAGGGAAGTTCCTTACCTCTAAACTGGATACTCCTGACCTACTGGAATCAATCAGCATCAATGTTCCTGGCTATGCTACGCGTTCCTCACTCCCATTTCGACCTCCTTTCGCACGAACAAATTATTTACAGAACAGCCCTATGATAAGATTCCAGCGGTCGGCTAACATGATCAAGGACCACATTGACTTTTTCTGCACTTCCTCACAGGAAGTGAGGTTATTCTATAATAATCAATGTTTTACTGACCTTTCCTCATAGATACCACCTTTCTTAATCTTTTATCTTCTAGTCTAATTTAGTTCCACTACAAACTTTAAGTTCCTCTTCGATCTAGTCTTTATTTTGTTTTTACCTGTATGTTGTTGTGTTTTTTGTTTTTTTTTTGTTTTTTAACCAACAATAATTTTTTTTTTTTTTTCTTCATGCCAAGCATATACCTTAACTTTAGTATAGCATTAGAATTAGATATTTTTCATTAGATTTAGATTTGTAATAGGTATTAAAATAAGATAGAATAATTATAATTTCATTAGCTAGGGAACCAATTTAATGTAATAGTTAGAAAAGGATCTTTTGTAATCCGTTCATTGTAAAATAAATAAATAAATAAAGTTCATTACAATAAATTTCAGTGTGCTACGACTTACCGTTCTTGAGATACAGGGTCGGACGTCCTGCGTAATATCCATATATTTTGACCTATAACTCGTTAACCGTAAATTATGGAGAATTTTTTTCTTGTTAATAAGAACTCCTTATGGCAAGAACTTTCGAACAAGTTAAAATTTGATTTGTTTTTTCGTTAAATTTTTTTCGACTGTTCGTCCGGCTGGCTGACGAAACCGACCAGAAACTAAGATCAACAGAGTATGTCGAGTTATAACTTGTTCGAAAGGTCTTGTCATAAGGAGTTATTATTAACAAGAAAAAATTTCTCCATAATTTACGGTTAACGAGTTATAGGTCAAAATATATGGATATTACGCAGGACGTCCGACCCTGTATCTCGAGAACGGTAAGTCGTAGCACACTGAAATTTATTGTAATGAACTTCTCTCAATAAGACCTTTAAAAAAATATGCCACAAGACATACCATTCTATTTAAGATTTTAAAGTTGGTCCATGCCCAGCCTGACTGGGGCCATGTAGGCAAAAATTTTTTGGCTTAAAATCAATCCCCCTAAATATAAAGGAATACGGGTTTTTGCGTTTTTTGATATTCTGAGTCGTTTTCGAGAAACCTAGGCCTGGGTGAGACTTTATGAAGACCCTGTATATGAATTCTGAGGGACACCCCGAAACCCCCGGATTATTTCAGTTTATATTAAAGGTCAAAGTCTTCTTCTTCTTTCTTCTTCTTCTTTTACTCTGTCTTATCCCGCTCAAGCAGGGTCGACGTTGTTCAACCTCATGGTTGAGTTTAATTGGTTTTGGCACATTTTTTACGGCTGGATGCCCTTCCTAACGCCAACGATTCTATTTGATTTAACGTCCTGGATTAGGACGGGGGTTTTACCCTCCATTCGCTGGGAATCGTACCAGCTACCCACATTAACCTCACCCAGCCTGGGTAGGGCCGGAAATGGCAGCCTCACGTGTTTGGATGGAACAGAATTTTCTTCGAAAAGTCTGCCCCAGCCGGGAGTTGAACTCGGGAACTCTGGACTACGGGCAGTAGTCACAACCATTACGCCACGGAGGCTGAAAGGTCAAAGTATAGAACATTATATGTACAAACTGTACATGCTTTTAGAAGGAACCAGTTCTCCCACTCCTGGTAGATGGGGGACACATGAAAAGTTTTATATGTCCTATGGGGTTCGTTGGAAGAGAAAGCCACAGGCTTTAACCTCGCCCCTTGTTTCACTACATATTCTATTGAGTTCTTTTCATTTCATGTCCTGTGTTGCAGTATGTATTATGTAGTTTGCCAATAAAGTATTAAATAATAATACTAATAAAGATTTAAGAAGTAAAAAAGTGCCCATCTAGTTAGTTCTTCCTTTGCTCTTTCCTAAAATATTGCACATAACATTATATTTGTTTATTTAGAAACTATTTATTAGTAGAACATAATATATATATGCAGACAAATAATGGTAAAAATTAAATATAAAAATTGACAGTATTAATAATATAAACAAGAAAAAAATAAACAAAATATATACATATGTCCTAACTAAAGGGCCTATTCCATGAAAATGAAAACACTTTGAACTTTTACCTTTCTTTATATGCCTATTGTTACTCTAATACCCAATTTCGTAGAACTTTGAGTGTATTATGTAATATGTATTTATGTATGTAATCTTTACTAAAAATAAAGTGGCTGTATGGGCTTATTTTTAGCCCACTGCCAATCTTCTTAAAAAAAAAAACTAAAGGGCGGGGTTATTGCTTATGGCAATCTCTTCAACCTAACCTTTTTATATTTATATTATTAATATATCTCCAATCCTTTCTCCAGGCGCGTTCAAGAGCAGACGGACCACGCTCTGCACAGCTTCCGCCACTGCCAGGAGACTCTGGAGGCCCAGGTGCGAGACCTGAAGGAGGCCAACACGCGGCTGGAGGCTGCCAGGCAGGCTCTGGACTGTCAGGTGCACTCGGTGAGGGAGGACAACACGCGGCTGAGAGCTTGCCTGCAGAGTCTGGACACGAAGAACGATTCTATACTGGTTTGTTTCTCATTTAGTTTTTTGAGAAGTACGTAACTTGTTTCTTTTTTTACCTGAGAAATACATGTATTTAACATTTAGACGACCGGCATGGTTTTTCGTGAATTCTCTTGTGGGACCGGCGATAATACGGCTATCCGACCCCGTGTACCACCGGTGGTACACACTGGTACACCCGGTCCATTCCGTACGAACGTGCGTGTACCACCGGTGGTACACCCGGTCGTCTACGTGTTAAAGTAAAATTAAAAATTAAAAAAAATAGCAGTAAGTTCGTTAGTTATCATATTTATGTTAATCACTTTCGCGATATCACAACTACTCAAACTCGCTTTACCAAATCTACGCTGAAACCAGGACTTGAACCACCGACCTCCGGGTTACAAGTACGTCGCCTTATCGATCAAGCAAGCTACTGAGGTCAGTAAAATTAAAATAAAAAAATAGAAATACTAGTTATACATACCATCTGTTTTTTGAGAAATAACCTTATTCATTAGCCAGCGCGCAACATCGATGACACCTTGAACACACCAGTTCAACTTTAAGGTGACCGAGGTTAGGACTTTAATGGGTGACTTTTAAAATTCAAACACTCGTGATGTTGGCTATTCCCGGCCCCACTCAGGCTGGGTGAGGCTAATTTGAGTAGCTGGTTTGAGAGTTTCCAGCGTAAGGAGGTTAAAACCTTCGTCGTGAGATGACCATGCAGTTGAAGGCGAAGTTTAACAAAAAAAAAATCCTTTTATTTATTTATTTCACAGTCTACTTTAATTGAATTTGATCTTTACCTATAAAGTACCTATACCTACGATCATTCCTGGATCTAGAAATCTAGATAGTAAAGAAAATCCATTTGTGTAATTTTGGATATTTTATAAATTTCTAGAGAAGCTTGGATTCGAAGATCGATCTCATAACTCGACTAGAGAGGGACATGACTGGTAAGGATGCCAAAATAGAGCAGCTAGAAGACCGGATAGCCAAGCTGAAATCCACTCTTGAGTAAGTACTCGCATGAAATTCATTTGCTTCCAATATCTTATGCAATTTAATTATCTAAAAAAATTTACTCTAAAGGCAAAATTAATATGTGTGTGTAATGTGTATAATTAACCATTTTGCAAAAAATATTATTAGAAACTTTTATCATTAGCTTAGGAAAAGAACCTTTGTAAAAATCCAATATTGTTAATAAATTAATAAAATGTTTAAAATGTTAAAAAAAAAAAATGGTAAATGTTAATAGGCAAAACGATAACATAAGTCCTTGCGTAGCATCGGTTTTCCCCATCTAAAACAGTACGCTATCCGAGGAGATTTAGCGCCACAGAGGTATTACAAAACGTCTATTAATTTCGCCTTAAAAATCGTTTGAATGTTTATTTTCTTAATTTATTTAACACGTAGAAAAAGACGAACTATTATACACCTATTATCTATTTGTGGCCTCCATATTGTCTAACCTCTTATTACTCGGGCGTCACTACAATTTGAATCAACCGTAAATACTGTGCTTCTTTCGCCTGTTACAAAACATAGAATTCAGATACCACAGTTCTGTATCATATTATTAGTCAAAATTAATATCCATATGAGCTGAGAAAATTCAAAACTGATCATGTGTTTTGGGGTTTATTTAATAAATACATGAGTATTTTATTTTACAATTTTATACAAGCTTTTTTACAACGAAGGAAAATAAAAAATGTCTAGAAAATCAAAATATGTAAGCAAGCTAGAAAAAATAGTTCTCCACATCGCAAGAATTAAACGTAGAAAATTGAAGTGCAAACGTGACGAACTATGGCTATGAACAAAATGAATCAATAGTTAAATATCGAAGCCGTTAATATCATCGAAACCCTTTTGAAGAATACCTCAAATGACGTTTGAGGGATAAGAAAAGGATTTAAAAACATGTCCGGAATTATATAAATCTTTATTTAGATTATCTTGAACTAATCTTTCCCTGTACCATCATAGTAGGTCATAGATTCCTTTATTCAATATCAAAATAGATAACTTTCTATGTTCATACTAAATAAGACTTTCTGTAAGTCTTTTATTAATCGACTTTACTGTAACTATTACTTTGTTCATGAAATAAATAAACAAAGACTCAAAGTCAGCTTTAGAACAATCATAATGTCACCAGCAATGTAATATACACCCCATTACATTTAACATCCTAACAATTGAATCGGATTAAGTCAAGATTTATTGACACCACTAATGTATTTACTAAATCTGTGTTGATTACCATAAATATAACTATAAGGTATAATTATCTTTCAAGATTTAATTTAAAACTTGATTTAAAGGCAATAACTTTAACTTATAGCCATATTTACGAACTAGATGTTGACTCTTAAGTCATAGCTCTACCTCGATTGTGACTTAACATATCGTTTTGTTCATAAGTATGACTTATAATCTCATTGAATGACCCTTTACTACTCAAAAATAATAATAGGTTTGACGTAGTCCTTAATATGTTTCCTATGATCATACTCACTCACGTCTGTTTTCTTATCTTCCTGCATGATCAAAGTCTCCGTACTGTTGCCTTCCAACTCCTCAAAGTCATCTCTGTTATCTGCCCTTTGTTTTATTCCTTCATCATCTGTTTTCTTGCTCTCTTCGTCTGACTTTTTAAGGTTCTCATTCGCTTCTTTAATGACTTCTAAGCTGACGTTTGTATCAAATTCTTCTGTTCCAATTTCGGTAACTTTTTCCTCGTTGGTATCTTCTTTCGCGTTGTTGGTTTCCACTTCTTTGTTGTCTTCATTCTGTGCAGCTTCTTCGTCTATTAACTTGTGGTTCTTGAGTCGATCCTCCTGTTCCTCCTGCTTCTGTTGCTGTCTAATGTATTCGTTGATGTCGTCCTGAATTGTTTTTAGATTTCTATACGTTTCATCGTCATTGTTCGTGTTGCTATTTTGGATTGGGTTATACTTCCTACCTCGACGACTGTTCCTGTTTTCGTTACTTTCCAGCAGTTTCTGGTCATTCGTACTCAGAGTGTCTATGTTGAGTTCCTTACTGTTGATTCTCCTACTCCCGCCAAGTTCTCGGCTATGCGTCGCACCACTGTGTTTATTGTTGCTGTTGATGGCTTTGATTTTTCTTATAATGTCGTTGGTCTCTTGATTGATTTCTTTGGGTCGAAGTTCGTTGGTGTTTTCAGGTATCTTTTGGTCTTGTCCGTTGAGATCTTCATTGTCCACTGTTGGGGTACTTGTCTTCTCAAGTTCATCTTTATGCTGTCCATTTGTGTCTCCGTTATTTGAATTGCCTTCTACCTTGTCTCCGGTGTTGTCATCTTTATTCTGACCTTCCTCATTGTTATCAACTTTCTCTTTCTCTTCAACATTCTTTTTATTTTTCTCTCCCAGTTCTTTCATTCTGCTGAGCTCTCTTGCTTCCCAACTGGTTTTGTAGCGACTGTTCCTCCTATCACTTCGCGTCGGCGACAATTTTGGCCTGTCCTCTTCAGTCCTGAGTGACGCTAGTTTCGTCACCTTACTGTTGTTTCTCACGTTGGAGAGTTTGGTTGTGTATCTGTTCGGACTCGGAGGGTTCTCTAACTTGTTCCCATCCTCATCTTCGACTTCTTGCGGTGGGTTGTGTTTGTTCTTGTACTTGTACCCGTGGGTTTTGTTGTTTAGGAACTTGGCCAGCACCACGGTGGGGGCCTGGCAGAGGGTTTTGTTGTCGTTACCGTCGCCGGTCGCTATGGTAACGGTGTAGCCGGGCCGGCACTCGCACTTGCCCTTCCACCAGCCGCGGCCCTGCCTCTGACCTTTGCCTCGGTCAGGCACCACCCACTCCCCCGCGCTGCATGGACCTGCAAGCAGAGGGGGACTTGCTTTGAAAAGGAGAAACATCTGTTTGATAATAATTACATAATTAATCCCGGTGGACCTAATCAATAAAAAGTTCAATCCCCCCGGTCCCAAAAAAAAAAAGATAAGAACCCAAAAGCCTCTTATCTACACACCTTTCTTGAATATGGAAGTTACGAGAGGTTTGAATTGAATATGGAAGTAGGAAGTAGTTTTTTTTTATCATATTTGTGTTAATCACTTTCGTGATATCACAACTATTAAAACTCGCATTACTAAATCTACGCTGAAACCGGGACTTGAACCACCGACCTCCAGGTTACAAGTCCGCCGCCTTATCGATCAAGCTACTGAGGTCGGTCTATGGAATATGGAAGTATGGCAGGTAAAGTTGTGTTATGAGTTGTTATGAATTTTTCTACTTTTATTCTTTTTTTTTAGTTCCAGAAAAAAATGGTTTTACCTGTCAAATTCTAAAATTCAAAATAAAACCCTTGCGATTTTTATTACATATAACTACTAAAGCTTACCCTGAGCATACAGCTGTCGACACGTGCCGTCGCTCCACGTGATCATGCCGCGCTTGTTGACGCAGATGTCTTCCCGCGGCTCCTTGGACCGCAGCTGCGGCACCTTGGCTGCGGCCTCGCTCTGCCGTGGAGCCGCACATGCGTTGCTCCCGTCCGAACCGAAAGGGGTCGGGAACAGAGTGCTGGAATATGAACGGATAGAGATAAGTTGATATAGGAACAGAGTGCTGGAATATGAACGGATAGAGATAAGTTGATATAGGAACAGAGTGCTGGAATATGAACGGATAGAGATAAGTTGATATAGGAACAGAGTGCTGGAATATGAACGGATAGAGATAAGTTGATATAGGAACAGAGTGCTGGAATATGAACGGATAGAGATAAGTTGATATAGGAACAGAGTTCTGGAATATGAACGGATAGAGATAAGTTGATATAGGAACAGAGTGCTGGAATATGAACGGATAGAGATAAGTTGATATAGGAACAGAGTGCTGGAATATGAACGGATAGAGATAAGTTGATATAGGAACAGAGTGCTGGAATATGAACGGATAGAGATAAGTTGATATAGGAACAGAGTGCTGGAATATGAACGGATAGAGATAAGTTGATATAGGAACAGAGTGCTGGAATATGAACGGATAGAGATAAGTTGATATAGGAACAGAGTGCTGGAATATGAACGGATAGAGATAAGTTGATATAGGAACAGAGTGCTGGAATATGAACGGATAGAGATAAGTTGATATAGGAACAGAGTGCTGGAATATGAACGGATAGAGATAAGTTGATATAGGAACAGAGTGCTGGAATATGAACGGATAGAGATAAGTTGATATAGGAACAGAGTGCTGGAATATGAACGGATAGAGATAAGTTGATATAGGAACAGAGTGCTGGAATATGCACGGATAGAGATAAGTTGATATAGGAACAGAGTGCTGGAATATGAACGGATAGAGATAAGTTGATATTTTTTTTTATTTTTTTTTTAAGGTACTTTATTTGTATTTTTATAGATCAACAAACATTTCATCAAAAATAACAAAATGAAAGAACAATAAAAAATAAACAAAAAATTAAAAATGTTCATCATTTTTAATTTTTCTTCTTTTTCCAGATATACCTTCTTTTTCCTTCGTCCCTCCTCTGAAGTTAGCCTCAACTAATAGGCAGGGCCGTATCCAGGATTTTCGTCAGGGGGGGGGGGTCCATAATATTATGTTGTAATGTAGTTAGTTTTTACTGTTTATTGTGTTTAGGAATCAACATGTACGTATGTAGATATGTAATGTACCTATAAAAAAATCCAAGGCAGGGGGGGGGCCGGGGCGAGAGCCTGCGTTCAAGTGAGAATTTCGAGGGGGGGGGGCCTCCCCTCTAAATAGGGCCCTGCTAATAGGAGATGTATTTTAAATTTTGTGTACTATTTCCTCCTTAAAAAAATAAAAGGTTTCAATTGAGCTCTTGCACTTTTTCTTTCCCCGAACCTATTTTTGGTCAGCATTGTTCAACCTCTTCCTCATGATTGAGGTTGGTTGATTCTGGCACTCCTACTTCCACATTTTACGGCTGAATGCCCTCCCTAACACCAACCCTGTTAAGGGCGCCAATGATTTGTGTTATTGTCTTCTGGTCTGAAAAAGTTGGTACCGTATCTACTTTACGTCCCCCCAGTGACTGGGTTCGAGTGACGAGGTAGAAATATAAATTCAACCATAGAAAAAAAAATAAATCAGACATCTTAGCCTATTAAATTTTAAAAAAATCAATTAAGAGAAAATAAATTCAGTAGCCTTTCAAACATCTTAAACCATAAATACGTCAAAATAATTTGAAGATAAAACAAAATGAAGATAAACTTGTCTTTCTTTTTGTCCTAAGAAAAAAAGGCCAAGAAGAGTATATCTTCAAATTACTTACTTTTTTTACCAAGAGTTGTGTATAACTTTCAGTTCTTTCTCAGATCTTGAATAATTTCACCCAAAAATGTACTGAATAAATGTATTTGTATTAATTTAATATTGTTCTATGTAATCAATGTACATTGGGCTTGACCCGTCAATAAAGAATAAATTAAATTAAATTAAAAAATACTCACTTCTCCTGGTTATACCTGGCACAGCCACACATGCCCAGGTAGCTAATACCTTCTACGGAAGTCTTGACCGTGTCCTGGAATAGCACCAGCTGTCCGGCGGGGCACGGGCCCTGGGTGCCCACCCTGTGACACCCCTTGCCCCCCGGGAAGAATAGCTTCCCACTGGAGCAGGGGACGGGGACACAGCCCACGTCCATGCCTGAGCTCTGTGGATTGGAGGAGAAGAGGGGAGGTGGTAACGCTATTGGAAGTACTACAGTCGAATTTGGATGTATGAGAACCCAAGGTACAGAGTCTATCATAGAGAGGTTTCTAATAATTATATTCTCTATTACACATGATCAGGAACTTGATTTTTTCTGTTTTTCTTTATTCAAAGATGAGTGTTTCACAAACTTTTTTTATTTCGTAGCCATGAAGCAGGAGCTACTGTATGCATGTAATTGTAAATTAATTTAGAAAATAATTGTAAATTTGAGTTGAACAACGTTGAATAAAAATATGGTAATGATAATGATAATGAATTTTATTATTTATCTACAATGTTTCAATTTTTATAAATTTCCCTCTAAGTACTATGTGTACTTTTAGGGAATTGGTCTAATTGTTTTTTTTTTTTTTTTTTTTTTTTTTTTTTTCTTTTCTATATCTCTAACATATTCTTCAATTTAATTTAACTTGTTTTATATTTCATTGTTGTTCTTCAGATAAAACATTTGTATTTCTTTCTTCATTATTTTCTTATTTTCTATGTTTCTTAACTTCTCTGGTATATTGTTTAATAATGTTGGTATTTGATGTTGTAAAGAGGTTTCTCCATATCTATTTTTGGTATTTGGAATTTTAAATAATCTGTTTCTTGTGTCATGGTTTGTTTCTTGTATAATTCTGTGTTCGTTTTTATAGTAATGATTTGTTGTTAATATGTATTTGTGTAAATTTTTAACATTCATTATTTTGTACTTCTCCATTAAAATTGACCTTTGATTTTTTGAAGTTTTTGGGTATAGTGTTGTTTTTATAATTTTCTTTTGTACAGATTCTATAGGTTTTAAATGAATATCTGCTGTATATCAATATGTTTCTATCCCGTATCTTATTATGGATTCGCATAATGCTTTATATATCATTGTTTTTATATGAATTGGTATTATTTTCTTGATGAAGTGCATTTTTCGTAGTATATTGTTTAATTTGTTTTTCAAATACTCAGTGTGGTTGTTCCATTTTAAATTTTCATTGAACTGAATTCCTAGATATTTCATATTTTTTTCACTTTTGTGCATTTGCAACTGTTGCTTATATTTTTATCAATGCAATTATTCTCATGTAGTTGAATATTCATGTTGGTGCTTTCCCTGAATCTTGCTATCATTGGATTTTGAAATAGTATTGCCACCGTTTTTTCTTTGTTTAAAAATATATCCTTTTTATGTAGCCAAATCAAAACTTTATTTACGTCTTCTTGAATGATTTTATAAACTTCACTCTTTTGATCATGTATAAAATACAGCAGAGTATCATCTGCGTACTGCAGTATGTTGGATTTTATACCAATGTTGTGTATATCGTTTACATATAAGTTGAAAAATGTCGGAGATAATATGGATCCTTGTATTAAGCCGCAGTTTATCAATATTTCGTCACTCAACTCTTTTCCAATTTTTACATATTGTCTTCGGTCATTAAAATAGTTCTTAAAAAATATTTTTGTGTTTTCTGTCAAACCTATTCTATTTAAAACTTCCATTATATTTTCATGATTTATGGTGTCATACGCTTTTTTCAAATCCAAAGATAGTGTTAAACAATACTTATTATTATTTAATGCCATATTTAGGTTTTCTGTATATTCGTTCAGCAATGTACTTGTACTTTTGTTTTTCCTGAATCCATGCTGGTTTTTATTTAATAAATCATTATCTTCAATAAAATATGTCAATTGCTTGAGTATATGTTTCTCAAGAATTTTTAAAATGATTGATAATTCTGTTATTGGTCTGTAGTTATTATATTCGTTTTTAGTACCTTTTTTGAAAACTGGTGTGACATTTGCTTTCTTTAACCCTTTTGGTATTTCTTTTTCTGTTAAAATTCGATTGATTATAGTTGTAATTATTTCTCCAAGCCAAAAGATATTGTTTTTTACATCTTTTGGTCTAATTCCATCATGTCCAGGTCCTTTTGTTATTTTAATCTCTTTTGTTATTTTTATTAGTTGGTTGTTATTAATAATATTTATATTAAATAATTCTCGATCATGATTTTGTTCTATGTCAAACTGTACATTTGCATGAAGATTTTCTTTTTTCATTTTTATTTCAATTATTTCTTGTTTGAAATTTTTATTAAAATTGTTTGCTATTTCTTTTATATTTAATTCAGTATTTTTAAAATTGTTTTTTAAAACTGTTTCATTATTTTTTCTCTTTTTGTTTGTAATGTAATCAATATTATTCCAAGTTTTCTTCATGTCACCTTTGCAGTTCTTGAACTTTTCGAAATTATTTTTTCGTTTAGCTTGAGTTATCATGTTGTTCAATTTGTTCCTCATGTTTTTAAAATCTTGTTTTAATAGATCATTGTTTGGGTTTTTTCTTAAAATTTTCCAAATTTCATTTTTCAATTTTATTTGGCTTCGAATTTCTTTAGTAATCCAAGTGTTTCCTTCATATTTTTTCTTTATTTTTATACATTTCGATGATTTTTCATAGATCTCTTTCATAGTATTTACAAACATATTGTATAGATTTTCAGCTCCTTCATGACTTTTTATTAAATTTGTCCAATCATATTCACTTATCATGGTATTTAACTTATCTTCATTTAGTGTTTTAATTTCAATTATATGGTTTCCATGATCTATTTTGAAGTTATTTATTTTAGCATACACAAAATAATGATCTGCTATTTTTTCTCTTATCACACTTGATACATAGGAATTCTTCGATCTAATATTTATATGGTCCAAACATGTTGAAGATAGTTTATTATTGAGGATTTCTTCTCTTGTAGGTAGTTGTATAGTGTTATGTATTCCATTATTATAAAGTAATTCAATATATTTTTGACTTGTTGATGTTTCTTCGATTGTGTTGATATTAATGTCTCCAATTATAATGATATCTTTGTTTTTCTTTTTTTTTGTTTTTAATCCATTTGCTAAGTTCTTCAATAAATGATGTTGGATTAAGTTTAGGGGGACGGTAAATTATATTTATGATAATATTTTTCTTTTCAATTTCTATTTCAAGGTTTTCAGCATGTTTAAATTTTACAGATGATAATGTTCAACTTTTCATTCACATAGACTGCTATTCCACCACCTTTTCCTTTAGATCTTATAAAAGTATACATGTTAAAGTTTGCAATTGTATATAAATCGATTTCATCTTCTTTTTTACCAAATTCTGTTTAAACCAGAATGTCTAATTTATCGATAACATCATTCAAGTGTATTTTTAATATATCAAATTTATCTTGGTTGATTGTTCTAATGTTGGTATGTAATATATTTAAACATTCCTTTTTGTTCTTCATTTCAAAGTATTTCCAATTTTCAATATTATCATAAAACTTTGTTTCATAATTATCTTGTATGTATTTGAAATTTTCAAAATTCATGAACAATTTATTAAAATTACTTCTTTAAAATGTTATTATTATTATTTTTTTTTTTTTTTTGATGATGATCATTGTTATTGAAGATTGATTAGATCTTCAATTGTATACAATGTTATCACATTGCTGTTATCAGTCTTTCTCATGAAAACTTTACCTCCTCTGGTCCATACATATTTGTAGTCCATTTCTTTTTTCTTCTGTTTGGCCTCATATAGCAGTTTTTTTCTCTGTTGTGTTAAATGCTCGTTAATGTATATATCTCTTTTTGGTCCAGGCATGTTCAAAGTAGTGCTGTCAATTCTGTTTTCTTTACCTTTTATTATTATTTCATCTCGTTTCTTCCTTGATGTGAATTGGACAATGATTGGCTCAGGTTGTTTATTGGACCTAGTTTGAATACGATGAACTACATCAATTTCTCCTTCTTTTATATCAACTTCTATTTTTGATCCAATTTCCTTCACTATTTGTTCCAAGTTCTCATCTTTCATTTTCATAATGCCATCAATCTGAATATTCCTATTCCTTGTATATTGTTCCAATTCTTCCAATGCTTTTCCCATTGTCTTGACTTTATCTTTCAGTAATTCATTTTCTCTCTCGAGGAAAATTTGTTTCTCTTGTATCTGATCCATCTTTTCCAGAACGTCATCGATCTTAACAGATGTAAAGTTGAGGCTCTTTTCAAATTCTTTCAATTGCGTCTTGATTTCTTTTTTGAAACTATGTGTACAAATTTCTTTGTGGTGAAGCACAAGGCCTCTTCACAATTTTTGTGGGTAGCGCAGCATTACTAAGAGCCTCCTTTACATTTCGAATTATTCTATTACATTAATTTCTTTTTACTCTGGTAATGCCGCCACTGGTCGTTACTCATACAAGTAACTACTCATTTTTCCTCACGAGGTATGAGTGGACCCCGAACATCCAAGTACAGAGCAGAAAAAATCCTCCCCCGCTGGGAATCGAACCCAGGTCACCATGTGTGCAATGCCTAGCGCGCTAACTCGCTCTGCCACAGTGACTACCTTTTTTGAAACTATTCATTACTTTGTTCATAACTTTTTCTATTTTTTCTTCTAATGGATCATCCTCAATTTCGGATTCTTCTTCTACTACCATGACTTTCTTGTCAGTTTTACTCCTTTGTGATCTTGTCATCTTACAAAACAACAAGTAGATACTCGAAATAAAGAAAATTATTTCAAATGTAGTAATTTTGGAAAGAAAATTTATTTTCGCGGAGCAGAGAGGTTTCGATGGAGCTGGTACCAGTTAGTTGGCTCAACTCTCCTTCTTTTATAAACTAAACATATTACTATGGTACACACTGTATGGTAGTAATGTAGTATACTACTTTTAACATAATATAGTATACGGTAGTATACCCTATATTATGTGACCCTAGGGCGATAGCATATTTCGTTCTCCCCTAATTGAAAAACTAGAATAGTAGTAATATTTAATCGAATATAAATAAAATTCCAAATAACAATACTAAACACTAGAAATACAAAACACTCACCGTATGGTTCACACTCACCGTATGGTTGACACTGTATGGTTCACACTCACTGTATGGTTCACACTGTATGGTTCACACTCACCGTATGGTTCACACTCACCGTATGGTTCACACTCACCGTATGTTTCACACTCACTGTATGGTTCACACTGTATGGTTCACACTATATGGTTCACACTCACCGTATGGTTCACACTCACCGTATGTTTCACACTCACTGTATGGTTCACACTGTATGGTTCACACTATATGGTTCACACTCTCCTAATGGTTCACACTCACCGTATGGTTCACACTCACCGTATGGTTCACACTCACCGTATGGTTCACACTCACCGTATTGTTTACACTCACCGTATTGTTTACACTCACCGTATGGTTCACACTCACCGTATGGTTCACACTCACCGTATGGTTCACACTGTATGGTTCACACTCACCGTATGGTTCACACTGTATGGTTCACACTCACCGTATGGTTCATACTCACCGTATGGTTCACACTCACCGTATGGTTCACACTGTATGGTTCACACTCACCGTATGGTTCATACTCACCGTATGGTTCACACTCACCGTATAGTTCACACTCACCGTATGGTGCACACTCACCGTATGGTTCATACTGTATGGTGCACACTCACCGTATGGTTCACACTGTATGGTTCACACTCACCGTATGGTTCACACTCACCGTATGGTTCACACTCACCGTATGGTTCACACTCACCGTATGGTTCACACTCACCGTATGGTTCACACTGTATGGTTCACACTCACCGTATGGTTCACACTGTATGGTTCACACTCACCATATGGTTCACACTCACCGTATGGTTCACACTCACCGTATGGTTCACACTGTATGGTTCACACTCACCGTATGGTTCACACTGTATGGTTCACACTGTGTGGTTCACACTCACCGTATGGTTCACACTCACCGTATGGTTCACACTGTATGGTTCACACTCACTGTATGGTTCACACTGTAT
The DNA here is from genome assembly GCA_024516035.1 of Bactericera cockerelli. Taxonomy (NCBI): domain Eukaryota; kingdom Metazoa; phylum Arthropoda; class Insecta; order Hemiptera; family Triozidae; genus Bactericera; species Bactericera cockerelli. The sequence continues at coordinate 29,120,576 of CM044960.1, forward strand.
GGTTCACACTCACCGTATGGTTCACACTGTATGGTTCACACTGTATGGTTCACACTCACCGTATGGTTCACACTGTATGGTTCACACTGTGTGGTTCACACTCACCGTATGGTTCACACTCACCGTATGGTTCACACTGTATGGTTCACACTGTATGGTTCACACTCACCGTATGGTTCACACTGTATGGTTCACACTCACCGTATGGTTCACACTGTATGGTTCACACTCACCGTATGGTTCACACTGTACATGTGGCCGGGCGGACAGGGGCCCCTCGTGTAGGGCCGATAGCACACCCCGTCCCCCACCCACTTGACGTACCCATCCCTGCAGGCACACTCGGCCCTGGTCTTGTCACGGCGGACCACGAACTGGTGACCTCCTGAACACGGGCCTATGCCTCCTGAAAGGAATTAATAGAATGCGGAATTGAGAATTTGAACAATTTTTTTATTTATTATTATTATCTGACCTGGTTGCAGGGTTTTCAGTGGAAACCCTTACAATTAACATCATCATCATCATATTTATCAATGCGGGGATTGGTTTATAGCTCGCCATGCTACTCTATCAGATGTATTCCTGTTCATTTCATCATATGTTTCACTTCCAGAATATTTCATTATTTGGTCTATGTATCTGGATCTTGGTCTTCCACTTCCCTGATTTCCATGCCTTCTTCCTTCGATTATTGACACCATAAATTACATTTAACACTGCGACCTAATTAGATCTATTGTTCTCAGTTGATTCTATTTGGTTTTAACGTCCTGACTTGAGGTAGACAGGACGAGGGTTTTATCCTCCATTCGCTGGGAATCGTACCAGCTACCCAGATTAACCTCACCCAGCGTGGGTAGGGCCGGAAATGCCAGCCTCACGTGTTTGGATGGAACAGAATTTTCGTGGAAAAGTCTGCCCCAACCGGGAGTTGAACTCGGGATCTCTGGACTACGGGCAGTAGTCACAACCATTACGCCACGGAGGCAGTCATTTGAACAAAAGTAAAATTAAAAGAACTTGTGCAAAAAAGGCATTTTATAACTAGAGTTCCTAGATAAATAAAAGACAATAAAAATCCTTCAAGCATTTGATGATTTTTCATTTTCATTAGTTTTTTTTCAGACTTGACCAGTGGTCTATTAAAAAAAAGGAACGAAAGTAAATCAAGGCGTCGCCGTTGGTCTGGTAATTGATCGATAAGGCGGCGGACTTGAAACCTGGAGGTCGGTGGTTCAAGTCCCGGTTTCAGCTTGGATTTAGTAAAGCGAGTTTGAGTAGTTGTGATATCACGAAAGTGAATAACATAAATATGATAACTATAAAAGAAAAAATCATATTTTTGTGTTGATGCATTACTTACCTAACGGTATTTATTATTATTATTATTAAATTATATTTCCATGGAGAATTTTGTTCACTCATATATCTGGACATAGCATAGGTACATAATATATATCTATTATTATTATTATACAACGCTTTATTAGTTATAAATGGACATTATGTACACACAAATAATTAATTTAAAAATGGAAACAATATATACAATGAATATGAAAAAGAATAGAAAATATATAAAAACATAAGTCCTAACTAAAGGGCGGGGTTATTGCCTATGGCAATCTCTTCCACCCAACCCTTGGAGTTCCTAAATATACTTACCCAGCTGGTAGCACCGGCTGGTGGCGTTGTGAAAGTGAGGCATGGCCGGGCTACACCCACACAGCCCCCCGGGCAGAAACAGGCCGCCCCTCTCCTGGCACGGACCCGTGCTGTAGTGCTCGTGACAAGAGCCGCCCGGCCCCCAGTAGTGATCGCCCATGCTCGTGACGTCACAGCGACACTCGCCCAGCAGCGAGGAACCAGCACTGCTGGTCAGGAGGAGACCCTCTGGGCAGGGACCTTGAGAGTGGAGAAAGGTTGACACATTATCGATAACTCTTATGTTTGAATTAGATATGTTATTTGCTAACGGATCCAGAAGAATTCGGATATGATCGATTTTCGGAAAATTCTTATTTCAAATTTATTTATTTACACTTTTTTTTTACAAAACAATCATCAACAAAGAATTAATAACAATAAAATTGTTTTGTAATCCGGGGCGAAGTTAATGCCTTAGGCATTCTCTGCCACTTAACTCTGAATAATCCAATTCAGATAATCCGGATTCCAAATCCAATTCTGTATATCCGAAATCCATTTGCGGACTATCCAAAGTTCCAAATCCGGATATGAATGCATGTATGCGGTTTCTTTTCATAATTCAACAAGCTTTTTGTTCTGTGAACAGATGAACCAAGATCAGCCGGGCTATATCATCTTTAACTATAGCTACATTAATTACAACATTAAACTGTAGGTTATTCCAACAGGAACAAATACTTCTGAAAGCCGGTTATATTGAAGATGTTCCAAAGACAGTAATTAAAATTGATTTTAAATTCATAAAATTTACCATCCACACACCCACTAGCGTGTGCGATGTATCACTAGTAGCTTACCTTTGGTAAGTTTGGGGTGGCATCGCTTGTCCCTCGGATGATAGAGATGGTCTGGATCGGTGCAGGACTCTGGGGTCACACAGCGTCCCAGCCTCTGACGGTCCGGCCTGCAATCATTAGAGACGAAACGTCATGGGGTGACGTCATTTTGAACAACGCGCGACGGTAGCCAGACAGTGGAAAATCCTTCTAGACTCCGATATCGATACTCTAGACTCAAGTCATTGTTAAGCTTCGCTTTTTCCTATCTTACACAGTACACAATCCGTGACTTAGCGCCACAGAGGTATTACAGAACCGTATATTAATTTCTTAGTCTCGCTGGGGGACTATAAACAGAAAGTAGACCAGCATTGGCTTGGTTCTGGGGGCCCTTGTCAATTATTAGCCTCCTTGTAAAGATAGTGGTAGAAGTGCTGAGTCATTCCTCCACTGTCTGGCTACCATCGTTCACAATGACGCCACCCTATGATGATATTAATTCCGTCCCCGGTCCCCTCCCCCTTCCATTCCAAACCCCCCCTCACCTGTCCGGCTCAGGGGCGAAGTACTGGTGGGGCTCACAGGGCCCCTGCTGGAATATCGGGTAGCACAGACTGTCGCCGTGGTGTTGGGCGGTGCCGGGGGGGCAGTTGCACTCGGGGGTGCCTTTGTCCGGCCCTGGACTCAGCTCCATGGTCTCCGGACAAGGGTACCTGAAACACAAACATATATCTGACGTACATTTTTCGTAATAACAATGTGGGTAGTCACTGTGGCAGAGTTAGTTAGCGCACTAGGCATTGCACACATGGTGACCTGGGTTCGATCCCCAGCGGGGCAGGAATTTTTCTGATCTGTACTTGGATGTCCGGGGTCCACTCATACCTTGTGAGGAAAAATGAGTAGCTGCTTTGATGTGAAACAGCGACCGGTGGCAGAATCATAGGCAAAAAAAGTAATACAAAATATTGTAAATTAAAGTGGTAAAGTCCTATGATTCTGCGCTACCCACCAAAATTGTGGCATAATAACACAAAGAAAAAGCATTATTATTATTATTACTAATAACAATGTGTATTACGAAAAAAAGGCGAAGTTAATGACTAAGCCATTAACTTCGCCCCGGATTACAAAGCAATTGTAATTAAAAATTAATATCGATCTTTAATATTTTTATTTTTTTGTACACACTTCTAAGTTTTTTTTTAATTTATTGTTATATTAATTTTTGTTGATGATTGTAAGAAAAAAATAAAGTGTAAAAAAAAAAAAAAAAAAAAAAAAAATATAAAGCAGACATGATGTTTGACAATTTACAGTAATCATGCAGAGAGAGAACTTAAATATACTCACCGGCAGAATAAACGGAACACTTGCTGTTTTTCCGTTTGACTCCATGTATTTCCTTACGAACTAAATTTGTATTTCCTTACGAACTAAATTTTTAAAATATTCTACAACTGGTATAAAAAAAGTTTTCATATTTGTGTGCATCACTTTTGTGATATCACAATTACTCAAACTCGCTTTACTAAATCTAAGCTATAGTTGGGACTTGAACCATCCACCTCCAGATTACTAGTCCGCCGCTTTATCGATCAATACAACTGGTATTCTAATATATTGTGTCTTGCCTTAAGACACAGTGTTGGAAAATGTACATTTTTTCTTTCTTTTTTGTGTCATATTTCTGGTTTCTATGGTAAAATAGTTGAAACACAGAGACATTTGACGTATTTTTTTCATAATGACAACATCTATTGGTGGTCGAGTGTTGTTTTGGCGGTCGTTTGGTGATCCAAAATACAACAAATTGCACACTAATCCCTTGCAATGGCAAAACGGAAAAAGATTCAAAGTTTGTACTACAGACCCAACACGAAAATTCTGAAATTGTGACACAGAGCACCCCGGGTCAGATTATATCTCAACGCATGCTCAACAATCCCCATGTATAAAACTCGTACACCATAAACATGTATGTAGGTAGTTTTTTTTAGATATATCATGTCCATATACTTGTAGTTTACAGAGAACCCTAGGTGTCTACAATGTATACATGTTATAAATAAAATCCATTAAAAATATACATTATATCTACATATGAAAATAGATATGTATGTATTTGTATACATTAACAGTATCAGTATATTTATGTATGTAGAAAAGCAGACGGATGTGAGATACTCAAAGCGTGACGTGTACATTAATCTGAACATCCTCCATGAACCTTGTGACCTCTTCTGTCGAAAGAGAGCAGGGTCTAAGGGCCAGACTAACAGGGTCACGTATAAGAGATGGTTCAATTCGGGACACAGAAAACTGTCAGGTTTTTCCTGGAGGAATTTTTAAAATTTCGTCCATATTTCTTCATCTTCAGCATTTAAAAGCATTCATCTTTTGCAATAATAGTAATTTAAAAGCAATAATAGTAATAATGATCTGATTTACGCGCACGGTTCCATGGGCTGACTTGTTAAATATTAATGTTTACATTACAAGTCCAGGTAATGTATGCTGCTTAACCATATCGAGTCCCAATGCTTAGCATGTATGCTGATTTGACTGTTTGACCAAGTTCTCTGCTGTTTGACAAATACACCAGCCCAACCGTCATCGTCACTATTCACAACAGTGTTTACTGAATTATCTAGTCAGATCTAGCTGCACCCAAAGACTAGCTGAGTATGTCCGAGCAGTATAATTATGAACTAATGTACATTACGCAATAACCAGCTGTGTCATACACGCTTGTATTTTTATTTACATAGGTTCACTTAACACTAATTTATTTACTTGGACACACTAATTGCTATGTATGTACAATGTGCATACATAGGTATACGTATAATATTGCTGCTGGAAAGCAGAACCCTTGCTTTTGATTTTTGTGACAACTTTAAACAAAACTTTTAATTTTTGTTTTTAATTAGGTATATAATTAAAAACAAAACGAAACAGGAGCGCGCGATTAGCTCAGTGGTTAAGCACTCGCTTGCCATGCGGAAGGCCCCGGGTTCGATCCCCGTGCCGACAAAAATTTGTATTCTTAATTATTGGTTACAATTGTTTGTAAGGGAGATCTTCCGGTGCGCTCGTGTTGACCCAGCACCTAATTGGGAAGTATTGTGTCACTTCTCGCCCATCAGAGGGGCGGCATACTACGGCATGGGCAGGCTACAACACAGACCACAAGCGTCTACAGTAGCTCCTGTTTCATGGCTACGAAATAAAAACGGCTGTGAAACACTCATCTTAAAAAAAATTGCTGTTTGTTGAGGAGATAAAATACACCAATTCTCATCCAATCACTCAACTTAAGCAACGTCCAGCGTGGTTGTGTTGTGGTAATCACTCTACTCTTCTCTCTCCTACAGAACTTTTCCGATCAAACTCCACAAGTCATTGAGTAGACTTCCCTGTTGTTACCAAAGAAATCCATCCCCTCCTACGAAGGATGTTTCATACTATGGAGGTGCCAAATTTTGCGAAACACCTCCCGCCTCCTCTTTGCCAAAACCTCCGGCTATGTGGAGCTACCCTGATATTTTTGAGAGAAAAAATGGTCGCATGAAGTTAACTTACAAAAACGATGCAGCCCATTGGTGTGATGGAAAATCTTTGAATTGTTACTCTGATTTCTTGAGACGTTGAATGAATGTGAACAAATAACGTGTGAACAGATTATTTATTTATTTGTTGTTATTGTTTTATTTATTTTTGTAGGGATTTGAACCTGTAACCCCCCACCTGCCTGAGAGTGAACCTTACTTAAACCCTTAAAAGATTTATTTGTGTGTTTCTTTAACTTCACAAGTATAACAACGGAGGCCACAAACAGAGGATTTTTAATTTTTACCCACAAAAAAACTCTAATTTCGCTACTAAATTTTTTCCGTACTTGGGACTCGAACCACCGATCTCCAGGTTACAAGTCCATCGCCGCCGAATTTGCTACTTGACGTACTTCTGACCATATTTTTTTATTTATTTTTTTTTCAGTACTTTCTTTACAATCATATCTCTGACCATATTTACTTTTGAGCCAGAATTGTACTCTACTCACCCTCGCTGAAAGATCCGGTAGCATTTCTTATCAGCAGGCCAGTAGATGAGTTGCCACCCCCCTGGCTGTGAGGCACAGGGGTTGTGGTTAGGGTCGGCCCAGGGGGGCGGGACAATCGCCCCTTGGGCGTAGCATAGGAGACTGGCCAGCAGCACGTTGGATATCGACCCCAGCCCCCATTTATTCATCCCTGGGGGTGTCACTGAAATCAGAGGAATGAAACTGTTAGGACGGAGTTGATATTGAAGAGTGTTGTACAAAGAATGGCGGAAAATTAAAATAAAAACCCTCACAAACAATAAAAAGAAACTCTCTTATAAACATTTGTGAATTCCGATTGCAAGATCAAATTACTTTTATCAATTATTGCTTAGATCATGGTTTTATTGGTACATTATGGGAAATATAATACCAACAGATACACATGTTGATTGTGCCGGTTTCCTTCGATGAAAAGTTGTTTCAATAACCGTCAAATCGATTATAGTTTTCATCATCAACAAAAAAAAAATTAGTACCACACATGGAATCAATATTGACAGCAATATTGATTCCATGTGTGTAATTAGCTTGTGTAAGAGTTGCGTTTTTAAATTGTGTTTTGAGTATCCATTTCATATGTGTTACTAATTGTTTTCAAATAAACGCGGTCCTATATTTGGTGAGTCGGAGGACTATCAAAATAATTTAATGTATTTTTTTTACCATAGGAAATTATAATGGTGGTCGTACGTCAGAAGTGCGGAAACTATTGTCTTCGTAAGACCAGAAAGGATTTTGAAATACTCTAGCTTCTATAAGCACAAACTGAAATAACTTCTTTATTTGCTCAAAGTCTTATTAACATCTAGGTCGTTCGAGATGGGGGTTTTACCCTCCATTTGTTGAGAACTCTCAAACCAGCTACCGAGCCTATTTCTGTAGTTATCACCCAGCCAGCCCTTTTCTGTTGTTTTTTAAGAGATTCAGAGCTGTTGATCAGCAACACCCAATAAATCATTTTAGTAATTGGCTTTATTTGATTTTAAAAAAGCTTTTGACAATATTAAATTATTTATTAACATAGATAAAAATCAACCAAAATAATAAGGCATTTTATTAGTTTTACAAACTGTAAACACAAAATTATTTTAGTTGTATATTGAGCTACAGAAAATTCTCGTAAAATCATTGGTAGTACTGAAACGAAAATAAACTACAATTGTTTAGTTCAACTGCTACAAAATTGTTATCTTTTTTTTTTTCAACATTTTTCAACATGACAGAGAACAGGCTGTCAAGGTCCATCAATATGGCGGGTATAATCAGATGTTGCGCCCGAGAACAAATAGCTGACTCCACAAACAGTTGTCTGAAAGGGCCCAAGGCATTGACCTGTTTGAAATGGTTCCATTCCCAATGCCTGGATCCGACGGCTACTATTGGTCAAGACGGGATGGAGTCCCTGAAGGGATTCTGCGATCTATTGACGAAAAATAGAATTGATGACGAGAAAAGAAACCTGTTGCGAAATTCTTGAGGCCAATGTTGTGTTAAGAACCTTTCAAATAAAATAAATGAAACTATATTAATGCTGATCTTCGAAGAAAAAAAATATTGATGTTGTCTTAGAAATATTTTTTTTTTAAAAAACTTGGTGAATAAGGTGGGTAGCTGTTTTTGAGTTTCCAGCAAGAGAGAGAAACAAATGGATAATATATTTAAGATACATACGATTGCAGCTGTCTACCTTTGGTAGATTGCTAATACACAGTAAGAATATATCAATCCAGAAGATACGAGTATTAACTTCTTATCATATTTGTTAGTAAGTTATCATTTTGTTGTGATTAACACATTGTGATATCACAAATTACTCAAACTCGCTTTGCTATATTTTTGTTTAACTTGGGACTTGAACCACTGAGCTATTGAGGTCGGTAGTTTTAGTTTCCAGGAAATGTTGGATAAAGCCCACTGCCTCGAATGCCCAGTTTTTAGAGAAGTTGAGCAAAAAAATTGAACCAACCTTGTTATGAACTTTTTACTTTTTCAGATTATTTTATTATTTATCTTATGATTTTTTTTTTTTTTTTAAATTGAAATACAAAGTGAAAGGTAAAAAAATACTTCCGGTTTCTAACATTAGACATTTCTCGGAAGTAATATTACCATGTTAAAAAAGAATGCCAAAAGTGCCTTTTGACCTCCTGGCGATATTTTGAAAATGATTCAGATTATTTAGTTCGTTCTAACTTCTTCATATAATATCCTGGTTTGAGCAGACCAGAAATACATGACACGTGTAGGATATTATTAATAGCTTTCGGTGTTTTCAGAGTCAAGGTGAAGAACTGAAAGATGGTAGTCAGTTCAATGTGATCCAGTGAAAGTGGTAGTCAATCAACGTCAGGATACAATACATAATACCTATCAATCTTTGTATTGTGTATGTAATAGTGTAGTACATTATGACTGACTATGTTTATGTTGTGTATGTAATACCTACATAATACGCATATGTACAATTGTAGATAATATGTTAATATGTGCCAAGCTCTGAAGCGGAATTTTGTATTTGTATGTAACTATTTATTGTATTGTAAACAAGTCACTGATGAATTTCATTTAGAGAAAAGTCCTGATTTACTGTGTCTTTGTGGTTTATTTACTGTGCCATTTCATTTAAATCAATAAATATATGAGTAAAATAAGACATCGCGTTGGAAAGAGAAATGGTAAAGCAATTCATGTGTGAAGACGTAGTTGAAGAGGAATATCTTCTTTTTTTAAAGAAGCTTGCCAAGGGGGTAATCAAGGCTCAAAATCACCACAATCCTCTTATAAACTCTGAAGCAAGTGATTCACTCTTGAAAAATTAAAAGAAAATAACAAAAAAGTAAAAGTGCAGTCACATTAAGTCACTTCACGCTAATGAGATACACTCATGTTATGTTGTGATCCACAAAAATAATTAGTAAAGTGGCTTATTTTGTATCTAATTAACTCTTGTACCCCATGAGTATCCAGGCAGTTTAGTAGATTAGACAAGGTAATTTAATATTAATGTATTTCTACACTGGGTTCTACAAACCATAAGTTGAACAACACAGAATCTCAGTTTCTTGGATACATCTAGATATTTTAATTTGAAGACAAATTAGTTTTACATAAGGTCTGTAAATTAAAGCAGTTTATTTCATTATTGTTATGTTTTTTCTTTCTTTTTTTCAAACAGAGGAACTTTCAATGTCTATGCGTGATGTCATTTTCGGAGACAAAAGTGACAAAACCAGTCAATTCGGTCACGACGATGACAAATTCATAAAAAAAAATGGAAAAATAATAAATATGTACTGTACCCACACCCTAACTAATGGGCGGGGTTATTGGCTATGGCAATTTCTATTGAATGGCAGAAGATGGGATTTCTGACAAACTTTAGTGATGGATTTTTTCTTTTCTTCTGAAACTCTCTTTATTTATTCCGATCCAAAGTCTCTTTGTCAAGATTACTCGCGGTCCTTCTTTAATATTTTCATCACCATGTTCATTTTGGTTCATTATTTTCAAATCAAGCTCTTCCCTCTCTGATGTATTCATAAACAATTGTTATGCATTTGTTCATGATGGTTCATTATTTTCTAATCTAACTCTGCATGTCCGTGGGTTACTACTATTGTGACATCATACCCATACCAAACTGGATAGGTAGCTACATACACACTAAGACTAGATGTTTTGGTACTTATTCCAACCAGAATAGATGCAGGCATTAATTGTTGGGAGTTGTTCTTGTTGGTTTCATTTAATAGAATGGACATGAGTTCTTCTTCTACAGTGTCTGTCCACTGTTCCTAGTCTAGAAGATGAATAGTTTAGAGAAGATCTTCATATTCTTCAATGGACTTTGTGGAGGCGAAGTTTGAATCAATTAATTATCTAACTGAGGGTTTGTTTAAATTGTGCGATTTACCAGACCGTGTCGAAAATCACAGGCCTGACAACTTAATGAAGGCAAGGACTCATTTCCACCAATTTCAGCGCAGCATGGAGACATATGATTGGTAGAAACTTCTTGCCTGTTTTTTGCAAGAACATAAGTGTCTGAACCCAGCCATTTGTGTATTAATTCATTGATTACCTGAAAACAACAAAAATGTGTATGCTTTTCCTTGGTTTTTTTTGCTGATTTTTCATCTCTAAAATCAAACTAGCTTAAGAATCTTGAATCAAATAGATTCGATTTATTTCTCTGACATTTTCAAAAATGTTCTAAACTACAAAATAGAGAAAACTGTTAATGATTTAATCAATCTGCTGTCGAATATTGATATAAGGGGAATTTCCCTTATATCCAGATTTCTCTTGTATCCAGATTCAACTGTATTATTTTGATTTCCGTGTTCATGGGTATGGTCATGGTAGTGGATGGATTTGTGGAGATTTTAAACACCCTGGACGCCTGGATTTTAAATACTACAGAAGCAATGTTCTGGGATCCTTCCGTGTCCCAAGTCCCATGTGTAGTGTTTTGTGTTGTTTTACCATAAATTTATCCGCGGAATCCACGAATAAAACTATCCGTTCTTAAGACTCGAATCACTGACCAACTGAAATCCATAAGGTATTTTTTTTTTTTTTTTTTTTTTTTCATTATTTATTTAATATTCACAATATTTCATCAAACAATATCTTACATAATTCATATTTTAACAACCCTTTCAGCATATTGCTGGTGTGGGTTGTTTTGAATCATAATTTAGAAAAGTAAAGATTATAAAAAAAAGAAATTAGGTTGAAAAAGGAAAAAAAGTAATGGATGTTGATTTAGGACTTTTTGCTCATCCAGTATACATATTCTAAGTAAGTGTTCTTTTGGCTAGGATAGGTCTGATCTTGTTCTTTTTGTGAGTCCAATTCAATTCAATAGGACGTCTCCCCTGAGATCACGTAACTTGACGTGTGCCATCCGGTGATATTATCTGGGCATCTATTTGGCTCTGAGTTTCAGTTATCTGGTTAGTTAAGAGTTTCAGCTAATTATATCACATTTATATCATCTTTACATGGTTCAGTAGATGATGGATGTCACTATGTATGCTCGTGTAGTAATTTGTCCTCATATGTAATTCAGAAATGTAGTTTTCGGTTCGGATTGTAAGGTTCATTAAGGTAATAAGTGTTCAACTGAAGAATAAAAAGGTAAAAAGCTGAGTGGTTAAGCACTCGCTTGCCATGCGGAAGGTCCCGGGTTCGATCCCCCGTGCCGACAAAAATTTGTATTCTTAATTTGGTTACAATTGTTTGTAAGGGATACCTTCCGGTGCGCTCGTGTTGACGCAGCACCTAATTGGGAAGTATTGTGTCACTTCTCGCCCATCAGAGGGGAGGCACACTACAGGATGGGCAGGCTGCAACACAGACCACAAGAGTCTACAGTAGCTCCTGTTTCATGGCTACGAAATAAAAACGGCTATGAAACACTCATCCTTTAAAAAAAAAAAAAAAAAAAATGAAGCAATTGTGAATTTGAGTAGTTATTTAGTCTACTTAATGAAAGATGTTTTGTCGTGCTTATTAAGCATACGTTGTGATATTTTCTTTTTTTATATGTTAAAGTATAAGATATAGCTGTACTCTTATAGTAAACTATCAGCTTTCCACACGACCTGCAACTCCTTGCAATACAGTAGAAAAAGTTGACGACTTTGCCCAAACTTTACAAATGTACTTGAAAACAGGGAAATCATATGGAATTTTTCAAGCTATATTCGTAAGAGTACACTATCATTGTGCTCTTTGGCTATGATTGGCTAAGTAATGATCAGTACATATATTATAAAAAAAGTGTGGGCAGTAATCACATTTAGAAAAAATTGCAAAGTTGGCACTTGGCACCGATCAGCAAATATGTTATAATTTTATTTCACAGTCAATAAACTATATTTGACCTTCACAAGTCCATAGAAATGTGTATTTGAACATCTACTTGTATGCGTCAGTTGGTTCATTTTCTCCATTTGGTAGAGCCATGGTTTCCAAGGTTTTGTTGGTAGCATTATACTGTTTAGTGAACATACTTTTTCCTGTCAGTTTCATTTTGTATGACTTGACCTAGCCCACTATAGTTTGTCTGGTTCTAAGTTCCGTAATTGTAAGTTGACAGAAGAGAAATGAATATGAGTTTGTCTCTAAAAAGTTATTATATTCGTGTTGAGCACAATCATGATGACAATTACCAACAAAACTCACCTTACTAACTTATTGCCGTAATGGTACTTATTGATCGAGCTAATAAATAAGGTTGGTCAGGTTGGTTCGTTTCTATAATATAGGATTCTTCAGCTTGAAACATCTCTTGTTCCGCTCAGGTGTCGGAAATCTAATGAGAACAAATTGAATACCTTCATCAAATTACTTTGTTTCCTGACAATGGAACACCTTTACCTTCTTGAGAATGGGACCTATTGAACTCTCCATCAGATGATTAAACTGTTTACTCATCTTCACTTCTTAACCGTAAGTAGGCTATTAGTTATTCGAGGACATTATTCCTAAATGAGTCAACGAAATAGAAAATGCGAGCAATTTTATTTAAAAATGGTGAAGAAAGAATTGAAAATGTAAATAGTCGTAGTGTTCCAATAGAAATACGAAGAACAATAGGTACCGGTGTCTTATTAGAGTGTTTCCAGAAAGAAGTGAACGAAGGTACCTCGTTGAGAATGAAAAATTGCACGAAACAATGGAACGAATTCAAACGTATAAACAGAAAATGTAATTATGGCACTCTGTTTACTTTATGTTGACGATATTGTGACCCCATTCCCAACAATGGCCAATAAAGACGTCAATAATAGATTGAAACCCAACACAGTAAATCCAATCCCAGATCTTTTCTGTCTCATATTGAAGTATTTCTCAATCCCAACACAGAGTGAGCCGGCGTTAGCCTGATCGAACAATTAAAAGAAAACTGCCCAGGTCGCGACATGTCACAATCTCTATGTCAAATTCACAGACTGTATTGCCCATAGCATGATTGATAAGCACACCAATTATCTAGTAGCTCACATGTCGTTTGATCGATTTACTATCAAATGGACACTGGTTAAATAAAATTTTGCAACAATTTTGTTGTCTGGGCCAACAGCAAGCGTAGGTTCATTCATTTTACACGCCAAGCATAAAAGTAGAGAAACTATAAAAATAGTAAATGGTGATATACAGTGTTGGTTGACTCATACATGACATGCTTATTTTACATTCAGATTGGTTTATTTTTTTATTTTGAGATCCTAGCAGACAATGATCTATCTATTGCCATATTCACAATGGTCTGGCGATCTAACCTATTTTCTGCGAATATAGATCACAAAATATTGCTCAAGCTTTTTCTCGTATTCCTCTAGTATTGCTTTTAGTCTCATGGGATTGGAATTTGTGTCTGTGTATACTGTATACAAATAGGTCTAAATACTCTTATTGGAAAATAGGCATACTTCAGGACCGATTACCGAAATTATCATATTGTACAACAGTAGTAACCGACTTTTTTACAAACATTAGTTTATTAATTTAGTCTACATACTCGTAGTAAATACAAATATACATATATGTATTCCTACATTTCTTGCAACTCTCACAAAATCACTGAGCTACAGTACAGACTGTGAGCATCTCAGACAGAGAGGGTACATCATTTGTAGATACGAGAATTTTATCTTTTATTGAATCATCATTATCAAGAAAACAATGGTAAATCTAATTTAAATTTCCGTACTACTTCACTTTCCTTTACTTCACATGGACTTTTATTATATAACTCATTCTTGAAATCTGCATTTATGTTAGACAGTATCAAAGTACACATGTTTGTATGTCATCTGTCGGGCCTTGTCAATGATGATCAATGTATGCGATTTCTAGCTCAGAAATCTTGCGTCTAATCAGTTGTTATAGAAACATAGACCATTATAATCATTAAGGAATTTCAATGCTCTTAGCTCTGGTAAAGTTGTCGGAAATTTCATTATCCCTATTCTCAAGAACTCATTTAAGTTCGCTATGTACATAATTTCCTGATAATTGATAAAAGGGTTTAATCTATTTTAAAAATATCTTGTTTTGTAACGTCAAAAGTTTTTTTTAGACCTGGATGAGAACGCCCATCCTCTGGTTACCGAGTCCTCTACTTTGTCAACTTATCCTCTTAGAGGCGAGTAGCTTTCTTATATTCACTCACCATGGTGGTGAACTCTTGGTAGGGTTCTATTGATAATTGGTCGATTATTTAATACTTAAAGGAGTTGGAAGTGTCCTAAGATGACTACTAATTTAGTAGATTATGTGGTCAACAATTGTCCAGTCATACACTTATCATAGTGTGTAGACTTAAATCTACACGCTATGCACTCATCACAGTCATGGCAAGACACAGTGCGTCTAATTCCAGTACTCCCGGTAGTGTATGACAAACTCTCAGTCAATCAAAAATCGGCTTTAATAATGATGAATATTTTTTTTTTTTTTAGTAAATTACAACCGTGTTTCATTTACTGCTTGTCTTTTTTAAACCTTTGATTCCTAGTAGAACACTCTGTCCCAGTGTAACAGCAAAAACTACCAATTGGCACAGCGTTCTCTGTAACCATGGAAAAACCATACCTGCATGTCCCGCTGGTTTAAGATTGTCCCCCAGTCATAAAATATTAGGGAGATATTTTTTTTTTTTTTTAAATATATTATATTACTTTTATAGTACATTAAGTCTCTAATACAGACATCATATTTTAATACATTCAAATGAGACTATTTTAAAGAGTAATAAAATATGGAAGTATTTTGTACCCCATTCAGATTAAATCTGGTGGCGGGATGAAATTGATCTCGGTCATCATATGCCCGGGTCTTTAGCAATCTCTTCCACGGTGGAAGAGATTGCTAAAGACCCGGGCATAATATATGATGTTCCACCCAACTTTTGAGATCCTACTTCTGCAACCCGAATAATGTGACTTAATCCAGCAGTTTCTCCACTATTGTGTAGTCAAATCGTTAGTTACCACTTTCCTGTGGATCACCTGTCTATGTTCAACGGAATTATCATCTATTATCGGAGACGTGTCGGAGAATGGATTCTCGTGTCGGTTGTACTTGCGGTTTTCGAGCGTCCGTGATTACTGATCTAGCGGTCGGACGGTTTGCATCCTTTTGAATGTTAATGTGAAGTGATCTATCGGTGTTGTGATGTGAATGTGAAGGGATCAAGCATTGGAAGTGGAGATGGTCAAGGCGCTAGTCTGATATCACAGATAGCGTCAGGATCCGTTGGTTTGGTTCCCGACCAATTTATCAAGTTTTTCTCGTATATTTGAGTATGTGTCCTTGGAGTAGAAAATGAATTTGTGTTTGGTGATTCAGATAAAGCATGAAAAATGGGAGCGAAATTTATTAAATACTTTTATGTATGATCATCATCAGCATAATTTTGTTTTGTATGTTTCTATTAGAGGAAGATCATGAGAACTCATTTTCCTCAAGAGAGTTTCGAGACTGAAATGATTGCTCGTTTGTTTACAATTTTAAATACGAGTATAAGTTGACATGGGAATTATGATTTATAATGATTGCATTTCAATTTTTTCCTATTTTCTGCCTATGTAAACAATTCTGATTCTAATCAATCTGGAGCCGATATGGCCAGTCCCTGACTAGGTTTCATTTCTTTGATATTATCATTGTGTTCATAATTTATTTTCATTGACTCCAGTGATTGATTAAGTGGTCTTGTTATACCTTTGTCCGTTCCAGTGCATTCCAATTTCTTCATTTAATCATCGTACCGATATTAATCTACTCAATGCAATTCTTTCCAATATAATTATTATTCTTGCAATTTTCTCTTCTTTACATCAATACTTGAATCACTGATCATTGCTTCTACGGTATGGAAATACCTAGAGAATACGAATTGTGTACAAAGAGAGGCCCTGTAATATTAAAATGTGCTATAAAAAATGAACTGAGAGAAATTTTGTCTTTCATGAAGAACTAGAAACAGTTAAAACTTCGCAAAAATTGTCTATACACAACAACAAAAGACTTCGCAAATGTAATCCGCAAAAACTATTCACAGGAAATGGAAGTTTTTGATTTACTGCAAAAATTCCCAGCTCAGGCAGAAAAAGGCAATAAAAATCCCCAAACAATAGATCTGGCTCACGGATTAAGGAACTACATGAGCAATTCAATGGCATTCATGAGCAATGCAATGGTACTTACGAGCAATTCACTACCTACGATGCTGTTGTGCCTATTTTTCGAAATGTCAGTTCTTTGTCACCCGGGCTAGATAGAAATGTCATCAGACCATCAAGATAGTGTTGGCCCACACATCCATGTCACTCCGGTGAGATATGGCAACATGAACAGGCAACACAATAGCTATGAGAGCATTATTGCGGTGTTTATGATCTATACGTATTTATATAGGGTGCAATGTAATCAGCGTTTTTGTGAACATGTTTTGTAAATCAAAACTGTTGAGTTGCCATATTTACACCACGTAATTATTTCTAGAAGCTAATTTATTCGCACTAGTCTGATGTACTACCCAGTACCTAGTTCAGGGTGTATACGAAAACTATAAAGTTAAAAAACACCACTTTAATATAATGGAAGATAGAAAGACCAGTTCAGGGATCAGTATTATCTGATCCCTGATAATACAGATAATACTGATCCCACATCTAATGAGTGGAACTCTTCTTTTCTTTTTCATAATTGTCAATTATCAGGCTCCGTGGCGTAACGGTTGTGACTACTGCCCGTAGTCCAGAGATCCCGAGTTTGATCCCCGGTTGGAGCAGACTTTTCGAAGAAAATTTTGTTCCCTTCAAACACGTAAGGCTGGCATTTCCGGCCCTACCCACGATGGGTGAGGTTATTGTGGGTAACTGGTACGATTCCCAACGAATGGAGGGTAACAGCCCCGTCCTGATCAGGACGTTAAAAAAAAGCAGAATCGTTGGAGTTATCAAAGGCATTCAGCCATAAAAAAAGTGCTCCACCCTACAAACCTCACCAATACCTAGTAACATAAGCTAATATGGGATAAAGGCAAGGGAGTTATAATTGTCAATTATCAAGCTCCTCAGTACGTGTCAATAAGACAGTAAAGTCAGTGCCATTTACTTAGAAAAAGTTCTTTATTGACTTCGTAGATAATGAGGTTTATGATAATACCACATTATCATTAATAGTAGCTTTAGTGAATTCACTCTGTAATCTGAGACTTTTGCCATTTGTCCTTTATGAGCTGTCCCATATTCCATGTTATTGGGATCAAGTATCTCATTTTGTGTTCAACCTCAAAGTCATTGAAGACACGACGCGCAACCTTTGATTTGATAATCAGCCTTTGATAATCTGGCAATAATACAGCCTTTGATACCCGTCCTGATTAAGTTACGTTTGTCACCAGCTAGGTAGTGAGTGCGCAAATCTATGTACATAAAATGTTTGTTTTTTTATCTATATGTTTAATTAATATGTCTAGAAAATTTTAGCCAGTTCCAAGCCGATAAAGTTCTAAAAATTCTAGCCGCTTTTGAATCAGTTAAAATCAAAATTGATACCAATACCATAATAATTTAAGAAATATTATAAATTTACACTATTGTCAATTTTAGGTACACCTTCTAGACTTGGTCACTATCAAAACTTAGAGCACAAGAACCCAACACATTTCAATGAAATTCCAGACGACATGGAAAGAGCCTGGAACATTACTTCGATCCAAAGGGTTGACAATGTTGACATTACAATCACAGATACGGAAAGTAAAGTCCTCGTAATTATCTCGACAACCTATGCATTCCCCCTCGCCTTCTTGGGGACACCAACGTTCAATAATAATAATAGTGTTTCCGGAAAATTAACCAGAATTACTGTTCGCCCTGTATATTATAGATTAGATCATGCTCCCATTATACTGGAACTCTCTTTAGGGGTTGTGAGCAATTTTTTCTCTATCTTTCCTACCTCCTACTTTCAAAGACCTTGCCCTTCCCTGATTCCAAAGTAATTTCAAACATAGTTGTGCTTGTGCACGCAAATAAATTTAAAGCGGGCGTAGCTATTGGTGGTTCCACCCTTGTTGGGCTAAGCCCAACGTGAAATTCTCCATACTTTCCTACGACACTGTTACTATCACTAAGCAGTATTTATGACATTTCTTTTTCAAGGTAAGCTTTGGTCATTAAGTAACTGTGATCTTTAATTTGCTCTATTATAGGTATGACCTTGCTTTTCCCAAAGAGGTGTTGGCTGTCCACACCTCTCTTTCGCTAATTTTAACGATTAGGTGTTAGGTGATTTTGCAATGGCCATGTAACCGTTGACACAGGTTCAGTAGTCAAGTGGTCAGTAAAGACTTCGAAGGTCTAGGTTTTTATCCAAATCGGGTTCGGGTTCCAAAATTAAGTTCCAGTAGGTATTTCACTTCCTTTCATTTATTCATTAAGCCTTTTTATTTTAGCCTGTTGTTTACTTTTAAAAAACGGGCGAACAGTTATTACCAGATTAATCCCTGTCACTGTACGAGTATCGGACCTGCGACAGGTTTTCGCCTCTGTGTGCGACATGCATGATCGCTATTTCGTCAGTCATGCCTAGATATTGGTCTATGATAAACTCTCACACACTGGCTATAATGGTCTGATTATCAGAGCATAATACCTACAACCACACACACACACACGTATTTTCCTGCTTTAAACGTAGATGACAATTTTATTAAAACATTATGTAACGCGCCGAGATTTCTTAATCTCGATGTATGAGTATACATATTGTGTACTTAAAGAATCACTTTGCATATGTATGAATGAACCACATGGTCAGTATTTTGTATGAATGATCACTTTACTGATGTACAAATGATTTAATGATCAATTTAGTTGTTTATGAATGATGTACAAACAATTTTGGTGTTAAGAGGAATTTGCCTGTCAGGAAAATAACCAGAAAGAATCATCGTCCTCCATAGATTAACGTTGTTTTAAACTTCCATGGTCATCGTAATTTTGTGATGGGTGTTATCTAGACATTTTTAACAGAATTTGGGTTGAAAAAAATCGGCCTTGTCATCTTTGTCATCTTGCAAATCATCTTCATACAGTCGAACCTGGTCAAAAGAGAACTCCAAGGACCGAACTTTTTCTCTCTTATCTCCAGTTTTCTCTTTTTTTTTCAAGGAGAGGTGGTAAAATCTGTAGATGGGTGTTATCTAGACATTTTTAACAGAATTTGGGTTGAAAAAAATCGGCCTCATATTTTTATTCCTCTGTTAGGTACAAACACTCACATTGGTATTTGCCAGCATCGAGGATTTTGGTGGAAGCTTTAATTTTCCTGGACTTGTTGTGAGGCTTGTGAGTTCAGAGAATTTAAAAATTATATGTTGACTTCTAACAATTTGTAATGTTATGTCACACCATGTTGGCTCAAATTTTCCAAGAAAATCATGCTTTTCTTCTATTCATTTTTCTCTTAAATAATCTTTTAAAATGGCCATAAGAAAGTACTAGTCAATTTTGAGATACTCGTATTGTGCATCAAGAGAAACATCAGGGTTCTGATTAGCATCAATTTTGTCAAACTAATCAATTCATTTTATTTAATCAACGCTTAATGATTTCAGTCAGATGTTTTTGTATTGATGCCATAAATCATGTCATTGATAAACACATCAAAAGCACTAATCAGCTGATGAGAGATTTATCATCCTGTTTAATGTAATTGATGAACGCTCCCAACTGTACGAGTATGACTGTATGTAATACACGAACTACAGCATCAACCTCGATTAATATTTTTGTAATTAGATCTTCGGCCCATGCAAGATCATATTTGTTTTTGGGTTGAAAAGGGGGTGGACTTTTAACCTTTAGGATAGTGGTTCGTCCCAAGTATGTCAATTTTAGTAATGCGATTTTTTGTAATGAGTGCAATGACACTTGTGATAGTACCTATCATTATAAACAAATCATTTTCTCAATTTGTCTTTGGCTATGAATTAGTATCAAAAAAACGTAAGCCCTGGGCAAGTCTGAGAAAATAAACTTACATTTTGATCTTCCGTCACTCGTTATTCAGGGTTGAAAATTCCAGTAACTAAATTCACCAATGGTACATGCCAACATTTTCCCGGTATGATGGTGTCCATCTATCCATGTTGTTCCTGAACTATTGGTAGTAATTTCACAGGATTTATCACCAAAACACTTTTAGCAGAGATTTTTTGCTCGTTTAGAAGCCACAGAAGAACTTTTTGTGTTCGTTTTAGTGAAATACTTTTTTTAATTTAGTATTTTATTTTCAAACAGGAGGGGATGCAAACATCTAAATATCTGATAGATAGGTATATCTCAATCTCAAACAGTAGGTAGGTATTTTCAATAATACATTTCCACAACACTTTTTGGGAAAGATTTTCAAACTGTTCAAGATTATCTTTGTTTTTTTTTTATTAAAAATAAATAAATAATTTATTAAATATGTTATGACAACAACAACAAAAAATTCTGAGAATTAACAAGGAATCAGTTATTTGATAACTCAATCAATTTTAAAAATCACATCCAACTTCTCCGCGCTCGAACTTTTTACCGCGAAAAAAAAGGGTTCTAAAAAAGTTATCTATATCGGTCAAGACCTGCCTGTGTGACGCCTGAAGTGTGCGTTTAGACTGAGGACCAAGTTGTGTGTTGGGTGATAGTGTCGGGTTCCTAGCCTGGAATCTCGGGGACCTTGATCCTAAACTGTACGTGAAGTAATACCCGAATGAAATGAATACTCCCGCAGTCGTTGTTGCATAACCTTTTGTGATTCCTCAGGGGGCTTCCTTCGGTCCTTCTTTATGGACTTCGTCATCTTGTAATTCATCTTTATTATTATTCAACAATTTAGATCAATCTTTATTTACATTTTTTATATACATGTGCAATAATTGTGCAGTCAAAAGGTATAATATTAATCAAAGATAAACAAAGTTTGATCAAGGGTGGTGATAATGCCTTTATCATCTTCATACCGTCGAACCTGGATATAAGACAACTCAAGGGACCGAACTTTTTCTCTCTTATATCCAGGTTTCTCTTTTATTTTCAAGGAGAGGTGGTAAATCTGTAGGCGAACACTAGATTTTACCCTGGTGAACAGTGTGAGTACTGAGATGCGGATAACGGTGCATCATCCTCACTAAGAGCCTTATAAAGAGTTTTTCTTATAAAGATGTAAATTGAACCTGGAAATTGTTCTCTTATTTTTAGTTTCGGTAGTCACCTCTGTACTTCCTTCTAGAACTTTGTCTCTTTTACTTTTTGTCCGTCCAAATTAGTAAATGAAAAAAGGAACGCCTGACTGCTTTTGGGAGTTTTGTGGAAATATATTGAGACTACATGAGTTCCTATTACTTTGAGAATAATAATAATTCATTTGTTTTCTTTTTTGTATACAGAGGACCCATCCTGAGCCATTTTTATTTGGCTTCTAAGACTTAGTTTGTTTTAACCACTTCTTTTTGGGCTGCAAATCAAAATCAATAAAGCCCAAGTTTGAGAAGTGCTCGGGGGCACGTGTATATGACAACTCCGTATCCAGTGGTCCTCAGTTCGAATCTCCATGAAGGTCGAAACTATTCGAATGAACACACTAGGGTTCTCGCCTGGACGATGCACGTCATAACTATTTATGCTAATGAAAACCTTCAAATCCGTTCGGGGAATCCCAAACAAAACACAGATCATTATTATTTCTAGGACGAATACATCTCGTGCCGCTAATGTGCTAAGTGATCTAGCACTAATATCTAGCTGTAGTCATAGAGATCTAGTTATCTGTTTTGGCTAGCATGAGAATCCTAGAGGTGTAATGATGATGAATGGTCCATTAACACACAACAAGATGATATAGCAGATTATGCCAGAACCATTCATCGCTTCTTCTTTGTGAATGAATAATAAGTCGAAATTTTTATGTACCCTTTTACCTACACAGTCTATCTACCTACCCAGTCTATCCACCTACATGATAATAATGCATACGTGTTGGAATTAGTCTTCGCGCATCACCCACAAAAATTGTAAAGAATTTTTTTTTCAAGGAATTCTACTTTACACATCACCAGTTTCATAATGGAATACTTTAATTGCGAACGAAGTTCATTAATAAAATCCCTGTTGATTGAACCAGAGCCGAGTTTTTCTTTTGGATACAAAAAAAATTCCAGGTTCGGTATTTCCAAATATTTCCATTTTCTTCAAAGTTTAGCTTCCCCACTATTCGTGAAAGAAAAATGCGTTTCGGTACTTTTAAAGATAAACAATGGAATAAATTAAAACTTGACCTATAAAAGAAATAGAAGCAAGAATTGTATGAATCCATTTTGGTTAACCAAACTGGAAGAAGATTTTTCCTCCTCCAAAAGAAAAATGACTTTCTTCCAGTTCGTCCACTTTATTCCATTGGAATCCACCTTAGTTGGGAAGAAAAATACGGCTCAGTTCTCGTCCTATGACTAAAGTTTACAACGTCAAGAGAAATTAAGGGCGAAATTAATAGACGCTTTGTAGCAACTTTGTGAAAGAAATAGACAAAGTAATTAAATTTGAACTTGTTTGTGGGTCCTCACTCCTCACTGTATTGCTAAAACTTCATTGTTCACAATACATTGGTCAGACATTCCTCCACACTTTTTCTCATACCACTGAAATACTCTAAATACTTTAGAAGTAGGTAAGTACTAAGCACTCTTCTTAGTTAATTAATAACCAACTAATTATCTGTTCCCCATTCTCATGATCTCAATAAAATTCTTGGTAGATCTCCTCTCCTGATCAGTGGCGGCTCCTGACTTCAAGACTAGGTGAAGACAAATTATACCCAGAAGTATTGAAAAAATAAAATTATTAATTTATCAGATCTTAGTTCTTATTGTCTCATAAACACAGCCCATTGTAAGTTATGGCTGTTTCCCTGCAGAGCATGGTTTTCTCTCATACCAGTTTTGCATCATATAAGTTTTTATAGGTACTTTTTTTGGAGAACACTTGGTACTTAATAAATAAACAAGGCCACAACAATTTGTCAACACTTCAGCTGGTACACAGCCATTCATTTTTCATTGGCCATTCAGGCTTGAACTGTATGGCTGTGGGGCAGGCATTTGCTTTACTTTTTTAGTGGAGGTTATAGTAATTGGAGAAATTGGACATCCAGTAATCATAATATCTTTCTTATCCTCATTACTTCTTAATCTGAATGGGGTTACTTTTAATGTTTGAACCCCATGATTTTGTGGGAATCTCATTGTTTCTTTGAAATATTGTTATTAATTATTCATCTTAATAAAAAATATTAACTAAAAGTTGGTAAAAAGGAATTAAAATAAAAATATAAGGATTATACCTCAGTAGATAGGTAGGTACAACATTTTAAAGAGGGGTTAGAACTGGGAAGGAAAGAAAGTTAGTTGAAGACTAAAAATTACAATCCAAAACTGGAAGAAAATCCACCACCAGATTACAAAATAAATCTAAGAAAACATACTTACTACAAATATAAAATTAGCTTAAATTTGTGTTACCATTGATGTTTAAATGAATATTTATGAAAAACACAGATATTACCTTATAATTTTAAGTACTTCACTGGAAGCTGTGTGCTTAGCTACCTGCAACCTGCATAATTAAAATATTATTTCTGACACTGAAAGAAGTACATAGCTACTTCATATTCAACTTATTATGAAAAGCACAGGTCAGATCAGGTAGGAATAATGTTTCTATCCTGTATCAAATACTGGGAAATAACTTTATTAACTAGTTACACCAATTAAAAGTCACTTGATTACCGTTGAAAAGATTTGAAAATAATAAATTTAAAAAGTGTTTACATTCTAAAGATAAGAGATACAATGTTGCCAAGTTAATTTCATAGCTAAATTTCTACAAACTTCAAGAGCTATATTTTAAATTTAAAGAAATCCCTCAAATCATGTAAGACGTATTTATTTATTTTAAAAAATAATACTACACCGCCTGAACAGAATTTTCTCTTGAGAATTTCATTTCAACACGTCTAATTTCATGATTTTTTTTTAAAGTGGTTCCATAGTCAGGATCTTAAACAGGACCACCGTTGTCCCTATTTAAAAACTTCTTGGAACAACAAGATACCAGATTATCTTATTTGGCTCAATTTCGGTACCTACATTAAATAATAAAATTATTTCCGAGATTTGACTTCAATCGAGATGTCCTTTTTAAGACTATAGTTGACAAGATGCATAAATAGTTAAAATTTATTGGTATCGGCTATCGTTTAGGAACTATGTACAAAACTAGAACCCAAAAAATGAGAAATAATATCCAAAATTCCTGACACAAAATCCTGCTTTCCTAACGCCTACGTTATTATTATTATTATTTTTATTTTTTTTAATATTACAAGATTGTGCTAGATATGGGAGGCTAAATCATTGACTGGTTTCCTAGGTCTGGCATAATGCTACTGGCAACAATGTTAATATCAAAAACACATGACATCTCACATGGTATGTGGCTTTGTGACATTTCGTATGAGGTCGTGTAGATAATGTAAACTGAATACAACTGAAGACTGTCCTCAGTAGCATATTACATAGATATAGTTCTTGCCTAATATTTCATGATACCTACTTGGAAATACTCAACTCTGATTGGTTGATTCAAGGACAACTGAAGACAATTTCGAATTGTCTTCACATTTGGTGTTCTCCTTGGAAAGTAACATGAAATGTTAAGCAGCATTGATCTATTTTACACAAAGCTTACTCTTTTTTTTTTCTTTGAGTTGGATCAATTGTGCCATGTTCAAGGGATTATGAGTAGTGTTTTCACTGTTCAAAATTAGGTGAAAATGTCTTCAGTGTCTTCACCCGACGAGCCGCCACTGCTCCTGATCATACTCTGGAGACCCAAGTCCATCTAGAATTTAGAGAACACATCAGTTAGGATGTAAGCTTTTGAACATTTATTTATCTCCTCAAATTGGACGTTGTTAATGTTGTGCCCTTTCAGAAAATATAAGAAGACCTCTTGTATTGCACATTTCGACTTAATAATAATAATAATGATCTTTATTTCTTTATCTTTTGCATATACATTTTTATGTTTCCACGAAGTACTTGTGTACTTTTCGGGAGCATGAAAATGTATATGTATAAAAACTTAAAGATACCTTTTGTGATAATTTTCATCTTTCTAGGTACTAATCGTTCTTCATGACATTAGAGACGAGAATTCTCTTATCAGTCAGTACCTCTATTTTTAACATATGTGGTATTTCAAATCCGAAAAAATTGATATTTTTCTCAAATCTCGTTCACCAGATAATGACATTATACGGTAGTATGTATAAGCATGCGCGGATATAGGGGGGGGGGCACGGGGGGCACGTGCCCCCCCAGATTTTTTCGGTAAGCGATGTTTCTCAAATTTCATTATACCTAACCCCGTATAAAAAATGAGTTAGGGGGGCACGGGACCCAAAATAATTCCCAATTCTAAGACTAATCCCGTTAAAAAAAAAGATCTCAATAAGTTAGGGGGGCACGGGACCCAAAATAATTCCCAATTTTCTGTTTATACTGATTCTAAGACTAATCCCGTAAAAAAAGGGTCTCAATAAGCTCGGGGGGCACGGGTCCCAAAATAATTCCCAATTCTAAGAAAAATAAGAAATAGCTAAATAATAAAGTTGTCAAATCCACACAGATTGTCCGAGAAACCTGAAATTTTACCTAATATAGGTTCATTTGGATCAGGGAATATATATCTAATCTCTTGGGTTCAGCTACACGGGGTAAGGACAAAAAATGGATGGGTGACACAAAAAAATCACATTTTTCGACCGAAATTAAATTTTTTTCTCAAAATTTATCGTGACGGCGCCACGGCGGCGGCGTATCAACTCAAAAAGAGAAAGTTTTAAGCAAAAGTTCAAGTTTTCATTTGAGATATCAATCACGAAATTCTGATGAGCCGTTTTTGAGCTACGTTGAGTCAGGACATAAAATGGATGGGTAAACAAAAATTATTTACGTTTTTTGACCTGAATGACATTTTTCTCGAAATTTGTCCTGACGACCTATCAACTCAAAGCGAGAATGTTTTTGCAAGGGTTGGAGTCTTCATTTGACATATTGATCGCGAAATTCTGATGAGCCATTCTTGAGCTCCAGTAAGGACAAGAAATGGATGGGTGACACGAAAAATATTGACATTTGTGTGTGTGTGTGTGTGTGTGTGTGTGTGTGTGCGTGCGATAGGCTTGCGAAGCGGCTTGCTAGTTAGGTATATTGTGCGATTGTGCCCCCCCAGTACAAGAGGGCTATATCCGCGCATGTGTATAAGTAGGTAACTTATACTTGTATCGAAGTACATGTGTGCACTGGTAATCAAGTGGTTAACGCGCTAGTCTGGTAAAGCATATAGTGTAGCTATCCATTGGTTCGAATCCCACCCAGTGTATGAATTTGAGTTTGTTACCATCTAGTAAGATTCTGAGTGTCATTTGGTAGAAAATGCTTTGAGCATTAACCTCGCCTGGTGGTTACCTTCCACTAAAGAGTGTTATTAATATTATTATATATTTTTCACATGTGTGGTATTTAAAATCCAAAAAATTTGTTCTTTTTCTCGAATCTCGTTCATCAGATAATGACATTATACGGTGGCAGTATGTACGTGTATAAGTAGGTAACTTATACTTATGTCGAAGTACATGTCATATACATAGATATGACTGTAGTGAAACCCAGCATTAAAACATACTTTTACTGCACAAACTCTTATCAAGTTTTACCAGATTGTTTTTTTTTTTTTTTTTTTTTTTTTGAAACGTCTCCATCTAGGTCATTGAAAAAAAACACAACATATTTAGATAACTTACACCCGATTTGAGATTTGAGTCATTCTCATTACAGTCTCAATTTATTTATTTAAGCTCTTCTAATTTAAGTTATTTTTTTAGTATGAGGAAGTAACCAAAATATTTTTTATGAGTTGATTAAAAGAATAAAAAAAAAACATTACCAAAATATAAAATCCGTAACTGCTCTAATATTATGAACTGTAAGTAGAATTCCATATTTAGATAATGAACAAAGATAAAACTGTCTAGTATTTTGGCTGTGGAAAAGATGAGTTGGTTGTATAACACCTGTAATAAAAAGATGAGTACTTTAGCACATTACTATTTTATTATTTATTTTATCTCTTGATATTTATATCTTGATATAATAAAAGAGCTATTACCTATTTCTTAACAGTTTCCTCTAATGTTTTTTTCTCTATTTATCAACTTCTTTTAAATTATTTCTCAGTTTTGACTGAGGTATACTAATAGATTTTGTTCATGAAGATAGTGAGTGCTTCGAGATGGAACCTCTAGTTTTGGGGTTTGAACTTTTTTTTTTATAGGCTTTCTTTTTTTATGGCAGGATTCTCACTGGAGTGAGCTCTTCCCCACCCAACCATTTATTTGCTGGCGGTAAAGCCAGCAAAGAAGAAGAAGAAAATAATAATAATAAAAAAAAAAATATAGAGATTATCTTACAAAAATTGTTGATAATTTTCCGCAACAAGAGCTTTGAAACCTATTTGACTTGCTGCAGTTTTGATCTCTAAAGGTAAATAAATTGTTCCACAATCGTACTACTCTAACATGAAATGAGTTGGAGTACGCCAATGTGAAATGAGTTGGAGTACGCCAATGTGAAATGAGTTGGAGTACGCCAATGAACTTAAACAGCACGAATATTTCTCACCAAATTTTTCTTGAGAGATTGATTTTTTTTCAAATGTATATACCTATAAATTAAAGTCACTCACTTAACACTCACTCATCTCTATTTCTCCGTAATACTGGTACGTCATAGCAGGCTGAAATTCGGTATGTATAATGTACGTATATGTCTCTTGAAGCTAGGACGCCAGCCGCGGTTCACAAACTTTTCGGATACAACCAACTCG
This sequence comes from Bactericera cockerelli, assembly GCA_024516035.1. Taxonomy (NCBI): domain Eukaryota; kingdom Metazoa; phylum Arthropoda; class Insecta; order Hemiptera; family Triozidae; genus Bactericera; species Bactericera cockerelli. The sequence continues at coordinate 29,149,195 of CM044960.1, forward strand.
TTAGGATAAACCATAGCCATTTTTTTCCTTAGATGCATCAGAATATTATAATTGTACCTTTTTTTAAAATATAATAAAATGATACATATATTTAAAACCTAGAAAAAAAACAAGAAAATGGTTTAAAAGTCACATATAAGTTAGATGCCAGCGCCATCTTCAAAGGGTGTTGAAACTAATCTTCTTCCATAGCAGTTGATGTAAGGTTGGCGTCCATTATAGCTGATTGAAAAAAAAAAACAAAACTGATAAGTTCGATCTAATAATAGTTGAACAAGAAACAAATTCAGACAAAAAGTCAAACTGGTTTAGTGGTTGATTTTTTTTGTTTTTTTTTCACTCTCTCTCTCTCTCTCTCTCTCTCTCTCTCTCTCTCTCTCTCTCTCACTCTCTCTGTCTCTCATTGCATGAAAGAAGAAAAATAAACTCGGAAGTAACATAGTTCGATGAATCTGCTTGATCAAAAAACTGTCCCAAGTGATTGTAGCCTCATGAACTTTTTCTGTATTATTGTATACTATTTGCTAGTTATCTAAATCCGTAAATTATTTGGAATATTTTTGAGTTAAAACATAAAAGTTCAACAGATCAGATCGATTTAGAAAACGGAAGTTCTCAGGTGGCATAATAAATAGCTCCTGATGTGCTACCTGTGATACCTAAGTTTTACCTCCGAGCAAGCTGTAAGTGGAAATACTGAGAGTATACTGTCAGATGAAGTACCAGGTTTTTCAGATCAAAAGACAATAATTCAAAACTTGGTTACAGTTGTTTGTAAGGGATACCTTCCGGTGCGCTCTTGTTGACCCACCACCTAAATGGGAAGTATTTTGTCACTTCTCGCCCATCAGAGGGGAGGCATTCTATGGGATGGGGCAGGCTACAACACAGACCATAAGCGTCTACAGTAGCTCCTGTTTCATGGCTACGAAATAAAAAAGGCTGTGAAACACTCATTTTTATATAAAATAAGACTAAAGAATAATCAATGGTCAAAAAAGTTTGTCATGGGACGGATTTATTACCCATGAAATATACGTTACGACGTCTTCATTGTTTTTTTTACAAATGACATAGAATATATACATACATAGATATTAAAATTAAGAAAACAAAACTTGATCAAGGGCGGTGCTAATGCCTACGGCATTCTCTTCCGTTTCTTATTCCTCCATGGTTTGTACTAGTCCGTTTTTAAATTGAATGACACAAAAGCTAGAGGAAGTTCTCTGTCCCATGCTTTGTTACTGCTGGAATAGAATGGACAGACTAATGAAAACATCACTCTCCCAGCTAGATCTGTCCTTATTGCTGTTTTATTTTTCAAATTGAGAATCCAACTTTTTGCTGAACACTGTGACATGCGAGTTCTTGTTGATCACTTCCAGAAATTCGAGACTTTTTATGTCTTCCTACATATTTTTTTTGTGTGCTTTATACTTATTTGAAAAATATACTGATCAAGTAATATTCTTAGCGTAATGGGACTTCTTGTCTCGAGCCGACAGTCTAAATAAAGCACTACTATACTATTCTTTTCTGGATCTTACTTAAATGTGCGACCTCAGTAGCTTGATCGATAAGGCTGCGACTTGTAATCTGGAGGTCGGTGGTTCAAGTCCCGGTTTCAGCGTAGATTTAGTTAAGCGAGTTCGAGTAGTTGTGATATCACGAAAGTGATTAACACAAATATGATAACTTAAAATAAATGTGCGTGAAAGTCATTTCGTTTATTTTGAAGAAAGATTTCGTGTTTCCAAAAATGGAAGAAGTCGTTTTGACTTCTGTATACAAATGCCTGAGTAATTCTCGGAATTCTGCATGAAGTTTTTTAGCGGTTGAAAATCCCACTCCCCATATGTAATCCGGGTGTCATTGAAAGATCTTTTCCCTACATTTTTCTCAAAAAAAAGGAAAAACAGAACAAATAAAGAAAATCTTTAATGAAGTTTTGACTAAGCTACCCCTTATCACACACACAATTTAAACATAATTTTACTGCACAAACTCTTATCAAGTTTTACCAGATTGTTTTTTTTTTTTTTTTTTTTTTTGAAACGTCTCTTAACATCTAGGTCATTGAAAAAAAACGCAACATATTTAGATAACTTACACCCAGTTCAGATTTGAGTCATTCTCATTTCAGTCTCATCACAATACAATATTCACATAAATGAGAAAAAGTTCATGCCCTGTGTGGGATCGGAACTCACATCCACTGGATTGCCTGACTCGCATGTTGACCTCTTGACCACCAATCTTGAGCCATACCAATTAATGTAATTATATACTCAATATAATAATTAGTAAATAGACCACATAGTATACTTCATGTGCTCTAGATATCTAGATCAAACTTAGTATTGATGGATAGGTTCTCAATATATCCATAATAAATACCTAATAGGGAGTATATTTCACTACACCTGTAGTGCTCTCACTGTTCTCAGTATATTCGATAATATCTTGAGGCATATTATATTCCATTGATATTAAATTCTCCATCAGGAGGCTACTTACAAACGCAACTATATTGAGAAATTTGATCTTGTTATTACTCTAATGTTAACCTAGATTATATTATGTATCTAGAACGAACTTCATTGTAGTATAACGGAGGTAATACTTGGAGTGCAAGTTTAAATAAAGCTGTTTATCACATGGACAGGACTGGTTTCACAACAGCATGGGAATGTTTCGTGCGTGCTACGTATATGGATTCCATGTGTCTCTTGACATGCAAGAAGTTAGCTACCGTGCGTTGTAACCTTGCTCCTTGTGACGAACGCCCTGAATAGTAAATCAGATGGATATATTAATTATACCATTATTTTTTAAGAATCCATAGAACACTCACTCAGTCTGGCTGAGGGACTATAAACAGGGAGGAGACCAGCAGTCTGGCTGGGGGACTATAAAGAGGGAATACATCAGCAGTATAGCTGGGGGACTATAAACAGTGAGGAGACTAGCAGTCTGGCTTTGGGACTATAAACAGGGAGTACACCAGCAGTCTGGCCGAGGGACTAAAAACAGTGAGGAGACCAGCAGTCTGGCTGGGGACTATAAACAGGGAGTAGACCAGTATTGGCTTGGTTCTGGGGGCCCTTGTCAACTATTAGCCTCCTTGTAAAGACAGTGGTAGAAGTGCTGAGTCATTCCTCCACTGTCTGGCTAACATCGTTCACGATGACGCCACCCTATGATGATGATATGATAGAACATTCATAATGTCTTAACTGTTGAGCGGTGTTAGCCAAATATTCTTAAAGTCACATCACTTTATGAGCTACATACCAATCATTTATGACGGCAATTTGCCACCATTTCCTCGATGTTTTGACCTCTTGCTAGCGTGTAACGTTATTTTCGACACCAATCCATTGACAGTAACTAACGGGAGAACTCGTCTCATTACAAACATGTACTGAGGTAGTTCCCCTGTCTCATTACAAACTTAACATAAATTAATACATTTCCTCCGTGTCATCAGAAACAAACACACTGATTTATTTCGTACATACAACGCATCACTACCTCGACCCATCCATCCGAATTTCCTAAAGATAGGTTAATAGATTGAAGTAGATTAGATGTCATCCAGATAGATTGGTACATACTTCGGTACCTTCCATTGAAATTGCATGACATGCTTTTGTATGACATAGTTGAACGACTATGAGAAAACGTAGTGATGCACTTCAACGGTAAACATTTGCATAGAGAGGAAACCATCGGTCTGGCGCAAAATTTTGAACCTGAGGTCACCCACCAATTCTTCACCTTGCTGGACGTTGTTGGTCAACTTCAGTAATCTTACGAGAATGGTGCGGAACTTGCGATATTCCTTGCAGTTAATAGATCAAACGATGCATAAGATTCAGGATAGCTACAGCAACAATCAAGAGTATCAATGATGCAGACTACAATATCTAATATTGAATGGAACGTATTTAATTTATGTATCCAGCATGCAGTAGAGTAGACAGATTAATTGGATGCTATTTCATCATCTTTGTGTTGAGATGAAGACTGGGATTAAGGGGGTCATAAGAATACAATGTTTATTTTAATTATCTTGTCAAACATATGATGAAAGTTTTTGATAAGTAGTTATTATTTGCGTTTAGAATAATTGAAAAAATATACCAGTAGTAAATCTACCTATTTTATTGGTGTGAAATATACTCTGAACGTTCTGATAAATGTTGATGATAAATAAACCAACGGGGAGATTTTGGTATGGGATGCTACATTCAGTGATACCAAAACAAAGTCTGGGGCGAAGGCAGAAAGAGCAAGTGTAAATAAACATCTAAAATACTTCTGATTTCTGATATTAAAAATTTATCTGAAGTAATAATTATCTGCACGTAACACAAGAAAATTACGTTTTCAAAGCTTTTGCTATTGAAACAATAAGACCGATGTGTAAAGAAGCTAAAAAATGGTTAGAAAAAAATCGTTAAGATCTGTTGTAAGAAAGACTGGAGACCCAAGATCATCAGGAAGCTATTTGTTGCAGCAAGTAAGCCTTGCAGTTCAGCGGGTGTTATCCAGTTGATGGTGTTTTTTAACAATATTTTTTTTATGTTTAAATAATAAATAAATTATTCCGACCAAATGTTGATATAGTGGGATTACATGTCCTATATTAGGTGTAATAATGGAGCAGTTTACCATTGTATATTCTGGTACTCCAACGTGTCGAAGCAATGAAACCGCGAACATTTGCAATGGAGGGGCTTCGGATCAAAAACCAGGCAGGAAGGAGGAGGCTTGAACCCCCCCTTACCTATGCTGTGCCAGTGAAACACCTAACTGGCCCTCTAGCCGTAATAGAGTCTTTTTTTTTTCATTAATATTTATTTAAAGAGAAGTCTGTAACATTCAGAGTCCTTGCCCCAATACCGTCTTTTCTTGTGAGAATAGTAACCAGTTTATTAGTAAAGTTGTCTGGAAAAAAGTTTTCACTATCCCAAGTGTATATTTGGCGCTCATAGCGGACATTGCTGAAAAGTTGTATTCAAGATTTGTTATAGTTGTTAGGGATACCTTAGCGAAGGTTGTCAACCTATCTCACTATACATAATATTGTGTATTACCTAGAAATTATAGATTAACTGTTGATATAATGGGACCGTCCTAGTGCCACAGTTTATATAAAGCACTACAGTATGTTTCAGAAAAGGTGGCCACCCCCTCGTAACTTTTGAACGCGACGGAATTTTTCAATTCTGTAAAGTCCTAGGTATAGGAAGTGCCCTATGGCCCATCCTGTGGTCATATTTATTTTTGGCCCCGGTCGGCCCTTCCGGCTTTTAGGCCATATTTTTTTATTTTTCTCGCGAATTTTAAATGGAATGCTATATTTTTTATTCCTGTTAATTAAAGTCCAAGTTAGGCTGAGTATAATGAGCTTTTAAAATTTTCAAAAACCTTATCAGGGGCGGAGCTAGTAGGGTGCAAGTTTCAAAATTGTTACACCCTGTATTTCAGCGTTAGTTAGATTTTTTAGTACTTCTTTTATGTTCATAGGTTCAAAATATTGTTTTACACCATATGAAATCAAAAAAATATTCTTGTTTACTTCTAATCAGGGTCATAGTAAGGTTTTTGTAAAAGTACTTTTTTTCTCACGTCAATTTTTCCGTAAATTAATGGTGTTCTCGAAATTGGCATTTTTAAAGGTGAAAGTCTGCAGTGGCATATGTTTTTTATGCTTGAAATCGAAAGAAAACTTAACGGAGAAGCGATTAAATTCATAAAAAAAGCCATTTAACCTGCTAGTTTTTTCACGACAGTGTCCGGTAAAGTGGGTGAATTTCGTATTGTATTTTTTTGTTGTTGAGGAAACACAATTGGCATAGAAAATAAATAATACCTAATAAGGGAATAATACTTCAATTAACATAACTAAATGCGAAATTAAATGAAGATTATTTCTTCTAAATCAGTGCCGGATAATTTTTTTTTCTCTCTCTCTTTCTCTCTCTCTCTCTCTTCGCCTCTTTAAAATAATTGAATTGGTTTACTTTTCACCCTCAAGAGTTTGGTACTTGACCTGGTATTTTTTTCTCTTAAATTTCGAGATAATTAAATTTTTATTTAGAGACCTGGTATTCATTACTAGCAACACCAGTATGATTTTTTTTTTTATTTATTTGGGTTTAATATCGCGTTTCAACTGCATGGTCATATCATAACGGGGGTGTTACATTCCATTCGCAAGAAACTCACCAACCTCCTAAACACATTTATCTCACCCAGCCTGGGTTAGGCCGGAATGCCAGCATCACGAAGTCTTCTCCTCGCTGGACGTTGTTTAACTTCGGTGATCCTACAAGAATCGTTGCATTCAAAGCGCCATCGGACTGACTCCAGAATTATTGACAATGTGTTTTCTACAGATTTTACCAACTTACCAACTAAAATTGTCTCAAGAGGGGACCCCTAGGCCGACTTTAGAAGCAGCATTATCCGATAATTATTTTTGATACAACTTGAACTTTGAAAAGTGAAAAAAAGAGAGAGAGAAAAAAAAAAAAAATATCCGGCACTGATTTAGAAAAAAAAATTTTCATTTAATTTCGCATTTAGCTATGTTTATTGAAGTAATATTCCCTTATTAGATATTATTTATTTTCTATGCCAATTGTGTTTCCTCAACAACAAAAAAAATCCAATACGAAATTCACCCACTTTACTGGACACTGTCGTGAAAAAACTAGCAGGTTAAATGGCTTTTTTTTTGATTTTAATCGCTTCTCCGTTAAGTTTTCTTTCGATTTCAAGCAAAAAAAACATATGTCACTGCAGACTTTCACCTTTAAAAATGCCAATTTCGAGAACACCATTAATTTACGGAAAAATTGACGTGAGAAAAAAAGTACTTTTACAAAAACCTTACTATGACCCTGATTAGATGTAAACAAAAATGGTTTTTTGATTTCATATGGTGTAAAACAATATTTTGAACCTATGAACATAAAAAAAGTACTAAAAAATCTAACTAACGCTGAAATACAGGGTGTAACAATTTTGAAACTTGCACCCTACTAGCTCCGCCCCTGATAAGGTTTTTGAAAATTTTAAAAGCTCATTATACTCAGCCTAACTTGGACTTTGATTAACAGGAATAAAAAATATAGCATTCCATTTAAAATTCGCGAGAAAAATGAAAAAATATGGCCTAAAAACCGGAAGGGCCGACCGGGGCCAAAAATAAATATGACCACAGGATGGGCCATAGGGCACTTCCTATACCTAGGACTTTACAGAATTGAAAAATTCCGTCGCGTTCAAAAGTTACGAGGGGGTGGCCACTTTTTCTGAAACATACTGTATAATGACTATAAAAATATAAACCAAACGTCACTAACAGGTAATGGCCATCCAACCAGTGTTGTCACACTGGCCACTTGTTCCATCGACTGGAATAATCACGCATGTTTTTAAACATATCCATTTCATTGATGTGTTTTGCAACACATTACACAGTATCCCATGTAGATTATTTTATATACATTACCTAGATATGGATTAAATTAGCTTATTTACATAATGGAGATTAGTAATATTACCTCTGTGAGCCATATCTACCGTCACAGCAACAATTAGATTCCATGTAACAGTCGAACCGTCCGTCGTTCATATAGTAAGTACCGCAGTACCTTTAGTCGAAAACAGTCCGTGTGAAACATCGTGCCAAATAGAACCAATCTACAAAAACTTGGAAGAATTGGTATTGATATTACAAAGTAGGGTTGTCGGCAACGAAAGCTCTTTGTTACATGCTCTTGTTACTCCAAAAGAGTTACAAACCTTTGTTGCCGTTTTAGATTCTATTAGAACTGAATAATAATAATGAATAAATGTGTTTCCATGTGTTCATATATCACAATTTAGTGGTAGCGCAGAATTATAGGACTTTTCCATATCTTTAATATCCCAATATCTTATTTTTCCCTATAATTCGGCCACTGGTCGCTGCTAACATTGAAGCAGCTACTCATTTTTCCTCACGAGGTATAAGTGAACCACTAAATCGCAGGACTTGGCGGTGTGCATCGCGACAGTGTCGGTGTTTTCGCAGTGTTTGCCCTACTAAATGAAGTTCTCATAATGTCCTCTGTAAAGTTTTATGTTACACCAGATGAGTAGTAAATAATAGTGGAGCAGGGAAACAATATAGCAGGTCAGTCCATGTAATGCGCGACGCTTGAGTGAGTTCAGACATCGTGAAATCGGTATCGTTATGTCCACAACTTAAAGCTCAAATGCTTCGGTTGCGTTGGGTTCTCATAAATATAATGTGTTATGAGAACCTGAAGCTCTGAACCTCCTCTTGAAATTAATATCATCTTAGTGAGTTCTGCCTTATTCCAGAAAGCACTTTCGCCTGTCAAAATCCCAAAAATGCCTAAAAGCAACTTTTAAATTTCGTTTAATCATGTTATACTGATATACTGATTCAGAGATCGCGAAGCCAGGCGTCCGTCGGCGTTGATGTCAAAAAGAAGCCCAGAGAACCATTGTACCTACGTCCATGACACGTTGAATTTACCAGTTCTTGTTCTATCACTGAGGTTAAGCATCTAGCAAGGTTAGGACTTCGGTGGGTGATTCAAATTCGAGCCCTCGTGATGCTGGCTATTCCTGGCCCCACTCAAAATGGATGAGGTTAAGTTGAGTAGCTGAATTGTGGGTTTCCAGCGAATGGAAGGTAATACCCCCGTCGCCGTCGTGATATGACAATGTAGTTGACAGCGACGTTAAATCCTAAAAAAAGAAAGAGATTTGGTTATTTTGAGAGTGAGAGTGCTTTGGGACTCCTCTTGTATTCCTCTGGTCTTTCTGCTTAAATTCTTTTTGGCCTTGAAATCCTGGAGTCATCAATATCAAGTGAAGGTCATCAATTGAGTATCATCATTTTTATTTCTCAAAGTTTCATGGCTACGAAATAAAGAAGGCTGTGAAACACTCATCTTGGAAAGTTATAATCTAAATAAAAAAAAATGTCCGTAATTTCCCCGTGTCAAATTCCTCTTGACTCGAACTTTCTTCTCGTACTACATAAAAACCAATGTCAGACAACGAAACTTTGGGGTATACCACTCTGCCAATGCTCTATGCAATAGATAATCCTATTACCGTAACCATGCACTTCGGTGCGTCACGAATTTTCAAGGACCGCTAATTGGGTCCGTCGAACCAATTCAGTTTGGATCAATGTAATACTTTTTTTTTATTAATATATTTCCATTTTCAGTCATGTCTTGTTGATATAGCCTTGGAACGCGGTACTCGTTTTGAAACTAGGGTTTCCCCGACCACGAAAATAATGATAGGTATAATAAAATTACAAGGTGAAGAAATTCAAAGTTTTATTGATTAACTTCCGATGTCATGGCTTTAGGAGTTGGTTTCCCTCAGTGACGTAAGAGTTTGGTAGATCTTAACCTTTCATACTAGTGTTACTTAAAAGTGTAGATCTAGATCTTTAGATACTTCTGTGACTTCTGTCTATGTATAATAACTTTAGTAAGCATATAAATTCTATAAATGTGATACTAGGATAGTTACTCAAATTTTGACTACAAATTTTTCGAACCCGGGAATGCTTAACATTATTCTTAACATGGTGAGCCAATTTCTTAACATTCAACCTAAAATCAACCATTGATTTGATTTAAGAATTGAATTTATTTGTTTCTTTATCCTTGGCCTGGATTCGATCCCCAGTATTCCCCAGCAGGGTAGGATTTTTTCTGCTCTGTACTTGGATGTCCGGGGTACCACTAAAATGGTGATATAATAGGGTCCATTTCACCACAAGCTCCACCACCTTTGAAATGTAATATTTTTTTACATGGGTATGTTATGCTTTTGTGCAGCAAACCCCGAATTTTGTGCTCAAACAGCAAGGGCGCTACGCCCATTTCAATTTGGCGGTGCTGGGGAAACGGTAGCACAACTAGCACATCCAACATTAAAATTTATAATAACACAAAGAAACACATCTATTTATTTTTTATTTGTTAACCTTGACTTTAAAGCGTCTGTGATCTTGACCCACTTCCCATTGAGTCTCTGACTCATACGTGAATTGCATTCAAATGGACTTCCCCACACCTGGCTCCAAACGTGATTGGAACGCCAATGAACTTAGTTGTAATTCTTTCTTAACTGGAATGCCAGGGTTATTATTATTAAACATATTTGATCAAGTTTTATTTACAAATAACATAGAATATATACAAACATAGAAATTAAAATTAACAAAACAAAACTTGATCAAGGGCGGTGCTAATGCCAACGGCCTTCTCAGAAGGGTTTTGTGCAGTTGATGCGTCCATATTAATTAATAATAATTCTCTTTTGTGGAAGGTAACCATCAGGCGACGTTAATGCTCAAAGCATTTTCTACCACCTAATAACCCTCAGAGTCTCATTATTAGGTGGTCACAAACTCAAATTTAATGGGGAAAAATTCATGCACTGGGTGCGACTCGAACTAACGGATCCCTATTACGCTACCTGGATGTTTTTCGACCGTCTCTAGTATTAATGTGGTTGTCACTATGTTAGAAAATATATACATTTAATTTTGTAGTTTTAATTTGAACACTTACTTTTGTTTCAAATTTTCAAAAGTGATCATTTGTACTAGTGAGTTTTTCTCACTAGTACAAATGATCACTCCTACATTTGTTAGCATCTGTGACTGTAAGATTTAACCTAAAAAATAAGTTCACAACTTCACATACATACGAGTACATGGTTCTTATCTTGTCACTGGTCGATAATTAATCCTTTAGGTTATGTTCAGGTCATTCTTAATTAACTATGATCTAAACAAAGATCATCTTAATCTTAAGCACAGCTTATTCCATAAATAAACGATACCTTAACCTACTTCCGACTCAGGCTTTAAGGATTCTGTCCATTATACAGGAGATATTTCGTGTTCCAACACTTCCAACTAATCGTAGGATTCTGAAGATTTTTTTCTCCTAAATCGTGGTCAGAAATGTTTGTCCTATGATCAATACTTGTCATGATTGCTCACACCCCCCTGGGTTCTAGGCGTTGGAATTATTTATATCCCAGATTTAGATCTTTCCATAATTTTGAATTCCAAGCAAGTGTGTAACATTCCGTCCTATATGACTTATGTAAATTCTTCTCCGACGGGACGGACGTAACGTTTTGAATAATGGAGTGTGAAGGATTTTTATTTTCCACGGTATTGAACATAATCGTAGGATTTCTGAGAAGAAAATATAACGGAAAATTTACACCTCAATTTAGATTTTACATTGGTCATAATATCGAGTAATTCGATTTTAAATTGAAACTTCACGGAAAGATTAGTAGAATTTTGCGGTGAAATGTGTGATTCAATGGATCCACCTTACTACGTACGAGTATGTATGTGTTTATACTGTTTTTAATTAGTCCTCAGTAGCTCAGTTGACAAGGCGACGAATTCGCAATCTGGAGGTCGGTAGTTCGAGTTCCAAGCATTATGATATACCTACATTGAGCCAGGCTCCGTGGCGTAACGGTTCTGACTACTGCCCGTAGTCCAGAGATCCTGAGTTCGATCCCCGGTCGGAGCAGATTTTTCACAGAAAATTCTATTCCCTCCGTACATGTGAGGCTGGCATTTCCGGCCCTACCCAGGCTGGGTGAGGTTAATGTGGGTAGCTGGTACGATTTTCAACGAATGCACGGTAAAACCCCCGTCCTGATCCAGGATGTTAAATCAAATAGATTCGTTGGCGTTAGGAAGGACATCCAGCCGTAAAAATGTGCCAAAACCAACCTCAACAATGAGTTTGAACAACGTGGTCGACGTTGTTCAAACTCCTTAAGCGGGATAAGACAGAGTAAAAGAAGAAGATGATATACCTACATTACGTATGAGAATTGAGAACCTAACCTAATTATTATTATAACTCTTCGTTAGTGTCATTAGCTTAATACTAGGTTGTTTCAACGGTCAAAGATCATATTCAAAATAATAATAAATATATCACCTTATTTATACTGCCCGATTAGCACAATTAAGTCCCCTTATTCCAGCAGTAAGTCCAAGACTTATTATTATTTGGTAAAAATCCCAATGGGAGGATAACTTGTCATGTCCCGGCTGGGTTTTGAACTTGCGACCTCTGGATTCACAGAGTGCCGCCTTTACCACTGAGCTACCAGGACATAAATCGTAACGCATTACCATGAGGGTATGAGGCAGGAAGGATCTGGCTATAAAGCTCTGTATGCGTTCAGTTCTTTAATGAGCTTTTTGTAACCAAATAATTCTTGGAATCGAAAGAAAGTTTCAGGTAAAACAGAAGGTCATTTCTTTACAGCATGTGGTGTTGGGATTAGTCAAATGTGTTCGTGGAGGTCATTTCTCCACAGGATTTCTTGGAATCATTCTGTGTCAATTGTTTTATGTCTTGGAAAGTCTGGAGGCAGCAGGAGAAACGTCTGTGTATAAATGGCCCTCATGTTTTGGTATTGATATACAGCCACGCAGTAAATACATAATTAACATAATACCTATGTATAAAAAAACGCATTCATTGGTCTGGTAATGCCGTCAGTGGACTTTACCCATACACTCAACTACTCATTTTTTCTCACGAAGTATGAGTGGACCCTGAATATTCAGCCTAGATAGTAGAAAAATTCTTGTCAGGTGGGATTTGAACCCAGCTCAATGCACTATTCCACTCTGCCACGGTGATTAATGGTTAAGAGTAGTCAAGTGGTTCACGCGCTAGTCTGGTAATCCAGGTAGCGTAGGGATCCGTTGGTTCAAATCCCACACAATGCATGAATTTTTCCTCATTAATTTGAGATTGTGACCACTTAATAATAAAACGCTGAGAGTGGTAGAAAATATTTTGTGTACTAACCTCGCCCAGTGGTTACCTTTTACTAAAGAGTGTTATTATTGTTATGTCTGTCCCAGTAGCTCAGTGGTAAAGCACTCTGTGAATCCACAGATTCCAGAGGTCGTGGGTTCGAAACCCAACCAGGACATGACAAGTTATCCTCCCATTTGGGATTTTTACCACATAATAATATGTCTTGGGCTTACTGCTGGAATAACGCTACTTTACTAGTCTTAATAGGACAGTATAAATAAGGCGATATATTAATAATATTATAGCCCATTGATCCATCCTTATCAGTGTTATCATCCTTATCAGTGTTATCACTCACTATTCCATGGAATTGCTTGAGCAGGCATCGCACCTATATAGGATCTGCAACATCGGCCTATTGCACGCGCGTCCTCACTCTGACGGGTTTCACTTTGGTCCATTTGAATTCTGCCTCATCTTGATGGTCTGGTTCTGGAGGCGAGCAGGCGCGGCCGGTGGGAAAATTTTTTGGGGGTGCTACCACATAAACCAGACTAAAATGGGATGTTTAAAGTCGTTCTTTCAGTATCTAAAGAGTTTGAGTTTGTTTACCATATACCAATTAAGTATAATAAATATGCATTCATTATTCTAGAAATTTGTGACAATTTTCATTGTGTACGAGCTAGGACTTGAGAAAATCCTTTCATTTTCTCTTTTGTCTGGGGGTGCTGCTGTTCCGCAGCTCCTTAGCACCGGCCGTGCCTGGTGGCGAGTGATCTGGAGGAATAGGAAGTGAAATTCATGGTCCCCGGGAGTAGTAGATGATTGTGACCGCGGTAATCGATGCGATGGCGCGCACTCCTGACCAGTGGTTCATAACCCATTCTGCAAAAACAATTTCTTCGAAGAATTGTAAAAATATATCACATTAGTACAAAAAATTTTTTTTTTTTTTTTAGATTAAATGATATAATATATTTCATTAAAAACGTCTTCTTTCTTCAGTGAGCTCATTACGGATGCCACATTTCCTCTTTGTACGAATAAATTATACTACTACTACTACTATTTCTTCAAAGATTGTTGAAGAAACCAAGGTTTACTTCAAGATGTTATGCCACTTTTTGGGGCCATAACGCTCCACCAAATCCAAATCTTAATATAGAAATTCCATTTAATTTTTTTGGTAATATATATATATTGGTTCAACGTTTGGTACAAATACACTAAATTGGTACCAAGTTTGGGACAAAATACACTAAATTGGTTCAACGTTTGGTACAAAATACACTAAATTGGTACAAAGTTTGGTACAAATACACTAAATTGGTACAAAGTTTAGTAAAAATACACTAAATAGGTACAAAGTTTGGTACAAAATACACTAAATTGGTACAAAGTTTGGTACAAATGCACTAAATTGGTACAAAGGTTGGTACAAAAATAGAGAGAAAAAGTATAAAGGGAACTTCATTATTAAAAAACAGAACTCTGGAAGCGGCTGAACCAAAAAACTCCAAATTAGCATAGAGTCTCCTCATGGTGTCTTTTAGGTGCGTACTAAGAAAAGGTTTTTAAACACACCTGTCAGGACGCCTGCAATGGGCTAAAACCTAGTATTTTCACAAGTATTTCATGAGACTAAAGGATTCGAATCCAAGACCGCCCCAATTTATGTCTGCTGAATCCTCTAAAGTTATCTTTTTTTATATACAAATTTACGGTTTCAACCCATGTGAATCTTGCTTAACTTGAGTGCTTCTAATAGTGGAACTGAAGTGTCATTCAGCAACAATGTGCAATCTGTGCTGGTGAAGATTTTTATATAAATTTTTGAACATTTTGACCGACCTTATTATTATGGCATACAACGCAAGATAATTTATTTTTTATCAGTAGAATATTATTATAGAATGCTTTATTAGGTAAGACAAAAATATCTCTATATATAAATGAGAAATATGGACGGGCTTTGTATCTTTGTATCTTTGTGTGTCCGGAATTGTTTAGGCGAAACGGTAAGAGATAGCGAAAAATTGATGAGAAATGACCCCAAGTAAAATTGCCGGAAAATATCAGGAAAATTATCAAAAGTCCGAAATTCCAAACCGTCCTTGAGTTATGACCTTCCTCAAGTATTTCCTTGAGGAAGGGTCCGATTTTAAGACAGTCTTTGCCCTGGAACTTGAAATCTATCGCGAGGACCTATATTTTTTATTATTTAATAACACATTAGACAAAATTAGCTTTCATTTAATTCAATTAAGACCACATTCTGACGCACCGTTCTGGAGATATAAGCCAGAATGTTCGAAATTTCGACCTTTTTTTTCAGACTTTTCACGTTTTTTAGCAGATTCCAGCGCGGAACTTAAAATTTGTCGCGAGGACCTATATTTTTTATTATTTAATAACACATTAGACAAAACTAGCTTTCATTTAATTCATATTAGGCCACATTCTGACGTACCGTTCTCGAGATAGAAGCCAGAATGTTCGAAATTTCGACCATTTTTTCAGACTTTTCACGTTTTTTTTACAGATTCCAGCACGGAACTTAAAAGTTATCGCGAGGACCTATATTTTTATTGTAAAAACTGTCTGAGAACATCACATGATTTTATTTGAGCCCTTTGTTGCCATATTCTGACAAACCGTTCTCGAAATATGGGCCAGTTTGCTACATTATCAATATCCGCTATGATAGATTTGGCTCGGGATTTTGAAATTTACAGCGATGATGACTGCGTGTGAGTGTGTGTGGTGATGTGTGTGTGTGTGTGTGGTGATGTGTGTGTGTGTGTGTGTGGTGTGTTGTGTTGTGTTGTGTGTGGTTGTGTGTGTGTGTGTGTGTGGGTGGGTGTGGGTGGGTGTGTGTGGGTGGGTGTGGGTGTGTGTGGGTGTGTGTGGGTGTGGGTGGGTGTGTGTGTGTGGATGGGTGTGTATGTGTGTGTGATGTGTGTGGGTGTGTTGTGTGTGTTTGGGTGGGTGTGTGTGTGGATGTGGATGTGTGTGTGTGGATGGGTGTGTGAGGTGTGTGTATGTGGTGTGTGGGTGTGGTGTGTGTGATGGCTTGGCGAAGCGGGTGCAGCCCGCTAGTATACAATACAATGAAATTATAAAAAATTAAAAAAATAGATTGAACAAAGAAACAAGAACAAAAAAGATAATTTAGATAATGAAGCTAATGTCCTACCTAAAGGGCGGTTTTATTGCCTGTGGCAATCTCTTCTTAGTTGCTGGATCGATAAGGCGGGTGGACTCGTACCTTGGAAGTCGTTGGTTGGATCAAAAATTTGTGTCGGTGACCCAGGGCTGACAACCACTGCTCAATTACATTCCGCCAATCCTGCATACACCGGTATAATCTGAGGACACTGGATTGCCTCAGTCTAAACACGCTCTTGTGTATAATTATATTGTTATGTGCTTGATTTACCTGAATATGATGTATGTACTTTCAGGATATAGACTGGTAGTTTGCCTGGTTGTTTTCTAATAGATAAATGCAAATAAACTACAGCTTTAAATTCAAATAAATATAATTCTACCGATATAAATACCATTGTAAATAGATACTGTTCCAGTGTATTTGTTGATAGTCTGTCCCGGTAGCTCAGTGGTAAAGGCGACACTCTGTGAATCCAGAGATTCCAGAAGTCGCGGATTCGAAACCCAGCCGAGACATGACAAGATATCCTGCCATTTGGAATTTTTACCACATAATAATACGTCTTGGGCTTATTGCTGGAATAATGGGACTTAATAGTCCTAATTGGGCAGCATAAATAAAGCGATATTATTATTATTTTCACTGCTGCTGACAGGTGCGTACAGGTGTTATTAAACATGCTGATTTACCGACCATATTATGATAAAGCCTGACACGCCCTCAAGTCGGAGTTTGAACCAATCACAGCGCACTATAGCCCGAGTTAAAACAGTTTGAAAATAAATGAATAATAGAGAAGAAAATAATACTAATGTCCTAACTAAAGGGTGGGGTTATTGACTGCGGCAATCTCTTCCACCCAACCCTTTATTTCAGTCTTTGATTTTTTGGTTTATTGTCATTTTGTGTCATTATTAGACTGATACTATTGTGTGGATTCGTGTCCGCCGAAGATTTGAACCAACACTCTTCTTCTTGTCAACCCAGATGTGTCGATTATTGATGTGTTAGTTAATACCGTTATGTGTAGTTTCGGATACTTTACTCTTATATGAAAAATAAATAACACACCCAATCAATTGATTTACTCCCATTCGATTCAAATTCTATGCTGAATGGAAAATTTCTCTGGCCATGAAATGTGACATATATGTGAAGGCATGATCGCCGATCAATGTACCTCCAAGACATAGATTGTTATTGTAGATGATTGTCGTAACCCGAGTATGGGAGCTGTTGGATCATAGGATGCTGCAGTCAGGGGAGATTCCTGGTGAGTTTCCCTTGGTAGGTATAATCCTGGGTCCCACCGACCTCAGTAGCTTGATCGATAAGGCGGCGGACTTGTAACCTGGAGGTCGGTGGTTCAAGTCCCGGTTTTAGCGCAGATTTAATAAAGCGAGTTTGAGTAGTTGTGATATCACGAAAGTGATTAACACAAATATGATAACTTTAAAAATAAAAATAATTCTAGGTCAAAGTGGAAGTCCAAGAGTCTTCATTGGAACAATCTGACATATTGACTAATCTGATTAGGGTTGGTTGGAAGAGATTGCCAGAGGCAATAATCCCTCCCCTTAGGTTAGGGCATGTGTATATATTTTTTTTCTGTTTTTTTTTTTATTATTTTTTTTTTCTTATGTTGTTTCCAATTTTGTATATTTGTAATTATCTGAATGTATTCTCACTTTTCTGTTTATACTGATACTGATATACTGATGTCCTTAATCATAAAGTGTATAATAATAATAATAGATAAGCCATGCGCTGGAAAACTACAACTTACTATACACTTTTGCACACTACCACACTATTATGAAAAAACAATTTTTTAACATGCCTTTATGGTGTTGTTTATAAAGATCTGGGATTTTTAGATTATCTTTGTACATTATTATTATTAAATTCTTTAATATGTCAAACATACAATCATAAAATTAAATTACAAAATTGTCAACAATATAAACAAAAAAAAAAGATAAACAACATAGATGAAATATATACAGATTTCCTAAATAAAAGTTGGGGTTATTGCCTATGGCAATCTCTTCCACTCAACCCTTCATCAATACATTCATATATGTACCAGAATTTCCTCGCGTCTTGCCCCTGATGTTCGACGTGTATTATGAATTATGATGTAATTCACTTATGCTACTTTAAACATATAACAAAAACATCGACTAGTAAGAACATAATGTGTAGTAATTTCAGTCCATTGTAACATGTTTATGTCTTCAGCTTCAGTATGTTGGTCATATCTTCACAGTCATGTTCGATAAGATAGATTTTTTAATTTTATACCTTCTACTACCTTCTTTTTATTTTATACTACTACCTTCAAATATGTACCCTCGGAAATACGTGTATAATACCGAGTTGCAATTTGTAAATCTATGTACATATTTGATATTGTCTTTCTTGGTTACTTATTTAACCATTATTACAATACCTAATTATTTTATTATTAATTTGACATTACTTTTCACTTCATTACTCCGGATAACTCCTGAATTTACGTGCAGTTACTATTCTGGGACAAAACATAACCTTCAAATCAATAAATTCTTTTTATGACGGGTCATTCATAATTATATGTCAAGACCATTATTTGTCAAAAAAAATAAATACAGGCACAATTATCTACTACTTCAACAGAATAATTCTGGAATATCTGGTGAAATCCATTCTACTATTTAGGTATCTATCTACGGACACGGAATTAATATTATAATTTATTCCTTTCTAATATTAATTTGTCATACATTATGTCTGCTAAATGAATGTTCAATATTTTGTGAAGGTTGTCTACGGAATGTTCTTGCAAACCCTTGTGACTATTTTCTCTTTATTCTCTTGTCTTCTTCGATATTCTTGTTAGAATCATACAAATTGTTAAAAATATGTATTTTGATGACGCAATTTCAACAACAACGAAAAGAATCCCAGAGAATCATTCTACCAACGTCCATGACACGTTGAATTTACGTTACAGTTCTTGTTCTGTCACTGAAGTTAAGCAAATTCTAGCGAGGTTAGGACTTCGGTGGATGATTCAAATTCGAGCCCTCGTGATGCTGCCTATTCCCGGCCCCACTCAAAATGAATGAGGTTAATTTGTGCTGCTGTTTTGTGCGTTACTGAGTTTCGAGCGAATATACAAATATGCAAATTTATACGATTGTAATGAACCTTTTGTGAGTTCTATTCATGCAGATATCCAAGAAAATTCTAGTCATGGGAGAGAACTTTATATGTCAGAAATAACCACCAGGCCTTCAATTAAGTAGGTATAAATCTGTTTACTAATAATGGGTATTCTCTTCCTTGATTGGACTACTTACTGCCTTACCTATAATTATGTATTTGTCACATGAATTTATTCTCTTTGGCTTTATCGATAAGTCAGCGGACTTGTAACCAGGAGGTCGGTGGTTCAAGTCACGGTTTCAGCGTAGATTTAGTAAAACGAGTTTGAGTAGTTGTGATATCACGAAAGTGATTAACAAAAATATGATAACTTTAACTTTTTTTAACTTATTCTCTTTGGCTGTATAAAATGGCCTTGCCAACCAATGGCGAAAAAAAACTTATTCTCGAACCCCAACTTCCAGATTGGGAGTCCACTAGGCTACCGAGTTGGTTCATAATATCTTGATTCTTCAGTAGGTCCTCTCATCTCAGATGTGCGGTCACCCTTCGACCCTAGGCCACCCGACCCAGTGACTTCTGTTGTTCCAGGTGTTTGTCTTATGAGTGACCTGACCCAACGTTTATGTAATAAACGCTTGTAAATTCACTTTATCCACGGCTTTATGTGCGATAAACCACGCCTTAGCGCAGTACGCCGCAATGCGAATTGCTCGGGCCCATGAAACACAACGCGAGTTGGTATGCCACGAAAATAAGTTATTGTTCTCGAAAAGAAACGTGTTTTTAGGTATAGAAAATATTATTTTCTGTCTATTTATCATCTATGTCATGGCAATTCCGACCCTACCCAGGCTGGGTGAGGTTAACGTGGGTAGCTGGTACGATTCCCAACGAATGGAGGGTGAAACCCCCGTCCTGTACCTCAAGTCATTACGTTAAAACCAAATAGAATCAATGGACATGAAAAGAGCCTAGACATTGGATCTGGGCGTCCATATAATCCTCTCACCCACCGTGATTTAGGTATCAATACCTATCTCACGGACACGGAATTAATTAATCCATCATCTTTGCTAGATCATAGAATAGTGTCATTCTGAAGGATGATAACCAGAAAGTGAAAGCAAATTCTAGCGCTCCAATCCAACAAGAACAATTTATTGACAAGAGCCCCCAGAACTATGACACGAGTAGCTGCATAGTATGATCATCGCTTGAGATGCTGAAGATCCTGGGTTCGAACCCCATAGAGTCGACAAAAAAATTGCACCTAAATGAGAAGTACTGTCCCACTTCTCGCCCATCAGAAGGGAGGCATACTACGGGATGGGCATGGGCCAGAACACAGACCATATACTAATAGTAGCTGTGTTGTTTCATGCTATAAAATACATGATGGTTGAGTGTCAATCTCCTCAATTCAATAGACGTGCACTGGTAGTCGAGTGGTTAACGCGCTAGTCTGGTAATCCACGTAACGCAGGGATCCGTTGGTTCGAATCCCACCCAGTGCATGAATTTTTCATCGTAATTTGAGTTTGTGACCACATAATAATAAGACTCTGAGGTTTAGGTGGTAGAAAATGCTTTCATTATTATTATTAATAATAATAATTTAAGATAAGTGCCCTTGCCCTGTGACCTTTGTTTTCAATCGAAGCTCTCACAAATGGAAGGATGTCCTTCGCAACTGAATATCATTCATATAGTAATATCGACTAATCATTAGTATATAATTCAGTTTTGGCTCTTAGATGACCTCATTTACCCCATACGAAGAATAGCAATGAAGAATTATACGATTAACAATGACTTCCTTGTTGTGATGGTACCAACCAATATTTGGAACTCTTACTCATCGAGCTGTCAAGGTGACGGCTTAACATGAAAACACTGAGGTCGATATTAATAGACAAATTCTATATCACAAGTCATTGCTAAGCGTCGGTTTTACCTATCTTATACAGTACGCAATTCGTGACTTAGCGTCACAGAGGTATTACAAAAACGTTTTTTTAATTCCGCCCTGAATCTATAACATCAGATTTCTCTCATATAAAGTGCAAACTAAGAAATCATCAAAATTGAAACTTTATTAGTAGAACCCACTGAATCAGTGTTTTTGGACCTCCAGAGTAAATGTTCAGTCTGTTCTGTTACCGTTTCAGTATGCTACTTACCGACCTTTTACATTACTATACACACTACACCCGATATGACTCTATATTTATTTCCCTAACTTTACATGGCACCCTTACTTTTTTTTGGCGTTCGCAGAACCACTTCTTCGCACCGTCAGTACTCCATACATTAAGCTTGACCCAGATAGAGGGTCCACCACCTATATGAGGTGTCTGTTCCACATCCCCCATCCAGCATGCATCTTGATAATGATCAAGTAATCGGCCATAAATCAGCTTTTGGCGTTTGGTTTGATAGGCACTTACTTTTATGATTTACATTATTTATAGTTCTGTTTTGGTTTTGAGAGGCACTTAACTTACTTTATTTTAATTGTTGGTACGATTGTTAGCCTCGATGTTTATTGGTTTGGTATGATTGTTTTCGTGCGTTCCTAATCCTTGTAATGGGTTTCATTTCTGGAATTCCGTAGTCCATTCAGGCATGTTGTCTTTTAGACCTTATTGAGTTAAAATCTTGTTTTGATTTCATCTCTTCATTATGGTGCGCTCGTCTTGACCAAGAAACTAAATGGGAAGTATTGTGTCACTTCTCGCCCATCAGAGGGGAGGCATACTAAGCTACAACACAGACCAGAAGCGTCTACTGTAGCTGCTGTTTCATGGCTTCGAAATAAAAAAGGCTATGAACAACTCATCTTATTTTTAAAGGAAACAAAGTTAAAAAGTAGGAATAGAAATGAGCAGGGAAGTGAGGAGTTTACATCCTTGTCATGTCCACTTCTACTGAATGTAAACACAATACAATCAATGCATCATTAAATTCATCCACCCTCCTCAGATCAATCAAAAGTTACTATGATCCTACAAAAGCGTTGCACTGAGAGTTACAAAGATCCGGTACAAAAGCAGTTGCACTGAGAGTTACAAAGATCCGGTACAAAAGCAGTTGCACTGAGAGTTACAAAGATCCGGTACAAAAGCAGTTGCACTGAGAGTTACAAAGATCCTACAAAAGCAGTTGCACTGAGAGTTACAAAGATCCTACAAAAGCAGTTGCACTGAGAGTTACAAAGATCCGGTACAAAAGCAGTTGCACTGAGAGTTACAAAGATCCGGTACAAAAGCAGTTGCACTGAGAGTTACAAAGATCCGGTACAAAGGCAGTTGCACTGAGAGTTACAAAGATCCTACAAAAGCAGTTGCACTGAGAGTTACAAAGATCCTACAAAAGCAGTTGCACTGAGAGTTACAAAGATCCTACAAAAGCAGTTGCACTGAGAGTTACAAAGATCCTACAAAAGCAGTTGCACTGAGAGTTACAAAGATCCTACAAAAGCAGTTGCACTGAGAGTTACAAAGATCCTACAAAAGCAGTTGCACTGAGAGTTACAAAGATCCTACAAAAGCAGTTGCACTGAGAGTTACAAAGATCCGGTTCAAAAGCAGTTGCACTGAGAGTTACAAAGATCCTACAAAAGCAGTTGCACTGAGAGTTACAAAGATCCGGTTCAAAAGCAGTTGCACTGAGAGTTACAAAGATCCTACAAAAGTAGTTGCTCTGAGGGTTACAAAGATCCGGTACAAAAGTAGTTGCTCTGAGAGTTACAAAGATTCGGTACAAAAGTAGTTGCACTGAGAGTTACAAAGATCCTACAAAAGCAGTTGCACTGAGAGTTACAAAGATCCGTTACAAAAGCAGTTGCACTGAGAGTTACAAAGATCCGTTACAAAAGCAGTTGCACTGAGAGTTACAAAGATCCAGTACAAAAGCAGTTGCACTGAGAGTTACAAAGATCCGGTACAAAAGAATCTACAAAGATCCGACACGACACGAAGACGTTACATAAGTTATTCCTCTTTGGAAAGGTCAAGGACGGGTCCGATGCGCACGCACCTCGCTGCTAACACAGCGGGGAGCCGTGGAGAATAATACAAAGAGGATTAGGATGTGACAAATCGGAGATGACACCAGCTTGTGGCAGGAACAGGCGACACAATGGCAGGAAGTGCGATCCTGTTAGTCCCTGCCTTGCCGGAATGGTGTGACAAGTGTGACATGTATCCGATCGTCCGCAGT
The DNA here is from genome assembly GCA_024516035.1 of Bactericera cockerelli. NCBI lineage: Eukaryota > Metazoa > Arthropoda > Insecta > Hemiptera > Triozidae > Bactericera > Bactericera cockerelli. The sequence continues at coordinate 29,172,625 of CM044960.1, forward strand.
AGCTCTATCAGTGAAGCAGAGGACTTGTAACCAAGAGGACGGTGGTTTGAGTTCCAAGCATGGAGGATTCTAGCAAGGTGGGTTTGATAGACACCACTCTCTATCATTTCTGAAGAAATACCACCTTAGTTCCAGGAAATTGAAAGAACGCGAGAGTTTATGGCGGTTGAGCCGACAGCATTGTTGCCCTTCAAGAGGGGCCACTCTTATCGTTAACAGAAAGTTTTTTTTTAACTTTCTTACTGCCATGTTAGTGAGTAGAATATTTGTGTCCGGGCATTGATAAAATACCCTATATATGTATATTTACCGTCGAGCTGAAATGCCAATAGTTTTACTGGTATAATAATTCCGTGGCGGGCATTTTTAGTACACAGTCTTGCTGGTCAGTACCATATTTATTAATAACTTGAAACTTTATGAAAGCTCCTATACAATATATTGCAAAAATATAATATAGTTATAAATGTTATAATCTACTTTGAGCCCTACAAATTTACTAGAATTCAATGGGGGGATTCGAAGTGCTAAACTCCAGATACCGAGTTACAGCTCTCTTCTCACTGTACGCATTTCTGCTCTGTCAGAGATCATTCTTCTATCTGATAACATTCATGATAATATTGTTGTCATCTGAAATCTGAAAAATGGTTCATTGTGAGTCTCCACGTCTTCAGAACAGAAGATAACGCACTTCCCTCATACTATGTCCAATGAGGAATAGGGATTATCAACCCAGGAACAATAATATCGAATGTAATATCAAAGATAATTCTATTCCAGCGGTCGACAAATCCGCTGTCAGAGAGAAAACACGAAATTGGCAATTTATTTGTAATAAGCTAATAAGATTTCCCGTCTCAATTCTCCTAGCTTGGGGGAAAAAATCCGTTAATATACCGTTTTTTTTTTTTTTTTTGTACACCCTTTATGGGAAAGGTCGACAATGACAGGCACTTCATTCAATTATGAAAATTGGCCTTCATGTTTTTGCTATCTCTGTACCAATTTTTGTGTGATTTCCTCAATTAGAAAAAATATGAAAAATGTTTTTTCCAACAAGAAATACACACGTTATGTGAGAAAAAATCTATGGGTTCCACTAAATTTGGCACTCAGTAAACAACAAAAGCATGATTCTAACATCATTTCTATGGCGGAAAAAATCTATATTTTTTTGTAAATAAATTCAAGGTACCTACTCCTCAGTATGGATTGAAAATAGTCTACTTTACGTCAAAATCTACTTTACTGCATTTTCCTCCTGAAATTTGTTACTTGCATCGTCTGCATCCACGCAGATTGCTGACCCCTGCTGTATTACATCGAATAGACAAATAGGTTTATGTTAGGATTAACATTTGTAATGGTTCTTATGTAGTAGGTATGTAAATTAACATCACTTCTTCTATCACAAATATTAATCCAAACATAAAAATAGATGATCTTCATGTATACATCTAAAGCACAAAAACATTGAAACAGAAGTATTGTGTACATACTGTACATGTACAGATTGTACAGTATGACTGTACAATCTGTACATGTACCCTGTTTATTTTCCTCTTCCCTGTTTATTTTCCTACTGTGCCACAATTTTTGTATTATTATTATTAAATGCTTTAGTAGATACAAAGACATATATACAGGTATGTACAATTAATATAAAAAAGAATGGAAACAATGTAAAAAATAAAATGGGGGAAAAAATAGATAAGTACATGCATATGTCCTAACTAAAGGGCGGGGTTGTTGCCTATGGCAATCTTCCACCCAACGTCTATAATAACAAACATGTGTTCACATGTTTGTTTTAACAGACGGGGTTTACTTAAAAATAAAATTTGACTTATGTAGTAGGTATGTTAAACGTAAATAAGATTTGAGTTATCCCTGCAGAATTGTGTCAATGGAGGTAGACTCACTTGTAGCCCCCCCTGAAACCAACCTTGTGCTCATGTATTATTATTATTTAACACTTTATTAATATGGACTTATAAACAACACACATAATTACAAATTAATATACAATATAAGAAGAAGTAAAAAGAGAAAAAATAAATAAATATATACTTGTGTCCTAACTAAAGGGCGAGGTTATTGCTTTTGGCAATCTCTTCCACCCAACCCTTTATGTGAATGTGAAACGAATGTGAATGAAACCTATGTAATGTGAAACTTGAGGAATTCGGTGTCAACAACCACAATTTATTACTATTAAGCGCTTCCTTAGAGTAATCAGAAAGAATAGACATGAAAAGTACATACTACAAAAAGTGCAAATGCAAAGATCAAACACCTGCATATCTGCATAACTATTCAGTGCACATTGATGTAGCACACGTTTCTATATCTACCTTCTTTATATGCATCGATATGTCATTATTACGTAGATACCAATATTCTTTCTTGATATTTCAAAGGTCAACTTTAATCCATGTTCCAAAAGGAGCTCTATCAAAACCGAATTTCTTGGTATCGAAATTCATTTTATTATTTGAATGTAAAGAATTGAAGGATGTCAGATAAGTGATGTTAAATCCAACCAAAGTACCACAGATAACATTTAATTAATTGACACGCCGTGTTAAGATGGCCCTTGATAAACATGTAAGAAGAGATGATATTTTATTCGTGATTATCTTTATGACCCGTTTCATAATGGGTCGGAAGTGACTTTGTATACCTAAATGATCGGTTGATAAACTGATAAATTTGAGGGTGTCAGGTTGTCTTCAAGAGAGGCGCACCGATAACACCAGGTAATGCAGGATTATGTGAATTCCAAAGTTCGGATTCCAAACATTCTAGTTCATCAATGAATGAAATGTTTGTTTGGTTATGATGTTATGAATATTGACGGTCCCATCCTATAAACCTAACAAATATGTCCTGATCCAAGAAATGTTACCAAAACTAATAGATTGAGAATCGTGTTTTTTTACATCTTTACTTACAGAGATTATTACCAATTTGGAGCAAATCAAGGACTGAAGAAGCTCAATTCCAAGATTTTACCTCTTATGAATAAAATGATCTATCAGAGAACCTTTTTCTTTTTTTTGGGGGGGGGGGGGGTTTAACGTCTTTTCAACTACATGGTCATAATATATTACGACGGGGGTGTTACCCTCCATTCGCAGGAAATTCTCATACCTGCTACCCACTTTAACCTCCGTAATGCCAGCATCACGAAGTCTTCACCTCCCTGAACATTGCTTAACTTCGGTGATCCTACGAGAACCGGTGCATTCTATGCCCCATCGACGCCATTTACCTCAGTTTCATGTATAACGGATTCGTCTTCTGGAAGTCGCTTGTTAGTGGTTCAAGTCCAATTAAGACAAATTTTACTAAGGTGTGTTTGACTAATTGTGCCATCGTGACTTGTGATTAGCACTAAATATGATGATCTATCAAAATACATACAAACTTTGCTTCAAGATATAGGTTGGTGATCTTCTCTGGACGAGCTTAATGACGTCAAAGTTATGTGAACTAAGCCACAGGAGGCTATTTATGTAGCTGACTAGCGCCCCCAAAATCCAGTCTAGCAAAGATTAAATGCATGAAGCCACACAAAAAACGATAATACATATTACAATGTGAATAGGGCCCATAGAACCATGTCTATGATGCAAAGATTAAATAACAATATCATAATGTGTATACTGTGAGTATAGAATGGAATGATATTTACGATAATTATCAGTGATGCAAATATCCCAAATATACAAAGAAGACTGATAACTGGGGGGTCAGCATAGTTCACCACTTTCTCTTGGATAGGTTGACTCTTTTTGTTGTGACTGTTATGCAAACGAGTGATGTTCTGTTTGTGACACGAAGGATGAATTTTTGAAAGAAAACTAGAGAGTAAAGGAGAAACTGTTGGCATTTTGTGACTACCTGTCTTGTTTGAATAATCTGAAAAGATTTGTTTTTGTAATCAGTTTCGCTACAGCTAGGGGAGTGATGGTCTCCAGCCAACCTAAGTTGAAAGTTGGCTTGCCCTAAACCACAAATATTATTCATATGTGCGATCAACCATCGTGAGAACTTTTTCTTCATATGCCATTAAATCCTTGGGAAACCTTAGCCTGTCTGGTCAGAGTTGGCTAGTCCGTTCTCTGTTTATAGTTGGGCAGTTGCCGACCTCAGTAGCTTGATCGATAAGGCGGCAGACTTGTAACCTGGAGGTTTTTTTTTTTTTTTTTTTTTTAAAAAAAAGATGAGTGTTTCACAGCCTTTTTTATTTCGTAGCCATGAAACAGGAGCTACTGTAGACGCTTGTGGTCTGTGTTGTAGCCTGCTCATCCCGTAGTATGCCTCCCCTCTGATGGGCGAGAAGTGACACAATACTTCCCATTTAGGTGCTGGGTCAACCTAGTCGTTGGTGGTTCAAGTCCCGGTTTTAGCGTAGATTTAGTAAAGCGAGTTTGAGTAGTTGTGATATCACAAAAGTGATCAACACAAATATGATAACTTAACTTAAACTAACATTACACTGCGGCATGTGTTATAGTGAAAAATCCATGTTGGGTTTTCTAATACTAAACAGCTTACGGCTGTCGATGTACATAGGTCGAAACATTTGCAAGAATCATATCGCCGTATTTATACAGCTCGACTAGGATTAATAAATCCCACTATACCACCTCTAGAAGACGACATCAGCATCATCCTCACCACATCACTTACATCTTACATCACCATCTCTGCCACCTGAAATATATTTCCCGCTGTTCTGATACGATAAATCCCACGGATTTTATTTATTGTCTTTCCATAAAATTTATTTAATTATAAGATTACCCGTCAGTTACCCATTACCCAATTACAACAGGATATACCCACCTGAAATTCTTGCAGGTGGGTATCGATTGGCTCTGGGCGCCAGAACAAACTGGGATTTGCTTCATCAGTGAAGATAGCCAGAGGACTTATATCACCCAAAGCAAGAATTTTTCATCTTATTATAATTAAGTCAGAAATTGACCACATATGAATGACACCAAAAAACTACTGGAATAAGGGGAATCTATGGTTCTTATATGTTTTTTTTTTTTTTGTTAAAAGGTAATTGTGCACCGAAACCGCTTTCGCATTACTTCAGGGCACTTAACCTTTACATCCATGCCATTCAGGAAACGGAAAATCTCGATCAGAATTTTCCACTCCGGCCGGAATTCGAACCCGCAACCTCCGGTTCTGTAACCAATGCTCTTATACACTGAGCCACTGAGGTCGGCTGTATAGGGCTGTATTTAAATAAGTGTACATCGTCTGATTGATTGGTTTTATTGTACAATGTACATAATATATCATCATATGTCTTCTTCTTTCACTTTGCCTTTTCCCAAAACAACTCGGGGTTGGCATTGTTCAACCTCTTCCTTATGGTTGAGGTTGTTTAGTTCTGTCACGCCTATTCCACATTTTACGGTTGGTTGTCCTTCCTAACGTCAACCATGTTAAGGTTGGTATTTCCTCTATTCTCCATTGAAAAATGTGCCTTGAATAAATGAACACCTAAGTTCTCTTATACTATATAATTGTTATTCCGTCTCCGTGAGATAGGGACAGATACCTAAATCACGGTGGTGAGAAGATTATATGGACGCCCAGATCCAATGTCTAGGCTCCTTTCATGTCCATTGATTCTATATCGTTTTAACGTCCTGACTTGAGATAGTCACGACACGACGGGTATTTTTTGTTCATCTCAAAAATCAAATTAAAACAAATCCAGAGTACTTACGAGTACATCCTTTGATATTGACAGCATATTATCCATTATCCAACCATGTAGATTTAGATTGAATGATTGATGTGTACAATTTGGCCTTATGACGTTGAGATATTTATTACTAACATATCTCCTACACATGGCATACATTACTTAATACATATATGCATTGCTGTATTATTTACATAATTTAGATATTATATTGTTCATGTACTAATAATATGTAAGATTGTATCAACATGATGTACTCGTATATTATTGTGATAACTTGACACCAGAAATCTTATAGGCGCGCTATACAGGACTTATCAGATATTATTGATTTTAAATATCACACAAGTTAATATGGCATTTAGGTAAATTTTAAGATGTCATCTTGTTTTTACATAATTATAATAATTCCGTGTCCGTGAGATATGCACAGATACCTATGTATATCACGGTGCCGGTAGTGAGAGGATTATATGGACGACCAGATCCAATGTCTAGGCTGCTCATGTCCATTGATTCTATTTGGTTTTAACGTCCTGTTTTGAGATAGATAGTCAAAACGGGGGGGTTTACCCTCCATTCGCAGGAAATGGACCTCTTTAGTAGTAGGTCACGGAATTGGGCGACACGAGATTATGTTCGAAGAATTTTCTGCCAACTAATTAACATTCTTAACAAGAATGTCTTTGACGAAATCCTTTTAAATTATAATGACACTAACGATAGGTTGATTGAAGTTAATCTTTAAAGGTTTTAAGGCCTTTATACTTTTCACCCTAGCTTTACTGGTAAGACCCACATTGGACCACCTTGTATGCTACACATTGCTACACTTATGTTCCACAATCACACATGTACATGTCTCAGGGCAGGGATACTCAACTTAGATGGTGTATATCGTGACACTAACACAAAATTTGTTCAAACTCTTGTAACAATATGTAATCCTACATTTAATACAAGCCTGTATGCTTGGAACTGTACCACATGTCAGTGGTATGGACCAAGGATACAACCTTCAATAGATGTGTTATATTAAACAATAAAAATATACATTTTCCTGACAGTTCCATTAATACACCCTGAATCTCAAGGAAGCTTTCTGTGGAAGGTACTCAATAATTCAGTCTTGTTCCTCGTGCAGCATTTGAATGTCCATTCAGTTGCACGTCCCAGACTGCTGAAATCAAGCAGTCAGCATCAAGGTTCCACTAGTAAAAGTAAAGGTGCATTTATCAATTACTTTAAACAGGTTAATAAGTAAACAATCATCTGACAATTAGTGCTGTTAAATAAACTGTATTTTCTATTGATCTATTCTATTGGTATTTGTTCAAATGCATCCGTGGACAACGCAATTACCAATTTTTGTTAGCATTCCAGCCCCGAGATATCTCTGGATGAGGCTCGGTATTTCTTTTTTTATGGAGAGTTGTTAAAATCTGTAGACGAAAACTAGATTTTACCCTAGTGAACAGTGCGAGTACTGAGATGCGGACAACGGTGCATCAACCTCACTAAAAGCCACCTCGAGACCCCTAAAAATATGATCCCGGAACCGTTCAAAACATTACATCAAACCTCACAAATTAATATTGAGTAATTACCTCGTCGCGTCATCGCTATACGTCATTTGCCTTTGAAAGTGACGATAAAAGACAATAAAACATACGTATGTTGTTCGAATATAACTATCTGTGTGGTTAATGTGGTGTTCCATAGGTATCTCCTGGTATTCCATAGGTAGGTATCTCCTGGTATTACGGCCCTACGTAGGCTGGATGAGATAGCTCGGTAGTATGTCTAGCAAGTAGAGTATGATTCTCATTTTATGTATCGTCGCGATTTGTCTTTAGTGTTTGATTATGACGTTAAACGACAGTAAAAAGAAAGTTGAGAACCACTGTTACAGAGTGATGGATGGATTTTGAAAAGATATTTATTGAAATGTTTTGATTCCGTCTGACGGAAGTGTGTATGTTTTGATGTTTGAAATAAAAAACAACATACCTCGCTGTGTACAGGTACTTACCTATTTTTTCTTACCTATGCTGATGAATTCAATACATAACAACACTATGGTTTTCTAACATACTTGAACATAGAAGAAACATACTTGAGTTAATTCCATGCAGTCCATGCATGCACCTTGGTTAATTCAGATGTTATAAAACTCGAAAATGTTGTTTATTGAAATGTGACTTTTGGTTAATTTCTAACTTCTTTACTTGGTATTTTATCTATTCACATTTTTTAATTGTTTTATATTGTTAAAATGCTAACGAGATTATTATAAACACTTTTGAGTATCATCTAGGATCTAGGCCATTTGGGGATTGAGGCTAATGCCAGCAGGTGCCCCCTTTCAATCGCCCAACAGGGGTGGATGGAGGGATCTTAAAAAAAGGCCATTTAATAAATTTAGCTTTACCACAAACTAATAGCTTATCCCTGAAAAACATAAAGCTCAAGTTTCCGTTCTGATCTTTTTCAGCGAAACATTGAACCTTAACAAGCGCTCTGAGCGGGAAGCCAAGCTTGCCTCCAACGAAGTGGACCGACTCCAGACCGAGCTGACTCGTGTCACTTCGGATCTCAATCGGGCGCAGTCGGAAATCCGACGTCTCCAAGCTGATCTATGCGATGCGAGGCAGCAGCATGTGACGTCACAGCAGCAGCTAGACACCGTGCGGACTGAAGCAGAGGACTTGAAGCAGCAGCTGCAGCACTACTGTTGTGAGGTCACGCGGATAGAGGACATCTTGAGTCAGAAGGTTAGAGAGAGAAATTTCCTTAACAGCTGATTGAGTCCCGGGGAAGTTGGAATTTTCCGGCTCTGCAGTTTGGATGTACGGGGTCCACATGAGGAAAAATGAGTACCTGCTTTGATGTGAGCAGCGACCAGTGGCGGAATTATGGGCAAATGATACCTAAGATTTAATACAATACTTTCCTTATTATAGGATCATCGTCATAGGGTGGCGTCATCGTAAACGATGGTAGCCAGACAGTGGAGGAATGACTCAGCACTTCTACCACTGTCTTTACAAGGAGGCTAATAATTGACAAGGGCCTCCAGAACCAAGCCAATGGTGGTCTGCTCCCTGTTTATAGTCCCCCAGCCAGACTGCTGGTCTACTCCCTGTTTATAGTCCCCCAGCCAGACTTTATAGGATAAGGAAAGTAAAACACAGAAAAGTCCTATAATTCTACGCTACCCACTAAATTATGATATAATAACACAAAGAACACACATTTATTTATTTGAATATTTTTTTATGGCTTTAACGGCAGGATTCTCACACTGTGAGCTCTTCCATCCAACCGATGATTTCCCCCCAATCATTCCACAATTTATTCTTTTTTCACAGGAAAGTGAGAGGCTAGACCTGCTGAATCACCTCAAGTTCATCTCGCAGGAATCAGCGGAGCTCGAGAACAACAACCACAGTTTGGACGGCGAGATGAAGAGGTCCAAGAACTTGCTGAGCGAGGCCGAGAAGAAAGTGATGAGACTCGAGTCTGTGGTGCAGGACAAAGACTGTGCTGTGAAGTCTCTCGAGGCTAAGGTAAGTGCTGACTTGGATCATAATGAAGAAGACTTGAAAAAGACTGTGCTGTGAAGTCTCTCAAGGCTAAGGTAAGTGCTGACTTGGATTATAATGAAGAAGACATGAGACTGCAGTGCAAGCCTAAGGTTAGTGCTGACTTGGATTATTATGAAGAAGACATGAGACTGCATTGCAAGGCTAAGGTTAGTGCTGACTTGGATCATAATGAAGAAGACATGAGACTGCAGTGCAAGGCTAAGGTTAGTGCTGACTTGGATTATAATGAAGAAGACATGAGACTGCAGTGCAAGGCTAAGGTTAGTGCTGACTTGGATCATAATGAAGAAGTCTTGAGTCTGTTGTGCAGGACAAAGACTGTGCTGTGAAGTCTCTCGAGGCTAAGGTAAGTGCTGACTTAAATAATTATAATGAAGAAGACATATAAGTGCAATGCAGGACAAAAACTGTGCTGCGAATTCTCTCGAGGCTAAAATAAGTGCTGACTTGGATCATAATGAAGAAGACATGAGTCTGCAGTGCAAGACAAAGACTGTGCTGTCATGGGCGTAGCCAGGGAGGGGCAGGGGGGGGCAGCTGCCCCCCCCTAGAGAAACCTCAATAGTATGCAACATGGAAGGGGCAACTTAAATTTACATATGATATTTTTTGAAAAATAGTTTTCGAGAAAAAAAAAAACATTGAAAAACCTTAAAATCAAAAATCAAAGGATTTTTAAAAGGGTAAAAATATCAAGTAGACCCTAAAAAAAAATATCAAAGCTCTCCCTGGCTATACAATTAGTAAGGCGCTCCAATGGAAAATCGGGGCGAGCAAATGGCCTTTTGGTGCCGATCAGGTTCAAACTGGATTCCACCGACAGGTATGAATGGCCGCTATCTAGGGTTAGTGTTAGGGCCTTTCGTAACCTACTAGGGCCGAATTAGGGCCATATTAGGGCCTTTTTGGAAAACCATATAATATATGCCGCTCTAACTCCTTCTGTGTTGCAGATGAAGCAAACATGTATAGAATATGAAATGTGCAGAATGTGTAGGCGCACCTTTTAGTGGTACCAAAATTTGGTACCACTAAAAGAAATTAATTTTTTAGAAATTAACTTTGCATCAAATAAGTTTCAGTAACATTGTTACCTGTATTCCATTCAATAATAAAAAGCTGTCTGTATTCGTTGTATGTGTAGGTACAAATTACAAATATATACAGGGTGGACCAAAAAAACGTTTACACCCGTTAATGGTAGATTACTGACGACATTTCCAGGGTGGATCTGCAATCCGTTTTTTCGGATTCGCCTTCGTAATTGCACAAAGTGATTTTTTGCAACTTTCCGAAAAAGTCCGACTTTGGTTTATTCTTCAGCTCAGTACTTTTTTCCTGTTTAAGATGAGTTGGTTCTGAACATTTCTGCAGAAAGCCAACAAAATTTCGATGTTTCTAGCTACACTACTTTGTTTTTTACGATTTGGTTTGTCATATTTTTTTACACCTGAACAGAAAAAAACACCCAAAAAAACTTTTTTACTAAATAAAACACTCGACATTTGCCCGAACAAATTTTGGCACAGACATGGGCAAGTTTGATAAAAGTTGGCGGCCGCCCCGAGGATGCTAAAAAATAATTTTACGATTTTTTATCACGTGATCTTCTGGGAAAAATTATTAGATGTTTGCCAAAAACTCTTCAAAAATCCTAAGAGTTTTCTAGCTGTAGACTGTGTAAGGGCGTCTTGTATTGTTTACAAAAATTGTTTACATTGCTTTTTTTGAATACCGCGGTCTCACATGCCTTCATCAGCCAGTTTAGGACAATTCAAATGATAATTTTCGTGCTGCACAGATTGTTAGTGGTGTTAGCTAGATGTGGTAGAGTTAAGAGTGTTAGATGCATGACCGAAGTTCAATTCTCGGTGGTCAATATTATTTTAATTATCAAAAAAATCTGATGGAATATTTTATTCATACTTGTATCTGACCTGTTGTAACACCAACAACTTATGGTTTTTTTTGGGGTAATACCATCTGTAAATTGAGTTATATCAGATACTATTGGTATCACAATACACATAATGTAAGGATGGTTTTTCTTATGCTTCCCTACGAGAGAAAAAAAAACCAGCGAATTTTAAAAACGAAAATAAAGTTTATGAAATAAATCCAGGTAAATATGTAGGTAGTTTCTTCTATCATAAACAATACTAATTAAATAACAAATATTTACCGATTGCCAAACTCTTAATAGAAGTCTTGAAAAAAACAAGATAATATTTTGTAAAATTAATAAACTTTTGCAGTCTTTATTATGTTTTATACTATTTTGATATAAACAAAAAGGTATTAAAAAAAAACATTTTGTGTTAGTATGTTCAATGAGAAACGATTAGACGCGCACGATTAGCTCAGTGGTAAGCTAGTCCACCCGGTCCGAACGCCAGAGCCAGCAAAAAATTCATGACTTCAAAATAAAAAAGACTGTTGCCATTTTTTATTTAGCCATAGTACCTACACACTATGGATTCTCCTCACACAAATTTTGGAAACCAATGGTGACTTTAGTAGGACCTACCTTAGTTCTAACTCAGAACTGTCCCTCTACCTTCTTGCCTTTCTCTCTCTCTCTCTCTCTCTCTCTTTCGCTCTTTGCCTCTCTCTCTCTCTCTCTCTCTCTCTCTCTCTCTCTCTCTCTCTCTCTCTCTCCCTTCTCAATTCCCTTAGAGGAACTGTTGGAAGTGGCGTCCATCTTCCTGGATGCAAAGGTTGAACCTCTTCATCATGTTCCGTCGAATGTTGCGGAAGATTCCAGGTTTTTCTGTCAGGTCATCGAATGCCAACAGGATTCTTGCTACCAGATTTCGTAAACTATGTTTTTCACGTGATCCCAAATGTTCCTGTTGGCAACTCCATATGCTAAATGCGTATCTGCCATTTCAGCATCCGAATTATAATAATGTAACTTGTACTAAAAAAAACTCAAGAAGTTTAAAGATAATATTTCATAGAATGCAGAAAAATATGCCTAAAAACTATCATCGAGAAACAAACAATCATTCATTTGACTGGCCTTTAATTAATTCCAAGGAAAATAATTATCAGACATAAATAGCTAATTACTCTTTGAGTACAAGACTACCCTACACGGTCTACACTTTTAAGATTTTGAACATCATTTTTTGAGACTTACCTGGTTTGTTTACCCAGAAGATCACGTGATAAAAAAATCGTAAAATTATTTTTTAGCATCCTTGGGTTGGCCGCCAACTTTTATCAAACTTGCCCATGTCTGTGCCAAAATTTGCTCGGGCAAATCTTGAGTGTTTCAAAGTGTAAAAAATTTACATGAGAATTTTTTTTCTATTCAGGTGTCAAAAAAGATGCCAAACCAAACCGTAAAAAACAAAGTAGTGTAGCTAGAAACATCGAAATTTTGTTGGCTTTCTGCAGAAATGTTCAGAACTAACTCATCTTAAACAGGAAAAAAGTTCTGACCTGAAGAATAAGCCAAAGTCGGACTTTTTCAGAAAGTTGCAAAAAATCACTTTGTGCAGTTATAAAGGCGAATCCAAAAAAACGGATTGCAGATCCGTCCTAGAAATGTCGTCAGTAATCTACCATTAACGGGTGTAAACGTTTTTTTGGTCCACCCTGTATATTCAGTTTCTTGTGGGACCTTTGGATTTCAACAACAACAAAACAAATCGCTTCCACTGCCTTTTTCCGCACCCAAAGGACCCCCCCCCACTTTCGACACGGATATCTTAGTTGCCCCCCCTAGAGCGGATGCTGGCTACGCCCATGTGTGCTGTGAAGTCTCTCAAGGCTAAGGTTAGTGCTGACGTGTATTATAATGAAGAAATCTTGAGTCTGTTGTGCAGGACAAAGACTGTGCTGTGAGGTCTCTCGAGGCTAAGGCAAGTGCTGACTTGTATTATAATGAAGAAGTCTTGAATCTGCTGTGCAGGACAAAGACTGTGCTGTGAAGTCTCTCGAGGCTAAGGTAAGTGCTGACTTGGATCATTATGAAGAAGACATGAGACTGCAGTGCAGGACAAAGACTGTGCTGTGAAGTCTCTCGAGGCTAAGGTAAGTGCTGACTTGGATCATTATGAAGAAGACATGAGACTGCAGTGCAGGACAAAGACTGTGCTGTGAAGTCTCTCGAGATAAGATTAGTAAATTCTGACTTACAGAGACAAGAATGGTTAAATGCTGAGGTTAAATTGAAGAGTATTTCGAAGGTACTCGCCTTTCAAATGTAAGGGACAGTATGGACAGGGTGTGCAATAAATCTGGAATGCGCCTCGTAGGTATTTTGGAAGAAATTGGTTTATTTGTTCTAAATGGTAGGTCGGAGGGTGATAACCCAGCTAATTACACCTACGTGGCTCATTCGGGGAAAAGTTGTGTTGATCTTGTTTGTACAAATGTCTCCGGTCTTGATTTGGTATTTAACTTTGAAATTTCCGATTTTTTTCTGGAATCTGACCATTTTCCTTGTGTTTTGTCTCTTATTAATATACACCCTGGTTTTATCAGACCTTATAAAGAAATAGATAGACCAAAAATTTTATGGTCAGAGGAAAAGAAAGATGAGTACCTGGATATTCTTGCTGAGATAAACATACCAGAATCGTCTGAACTCTCACCTGAAGCTCAATATAACTATATTAAAGACACGATACTGCAGGTATGTGAAAAACTAGGTATGATAAAAAATATCACACAGAGTGCTAAGATTAAACATTTTAAAAAACCATGGTTCGACTCTCAGTGTAATCACTTAAAATTAATTATGAGAAGAAAGTTCAAGATTGCGAAACGAGAAATTTTTTCTCCAAATCAGCTGTCTGAATATGTTAATTCAAAAAAGAATTACAAAGAGTTGCTAAAATCTAAGAAATCTGCGTATGAAGATTCGATGATAAAAAAATTCTGTGATGTGAGAAATTCGTCCGAGTTCTGGAAAACTGCTAAAAAATATTCTCCTAAAACATTTAAGACTTTAGACATTGACATGAACGTGGTTGAACTTCATTTTAAAGAGTTATTTTCTAAGAGCGTTGATATACACTCATCCTTATGTACAGAGGTGTCTCAAATAGAAAACGGTCTCGGCGTGTTCAACATTATTTTGGACAGCGAGGTTACAGCTAGAGAATTTGAAATGGCCCTTAAACATTGCAAGAATAAGAAGGCAGGGGGTGAAGATTTAATAATTTACGAGCTTCTCAAAAACCTACCGCAAATTTGGAAAACCACGGTCATTAACCTTTTTAACAAAATCATAAATACGGAACAAGTCCCTGATAATTGGTCAAATCTTTTAATGTTTCTTCTCTTCAAAAAGGGTGACAGTAAGGACATCAAAAATTACAGGGGTATTTCCCTAATAAATGTGATTGCCAAACTGTTCACGCAAATCCTATACAGGCGTCTAACTTTTTATTCTGAGGATTCAAAAATTATTCCAGAAAATCAGGCGGGGTTCCGAGAGGGCCGGGGGTGTGTGGATCAGATTTTCACTCTTTCGTCCCTAATCCATATTAACCTTCGCCTTCCGAAAACCAAAGTTTTTGCTGCTTTTGTAGACTATAGGCAGGCTTTCGACGGGATCTCACATGACTTACTTTGGTACAAACTTTATAATCAGGGTGTCAGCATTAAGTTCATAAATATACTTCGAAACTTATATAGGAATGCCAAAGTAAGAATTGTACTCAATAACAGTGGTAACAGCTCCTCTTCTCAGAGTGAGCCCCCGCCCGCTAGCTCAGAGACTCCGCCCGCTAGCTCAGAGCCTGGCCCCGCCCCCGTGCCCGCGCCTAGGTCTATTTCAGAAGAAATCAGCATTGAACAGGGGATTCTGCAGGGTGACACCTTATCACCTCTGCTGTTCAATTTATTCGTTTCGGACTTTGAATCTTTCTTAAGAAATAAAGGATCTTCGGGTATTAATGTAGACAATGAAAAAGACATAATGGTTTTATTTTATGCTGATGATATGGTCATCTTGGCTAATTCTCAGATAGATCTCCAGAAAAAGCTAGACCTATTAAAAAAATACTGTGACTTGTATGGCCTTGTAGTAAACGTGTCTAAATCTAAAGTAATGATATTTAGGAAGGCAAGTAATGTATCTAAAAAACATGTTTTTATATTTAACCAGGAAAAAATGGAAATTGTCAATAGTTTTAATTATTTAGGAGTTACGTTCTCCACTTCAGGTCTGTTCCCAATAGCCGCCAAACAAGCTTGTATAAAGGGGAAGCTAGCCACTTCTAAAATCAATGAAATTGTAAATAGATCAAAAATAGCGAATTTAGAAACCTGGAAAAAATTATTTGAAGCAGTGGTCTCAGCAACAACCCTCTATGGCTCAGAGGTGTGGGCGTGGCGCTACGCAGACGAAGTGGAGAAAGTACAGGCCCAATTCTACAAATCAACTTTGTTTTTACCCGTGGCACCCCCGGGCACTATATTAGATTGGAACTGGGTATCCAAAAGCTGAAACTGGCAATCCTTAGAAAAATGCTTGCTTTATGGTGCAAATTACTCAAACTTGACGAGACTCGGTATTCTAAAGTCTGTTATAACCAACTCGTCAAGATGCAGTCCATGTCATATCACGATATTAATTATAACTGGTGTTCTCAGTTACGTCAGGTTCTTTTTGATCTTGAGTTTGAGGAGGTATGGGAGCGACAGGACTTAGACCTTATTGAGAGAAATTTTGATGACATTTTGGATGCCATGAGTAAGCAACTAAAGAAACAGGATAGCGAGAGAACTGAGATCTCACGGTACAACACTTTGTACAGTTGCACCCTTGACCAAGAGAAATCAGTAGCCTCTTACTTTAACCATAACCTACAGTTAGTGAAGCTACGTTTTATCTGCCAAGTCAGGATGGCTGGGGAGAAATTCTCAGTCGTCTCTTATGGCACTGTTAAATCCATTTTTCACTCCAATAAAATTTGTGATATTTGCAACAGTGGCTTGACGGACACTTTATGGCATTTTTTTTGTTACTGCCCCAGATTTAACATGATAAGAAAGGTTTTTCTAGGGAAACCCTTTCTGAGTTTATACAAATTTGTTGATATTTTAAGATCTATAGGTGAAGAACAGGATCAACTAGATCGCCTGTCCTCTTTTTACCTCAGAGCAGCTAAGGAGAGAAATTTTCTGAAAGATTTATACCTTGAATTTGATGAAACATAATTCATTGGAATCTGAACCATGTCATAATATTATTTACTTGTTTCACTATTATGTTTTTTTTTTTAAGATTCTCACAGATTTTTTATTTAGTTATTTTTTCTATTTCTTGCCTTAGGCAACAGTATTTTTTCATATTTTCCATACCTTTTTTTATCTTTATTTCATGATTTATTTTCCAGTAATTATGTAGGTACTTTTTTATTTATTTTTTTCAGAAACTGCTTCTCATATCGTTTTTACGCTATACCTTTTACCTATAATTTATTTAACTTTTTATTTTATAATCAATTATTTGCTTTTATGTATATATTTTATTTTTATTGCCAACCTTTTGTAACATAACATTACAAATAAAACGCTTATTCTATTCTAAAAAATTCTAAATGCTGATCTACGAAGATGATGATAATGATGATAGCAAAAAAAGATTTTTTTTTCTTTTTTCTTTCTTCGTTATTTATTGAGCTATATTCACTATAATATCATCAATAAACATCTTAAGAAGAAGTATTGTGTCACTTCTCGCCCATCACTCCCCTCCGGGTTTTTCAGATCAAAAGACAATAATATTCAAAACTTGGTTACAGTTGTTTGTAAGGGATACCTTCCGGTGCGCTCGTGTTGACCCACCACCTAAATGGGAAGTACTATGTCACTTCTCGCCCATCAGAGGGGAGGCATACTACAGGATGGGCTGGCTACAACACAGAACACAAGCGTCTACAGGAGCTCCTGTTTCATGGAAATAAAAACGGCTATGAAACACTTATCTTTAAATAAAATAATAATAATAATAATAACAAATTCTTTATCATATTCTCTCCGTGCTATCATATCCAGCTTCAGGAGTTATCGTGCGTGACAGCCCAGCTGGAGGGACAGCTACAGTGTTGCCAGGACGAGAAGTACCGCCAGGGAGAAGAGCTGGCAACATGTCAGGAGACCCTGGAGCAGATGCTGCGACAGAAGGAAGACTTGAGGCAGCAGCTGGAGGAGAGGGGCGACAAACTGAGTCAGGTGCGTACTGACCCGCTAGCTCAGTGGTCAAGGCGTCGCGTCGGTCTGGTAATCCAGAGGTCGCGGGTTCGAAACCCGAACGGCCATGACAAGTTTTTTTTTTTTTTTTTAGTTATGTCAAGTGGAATCAAATTATATAATATATTTCATTGAAAACATCTTCTTTTTTCATGACAAGTAAGTTATCCTCCTATTTGGGATTTTGACCACATAATAATACATCTTGGGTTTTCTGCTGGAATAATGGGACTTATTAATCCTAGTCGAGCTGTATAAATACGGCGATATGATTATCTGCTAGTTCTTGCAAATGTTTCGACCTACATCGACAGCCGTAATCTGTTTAGTATTAGACCCAACATGGATTTTCACTATAACACATGCCGCAGTGTAATTTTAGTTTAGGTTAGTTATCATATTAAATTTGTGTTAATCACTTTCGTGATATCACAACTACTTAAAATTACTAAAACAACGCTGAATCCGGGACTTGAACCACCGACCTCCAGGTTACAAGTCCGCCGCCTAATCGATCAAGCTACTGAGGTCGGTTTGCCGTAGTCTCATGTATGTGTCTCAACAAACCAAGACAAGAATCTGTCCAAATTTTCTATCTCTCTCTCTTTATTTTCCTTTTGTCCTACCTAAAATTCAATTGTAATTCCTTTCTCCCTTATCCTGACTCCCTTTCCCTCTCCTCCTCCTTCTTCTTTCCAGGTCCAATACGTACTCCAGAAGACACAAGTCCAAATGGAACATTACTCCGACCAAACCAACAAACTAGCGCATAGCTTGCAAAAAACGAAAACCGACCTAATAGAAAAGGTTGCTTGCAACCAGTTTTACTCGCGGGAAATTGTTCGACTTGAGAACGAGGTGCAAGATCTGAAAATTGCCCTGTGAGTCTCTCTCATAACATTCGACTTGCCAATCACATTTATGTACATAAATATGATTGTTATTGTACTTTTGCTGTGTATTAGCAGTCTACCAAAGGTAGACATCCGCGATTGTGTATATTTTTAATATATTAACCATTTGTTTCTCTCTGTGCATATCTTACTGAGTGGGGCAAGACTATACGTGAACGGCAGAAATTGGCTTGAGCAATAAAACCGCCCGTTCTAATTTATGTCAATTAATGAAGAAAAAATTTAGTGGAATTTACATAATTCTGGAGAGAGAAAAAATCATCCAAGTGTTTTGGTTTCAGGAGCCAAGAAGAAAAGAAGACTAGCAACTATCTGAGAAGTTTGGAGCTGCTCAAACATGAGATCGTAGAGGTAGCTGCTGGAAGTGACAGGTGAAAAATTATAATCAATTAGGAAATCAGGGTTCGACTCCCTGCAGCGCAGAAATTTTCTGCTCTGCACTTGGATGTTCGGTGTCCACTCACACCTCGTGAGGAAATGTGAGTAGCTATTTGTTTGGCTAGAGTGTTCTCTGTTTCTAGTCCTCTAGCGAGATGGTTCCAGTTCCGTAAAGGTTATGGTAGACTGGTGGTTAATTTTGGAATGGTCAAAGTGTCTTTTTTTAAGTTGATATTTTTCAAATAAATATACTTTATTTAAATAAATAAAAAGTTTTCATATTTTGTGAACATCACAATTATAATTATTTGTCATGATAGAAACTCGAACCACCGACCTTCGTGTCTACCGTCTCATCGATCAAGCTTCTGAATTCGGTATTTGCTTTCAGTATAGAAAAGAGCCTAATTGTATTATTATTATTATTGATTTATTTCAGGTACAACCGCCGCTATGATAGTCCACGGTCGCAACTCCCTCCCTCGCTAGTGAAAGGAAAAGACATTTCAGCGCTACAGAAAAGTATAACACCCAAGTCACAGAGGAAAGACCTTTCAAATCGATACGGAAGTATAGTTCCAGACAAAAAGTCAAAGAGGAAAGACAGTTCAGGTGTGCACAGAAAAATAACACCAGAGAAAACGTCGAAAAAACCTTACAAGTCTGTTATCATTCGCTCGAAGAAATATTCGAACCTTCACAAAGGACGTTCGCGTGATTCTAGTAATGACAAATTTACCTTTTCTAGGTTTAAACTGTAAAGTAATAAAATTTAATATATTATTTCAGATTAATTTTAATTTTTGGCGTTTCTTTTGTTTCTAGTCTTGAGTGATTTGTAAATTTTAAGGAGAATCGGTTGACCGGATAAACAACTATTATCATAGGTCAGAGAAAATGGTAATGACTACGGAAGAGTAGTGAGATGACAGAGGACAAGAATCGAAATTCATAGCATGTTTAAAAAACTATTATCATAGCATGACTGCCGTTTTCATTTTAACCTAAATTATTCATAGGCCGTTATTTGTTTTCTCAAAAAAGAAACACTTTTTTTAATCATTTGTATGAAAAACTACAAACCATTTTCGTATTCCAAATTTACTCATGATTTTCTATAAATTCTCGTCAAAATTAAAAGATCAAATCTCGATTTTACACACATCTCAGCTGTGGGAACTATGGACCGTCGCATGGTAGCTCTTCGTTTATCTGAAATGGACCTAGTACCTTGGCCCATGTACAGCACGGGCCCAACCCACGCATCGGGCAGTCAGCGAAACACAGTTTTGAATATTGCTTTGACCCCATAGTTTTCAGTCACCCAAAGAAAATGTTGGTTTGAAGACTTTATTGTTGTTGCTTCACGTCTCTTTAAGATCTAGGTTATTCCAGTCGGGTTTTTCACCTCCCATTATCAAAAACCAGCTAACCAAATTAACCTCATCCAGCCTGGGTTAGGCCGGGAATAGCCAACATAACGAGGGTTCGAATTGGAGTGATTATTCACTAAGTCCTGACCTCGCTGGACGTTGCTTCACTTCAGTGATCGGATGAGAACTGGTTCAAAATTAGGTAACTTCTTCAAAACTGTGTTGCGCACTTCCACAGGGGTGGGCTGGAAAATTTTCAGATTAAAATTATTAACTATTTACAATCGATCAGTGAAAGGGAATTTCTTACAAGATACGTATGGCCTATAAATCTGGCCGTCATTACGAAAAATGAACCCGATTTTATTTACACGAATAATTAACACTTTCTCTGATTCTATTGGTATCTCTATGACTCAGAACAACACTGTTGGTGTTTTATATCAGTTGTGTTGATTAGATCTGAGAGAAGTACACGGTCAAAATTCCTGTGGTAAAATAAAACTATTTCATTCAAAATCTTTTTTGTACAAAAGCGAGACTTTTGCAACAATGAATCCAGAAAAAATTCATAGAATCAGATCATTTATTAATTTTTAAAGAGTGGTCCAAAAACCACTAAACGGAAATGGAGAAAAAGAAACCGACCAAAAGTCATAGCGAGGATAAGACCACTTCAGCTCAACGCAAAAAGTCCAAGCCTTCTCGAAGCAAAACTTCCAATCCGGTTCCTCCAAAAAATGAACCCCGTCCATCTCTCCTAAAACGTCGTATTCTGGAGGCACAAACCACTTTTGTTCCATCTCCGCCTTGTCCAAACTATGGAGGTTACTCCATGCCATCGCACGTGGCTCCGCAATACACCTCTCCTCCCGTGTACTCCTCCAGACCTCTCTATTCACTCCCCCGGTCTGTGGGTTACCTGACCCGATCCTGCGTCAGTCCCTGTTGCAGGGGGGGTCTCAGACCCCACGAGTTTGGCAACCCTGCATACAAACCATACTGGCGAGTGAAAGACCCACTGGCCCGGGCCAAGGACCCTCACATGAACCGTGACGATCTGAGACGAAAAACTTTAGAAACAGTGCGTCGATTGGACGCACAGCGAATGTCGCAACGATTCAATTCACCGAGAAATAGAATGATGGACATGGACGATGATTTCGATGAGATTGAGCGGGTAAGAGTAAATGCCTTGAGACGACAGGAGTACATCAAGCATTACAGTTCCTATGTAGAAGGGTGTGAACGATGGATGGGTCTGAATATGATCAATCGCAACCGAATAGGTAAGTTTGAAAACGGTATACCTAACAACTTGGGGAAAGTAAATATTACACCATCTATGAATGTAAAAGAAGACCAAGTTAGAGTTAGTGATGATGTTTGCCGTAAATTCACCTGTAAAAAAACTATGATTAGTTTTAAAAATTATGAAAAAACTTGTGAAATAAATGTGACTTTAAGAGAAGATACTGATGAAAGTGAAAAGACGCAATCTTCTGATGAGAGAAAATTTGACGAAGAAGATATACAAGAAAATATTAACGAAAAATTTATTCCTGGGACCGCCTGTTCAGAAGAAGACCTTTACGATGCTATATGTATATCAGAAGACCTTCCATTTTATGATACACAAGACATGGGTGTTAACACTGATATGGACAATGAAAATGATAAAGGTATCCAAAGTCACCCATCATCGCATGAATACTCAACTGCAAATGAACATGATATAACTGATAAAAACAAAACAGAAGATGACAACAGAAGTAAATCCTCGAGTCTAAAAACTTCGAGTTCTAAGGTCTACGTGAAAAATGTAGTAAAACTAAAATTACAAAATGCATTGCAAAGTACTCCAGAACAGGACAATGATATAAATTATGATACCCCAGAACAAGACATTGATAAAGTGGAATCACAAATTCTGAAAGTAGACGGTAAAAGTCGTTCCTCGGAGGAATATGCCACCGATTCAAAAGACTACGTAAAAAATATAGTTGAAAAAGACATGAACAATGCTTTACAAAGTAATACCAAAACGAACGATTCAAAGGATTATTTGGAAAGTAAAATAAAAGAAAATCTGAATGATGCACTACGAAGTAAAAACGTTGATGAGAGCAGAGAAATACAATCTCAAGATAAATCAAAGAGCCCAGAACACCTGGCTAAATCGTCCCAGCGCGTGATAACAGAAACTCTCAATGATAAAATTGAAGCTATTATCGAAGACACCGATTCCCTTGAGTCCGAATGGATTAAGGAACTAGTAGACAACGAAACTATTGCAGCACTCTCCAGAGACACAATTAACACCTCCGAAAATAAAATAGCCAGTTTGACTGAACCTATAGAAAATACCAGCGTCCTCTCGAAATACATCATAAACACCCATGACAGCATTGACATCGAAAAAAGTTTGGAAAGCTTTGTCCCAGGACTCGCAAATTCTGATTTGACTCTTGAAAACACGGAATCTCCTTCTCTATTTGCTTTTAGCACATCCCAGAATATCTATCGCATGTCCTGCCCTAACATGATCACTTCTCTAAAGGAGAAGTATCAGATCCGAAGTCAAAGTGAGCCTTATTTCACCTATTCAGATTTGGATGAGCTGGATTATTCATTTTTAGAAGAGAAATTCTCCGATAGAATCCGTACAACACTGGCTTTTCCCAGTGATTCTTTTTCTCGCAATCGAATTGTTCGTTCGAGTGAATCGTTGTCCTCAGATGCAATATCCCTCTATATGAGAAACTTGGAAGTTCCCTCAAATTGCACAGAATCCACACTGATCAGGTCAGTATTTACCAAGTGTAATGTAGAGGTAAAGCACACAGTTTACAGTAGTCGCAATACCTACGTGTTATGTATCTGACCCATTGTCGCATAAATTCAACATAGTGTCTGGCTCAAATTTGGCAATTCGTCGGTCGCCGCAATAGTTTTTCTTCCGTAACTTTAGTTGGATATCCAATCCAGAAACAGTTTTGAATATTTTCGGCTTATGTATTGCCATAGTGGCGATTGATTGATCAATCTATGAGATAGTTGGATTTTGATGTTATAAGTATAGCAGAATCTAGTGATTGTGTGCTAATAATAATAATAATAATACTCTTTAGTGGAAAGTAACCACCAGACGAGGTTACTGCTCAAAGCATTTTCTACCACCCTACCCTCAGAGTTTAATTTTTATGTGGTCACAAACTCAAATTAATGAAGAAAAATCCATGCACTGAGTGGGATTCAAACCAACGGATTACCCAGGTGCGGTCGGTGGGAAACTGTTTTGGGGGTGCTGACACGTAAACCGGACTAAAACGGAATTTATAAAGTCGCTCTTTCAGTATCTCAAAAGCTTGAGTTTCTTTACCATGCCAATCATAATAATTACGCATTAGTTATTCCAGAAATGTGTGATAATTTTCATTGTGGACTTGAGGAAATCCTCTCTTTTTCGTCTGGGGGTGCTGCAGTTCCGCAGCTCCTTAGCACCTGCACCTAACCCTCAGAGTCTTATTATTATATGGTCACTAAACCAATTCATGCATTGGGTGGGATTTGAACCAACGGATCCCTACCAGACTAGTGCGTTAACCACTTGACTACCAGTACACATAGTAATGTTTTTTTATGATTATTTTACAGAATGTCTTCGACTAACTCGAATATACTTGGGGACATAGAATCAGATGTGATTCGAAACACAGTGGATATGTCAACGGAGATGTTTGCTCAAGATTTGGAATTGTTTCTGAGTGTGGATGGTGACAGCAATAATTAGAAAGAATATTTCTAAAGAAGTGTTTGAAATTCAGTTGTAAAAATCACTATCGCATTTCCCGTGTGGGGACTCAATAGATTTACAAGAGCCTAGGGTTTAGAGAATTGTGAATAGTTGCAGAGGATCAGTCAAGTGGAGTCCTATTCCTAACTATAGATTTTCTTCTGATTGCTAAAGCCAAGAGATAAAGTCAAAATATTAAAGAACAAGAGTAGTGTTGCAAAGTTCAAAAATAGGAGTCGATGATTTTAATAATACTAATATTTGGTGTCTTCATTAAAAAAAAAAACTAGAGGAAATATTACATGAAATACCGTCACGTTACCAACTATATTGAAGACAAACGCCTAAAAATATTTTTGGTACAAATTTCAGAAATGGTACAGTTATAAAAAAATATTTGGCAAAAATTAAGGAAGTTAAAATAAATTACAAAACGAGAAATGCGAAGACAAATAACTTTCAGTTTTGTCCTAAAAATATCTTTGGATTAGTTAGAGCTAAAACTAATGGTTAGAGATACATCGAAACAAATACTTACTTCTAGAAAATTTACCACTCATCCAGAGACCTCTGGCCAGGCGTATGTACGGAGAGTTCGGAGTTCGAATCCTCATCCGACACTAAAACTCTTTGAGACATAACTGGATTCGATTTGTTTCTACTTAAACTATAATTGGGTGATTTGAGTGCCTCAGGAGGCGATTTTGTTAAGTCAAAACTTCGTTCAGCAATATCTGAAAGTTCTGAAACTTTTTGGGGAGGCACTGGATTCAGTGTTTTTTCTATGTCTATAGATTTTAATGATAAGTGGTCTGTGATCGATATTTCATTGCTGGTTTTTTTTGTGTTTTGATTCCATTGAGAACACACTATATCTAGACTTCATTTCTCCAGTACGTGTTTCTAGTACAGCGGGGTTTTCTGTGTTAATGTCTTGATTTTCGACAGCAGTTATTCTATAAGAATCACTTGGCAATCTTATTTCTGTCTGGTTTTCTACAGTTACCTGTGTTGTTTTGGTCTGAGATGGATTTTTACGATCTGAAAGAAAATAACAAAACAAAATTGAGAAGAAAGAAAATTTCTAAAAAGTTACGGTTGGAAAAAAAACTAATCTTTAATTTCAGAGAAACAAAAATGCGCAAGTACTGGCTGTTTGATAAAATTACAGTCATTCATGCGCAGCAATAGTAGTAGTCCGGAGGTCTCTAGTTCGGAACTCAGGTTGGGCAATATTTCCTAAATTACACATGAGGTAGGCATTTCAGCCCAACCTAGAATTGGTGACGTCAATGTTTCAGCGAGAACAAGGGTAATAATTACTGATTAACTATTCCGACAAAAAGCTTTGTGTATCATGTTGAATACACCAGTTCTCGTTCTGTCACTGAAGTTGAGCAACGTCCAGCGAGGTTAGAACTTGGATAGGTGACCATTCAAATTTAAACCCTCGTGATGCTAGCTATTCCCAACTCTACTCAGGCTGGGTGGTGAAGTTAATTTTGAGTAGCTGGTTTGTGAGTTTTCAGCGAATGGAAGGTAAAATCCCTGTGGTGATATGACCATGCAGTTGGAAGCGACGCCGAAGTTTCACCTAAATTGAAGATAAAAAGATAAAAACTTACATACTTTCGTCTGAGTCCTGCATGTGGAACAGCAAGGATCCCCTGGTATCATATTCCACTACTGAGCTGTCCTTGGTACCATCCATGTCCACATCCTTCTTATCATCCCCTTTATCCTTGGGTGGCTCCACAATATTCGCATCCTTATTACCATCCCCTGTATCCTTGGGTGGCTCCACTATATTCGCGTTCTTCTTATCATCCCCTGTATCCTTGGGTGGCTCAACTATATTCGCATCCTTATTACCATCCCCTGTATCCTTGGGTGGCTCCACTATATTCGCATCCTTATTACCATCCCTGTATCCTTGGGTGGCTCAACTATATTCGCGTCCTTCTCATCTGCATCTCTCAAGGATTTACTTTCTTCAAGTGTAAATTCTTTTGTCAAATTATCATGACGATCAACATTTGAATGGAAATGGAAATGACTTTGGGGTTTGTAAATTTCTTTGATAATGGGCAGCTTTTCTATTTCTTCATTAGTTTGCTCTCGTTGTTCATTTTGTTTTGAATTTTCTTTGGATTCTTTTGTCAGTCGCTCTTTTATTTGGTTTATATCAGGTTCTACAGTGTTAAGTCTCTTTAGTTGATCGTTAGGTACATGTCTATCACTTTCAGTATTCAGTCTATTATAATATGAATTGGTTCTTTGGTCCAAGGTATCATTTATTTGTTCATGTTCGTTTTGGTTTGTTTCATCTTTGGTTTTTGGATCAGGTTGGTTTAGAAATCTATTTCTATTCTGATTTGATTTCCCACTTTTTTGGACGGTATGAACATCACTTTTATAGCGTTGATCAGGTTTAGTTAATCTTCTAGTCTTATTGTTATCTCTTGATTCATCATTTGTACTTCTACTAGGTTTAGTTAATCTTCTAGTCTTATTCTTATCATTTGACTCATCATTCGTACTTCTACTATCACTTCCATCGCTAATCATTCCATTCTCCTCTCGCATATTGTTTTGCCGGTGCCTAACCATTCCTGCGTTCTTTTCTTCAACTTGGCCTGCGAAGTCCTGAAAGTGCTCCTGCCAGGACTTATTCTTATTGACGGGAACGTGGTAGGTTTTCAGGTAGGACTGCCAGAAGGAAGGATTGTTGCTGAAGTAGGGAGGCACTTGCTGGTGCTTTCCGCTGGGAAACAGAGAGCCCGTTCTGGTGTTTGTGAAGCGCAGAGTAGGGAGTTGGGTGGGAGGGTCTGTCGTGGATTGGTGAATCACTGAAAAAAAATTAAGAATACATGAGAAATCAGACACTTGTGATTTTATTATCTTCATGACAAATGTAATGATTTACTGTATGATATGGATCATAAATCATAACTATCCTAATTCAAGAAATTATATTCATTATGAAAATGTTCGGAGAACAACCACATTGATTGAAAAATAAGCCTTGCTTTCTCAACAAGCGTGTAATTAAATATAACATTGCCAGCGTCGATGGCGCGTTGAATGCACCGGTTCTCGTTGGATCACCGAAGTTAAGAAACGTCCAGCGAGGTGAAGACTTCGTGATGCTGGCATTCCGGCCCAACCAAGGCTGGGTGAGGTTAATGTGGGTAGCAGGTTTGTGAGTTTCCTGCGAATGGAGGGTAACACCCCCGTCGTGATATGACCATGCAGTTGAAAGCGACGTTAAAAACCAAAAAAAAAAAATATATATAACATTACGAATTCCAAATCGTAAATGTCTGTTGTGTCCTTCAACAAGAATATTTATTCATCACTCATTTAATATCTTATTTTTTTAAACACATTTTTGTAATTATTATTTAAATCTTTTGGGTTGAATAAAATTTGAGAACTTGTTATCTTGTTAAGTTACCTTTTGATTTAAAAACTGTCTTAAGTAAGGGGAACTTCTAGAACTCACCAGAGGGTTGCGGTTGCAAAGGTTGTGCCCCAGCTTGATGGAGGAAGCCCCTGGTACTTTGCTGATGCTTGGTAACTCCCCTCTTCTCATATCTGCTGCTTTTGGTGAGGAGCTTTTCCAGACGGTGCATATCGTCCCCTTCGGAATTGCAAAGCTCATTTTCTTTCCTAAAAAAAATCGGGAGACTAGAGATAGAAATTGAATGTAATTACTTTTTATACTGATTAAGAAATCTAAGAAAAAAGCCCCTTCTTTCGTAATACTTGTACTTTTTTCTGGTAAGCATCTACACATTACACAAGATATTTAGTCCCATTGCCATTGCGATGGTATTTTGGTGTCACAAACACCAGAGGTGACACAGACACAATGAGGTGACAACTTATCTACGTAGAGCGGTGGCTAGACCTAGATAGTTTAAATTTAAAATGGAAATTTATCACACAATTTTTTTGTAATTTGTAATTTATTTGCATTAATAATTGTACATAATAGGTATAATAGGTAACATATATTTAATGCGACTACCCCACACTAAGGGAATGCAGTCCTCTTGTTTTGTGGGGTAGTAACCCAAAAAAAAAAAAATACGGTAATGGTTGACTGCTAATGGAGGCTTCAGTCTACATAAAACCTGTAAATTCAATAACGGGTACGGGTTACAGCAAGGTACGCAGTACGCACCTAATTTTGGCCCTGTACTTATCGAAGCTCTCATCCAGGGCCGAAATCTGGGAGGACAGTCTAGCCAGGGTCTGACGAGATAGATCCACAGGGTCGTCTATACCTTCGCCCTGCAGGGGGGCAGTATCAGGTTGGTATCTGGAAAAATACAACATTTTTATGCATTGGTAGAAGAGTGGGCAGTATCAGGTTGGTATCTGGAAAAATACAACATTTTTATGCATTAGTAGAAGAGTGGGCAGTATCAGGTTGGTATCTGGAAAAATACAACATTTTTATGCATTGGTAGAAGAGTGGGAAGTATTAGGTTGGTATCTGGAAAAATACAACATTTTTATGCATTGGCAGAAGAGAGGTCTAGCGTCGATGGCACGTTTCATATGCCCGTTCTCGTTCTGTCACTGTAGCTAAGCAACGTCCAACATAAAGAAAAACGATGCATATGACCAATATGGAAGAGAATGCCGTTGGCATTAGCACCGCCCTTGATCAAGTTTTGTTTTGTTAATTTTAATTTCTATGTATGTATATATTCTATGTTATTTGTAAATAGAAATTGATCCAACATGTTTAATAATAATGCAGGTTGTTTCCGGACTAACCCAGGCTGTGTGAGGTTAATGTGGGTACCTGGTTTGTATGTTTACAGCGAATGGAAGGTGAAACCGATTGGTCTAAGGTGTTAAATGAGTATGTGTACCTGTGAGTTTGGATCTTTTGCTTGGAATGCATGATAAAGCAGTGCAACAATGCATGAGGCCATTCTCTTGCATTCGCCAACAACACAATCTATAAGAACTAAGAAGTACCTAGGTGTAATCACAAACTACTCATTGAATTACATCGAGTACAAACTTTAGTGTATCCAGGGTATGTCGAGAAAGATCTGTTTTCTCATTGAGAGGTTCTGGGTGCATTGTGTTTTGACATTTTTGTCCATAACGTTGCTCGTTATTAAAGAGTTTATTATTTGAAAGTTCCCGCTCCCTTTCAGTTTCTCCATTCTGATTGGCCGACATTTTTTCAAATCTTGTCATAAGCTCTGTCATTTGTGACTGAAGTCTGTTGGTTTCCTGGAAGGTAAAAGCATAATAATAATATAAAAAGAAATGCTGTTGTACCGGATCAAGCTTCGCCGAAGTATTGGGAGAAGAACTTGTGTAGAAGGACTGCCTGTAAATCGTTGCAAAAGTAATAAAAAAAATTCCCTTAATTTCTTTTATATATTTATTTATTAATCAAAAATATAATATTTTTGGCTGCTCCATCTTCATATGGTAAACTTTTAATCAATCTTCAACTCCCTCGAAGTCGAAGGGACACAGCTCGAATTATTGAAATCTCCTCTTGAATTTTTATCCATAATGTAATAAAAATACATTACTTTGGTAAAAATCTCTCTTTGGTATGAAAATGAGGCATGTCTGGCATAAGAGAGGTAAGCTAACATTTTGTGACTTGATCCCTTTACAAAAAAAAAAAAATATAGCTAGGTCGAGGCCGGAGATACTCATGCTAGCTACTAGCTAAAAGCAGACAAGAACTTTCCACCAATCACAGAGCAGCAAGAACATTATTGCCAGTTATCAGCTCAGGATCTCTGAACCACGGAGAGTGGTCACAACCATTGCACCACAAAGTCCGGCTGGCTTAAGCTAGAAGCCAGCAAGAATATCTTGACCCGACTATACACGACTATACTGGTAGTCAAGTGGTTAACGCGCTAGTCTGCTAATCCAGGTAGCGTAGGGATCCGTTCGTTCGAATCCCACCCAGTGCATGAATTTTTCCGCATTAATTTGAATGTGACCACATAATAATAAGACTCTGAGGGTTAGGTGGTAGAAAATGCTGTGAGCATTAACCTCGCCTGGTGGTTGCCTTCCACTAAAGAGTATTATTATTATTAATGTCTTACCTCTCTCCCGCGATCTATCGACAGTTCTGAGTCACATCTCTCACTCCTAACACTGCCTCTATGGTTATCGTGCCTTTTGTCCTCAAGTGTACGTTCCAATGATCTGTCCTCAATAGGAGACAAGTGGTTGTTCATTCTGGATGATGCTGATTTAGTGCATGATGCTGATTTCTGTCCTTTTTCTGAAATATAAAAAGAAATCTAAAATTGAGTTTCTGAAGTATATTAGCCGCCGCGGAGTAAGTCCTTGAAAAATATATTTAATATATAAAATCCATTTATATTGATTTGTTCATTCATAATAATCACCGCAACTCTGAAACGGCTGGACCAAATTACTTGAAATTTGGCAAAAAGCTTCCTAAAGATTTTTGTAAAAAAATTGGTTCTACATCATTATTATTACTATAGTATGCTTTATTAGGTCAGACAAAAATATATACAGTAAAATACAATGAAATTATAAAGAAAAAATAAATAGATTGAACAAAGAAACAACAACAAACAAGAGAATAAAGATAATATCGTACCTTAAAGGCGGGGTTATTGCCTGTGGCAATCTCTTCAATCTACATTGAACTAATGAGATCGATCGTTCGAAAACGCAGTTGATATAAAACTCACCATCGATATGGAACTTCAATATCACTTCCGAGCCGCACCTGTCACATATTGTGTTCTCGTCATTCACCCTACAGCTGTCTCCTAGACTGGACAAGGGAGAGTCAGTCCGTATGACCCGCACACATTTGCCGGGGGTGCTGGGTTTCCCCTGAGCACTGGTCAAGCCAGAAGTACATTGAGATCCATCTGCAGCCCGCATGTATTTCTCTTCTGAGGATTAATAGAAAATGAAATAATAATAATAACATCGTCTTATTTATACTGCCCGATTAGGACTATTAAAGTCCCATTATTCCAGCAGTAAGCCCAAGACATATTATGTGGTAAAAATCCCAAATGGGAGGAAAACTTGTCATGTCTCGGATGGGGTTTCGAACCCACGATCTCTGGAATCTTTGGATTCACAGAGTACCGCCTTTACCACTGAGCTACCGGGACAGAAAAAATGAACGTCTCTAATTTTTGTCTATCTCAAACGATTTAGTGTTATAAACAAGTGTAACCTAATTTTGAGTTGGCTTTAGTAATCGAACCCGAGACCTTCCGCATGGCATAGTATCTTACCATTGAGCTAAATTAAACTATGATGCTTCAAATTAGAACTCGAATGAGAACTTACCATGTTTGGCAGAATCGCTGTTCTCTTTGGAAACATCTTTATGTCTTTCTTCAAGGAAACCTTTCATTGCTTCACTTTGTACTTGAATAGTTTTCAACAAAGCGATCAAATCTTGAGAATTGATTCTATTGATATTGTCTTCCACTCTGTCTTTTGCCTTGTCATTGTTATCATAAGGATTTCTTCTCTTCGCATGATTGTTTATACTGATATTTTCATCAATACTATCAACTCTTCTGTCATTGAAATCATTAGGTTTATTTTTGTTTCCAAGATTGTGAATTTCATTTATTTTGCTGGAGAGATCTTCTTTATGTTGATGCCTTGTCTCATTTGATCTTTGACCGTTTCCTTGAGAATCTCTGTCTTCTACTGCTTTGATATTATTTGTAATTTTTGTCTCAATAATTTTGTTTACATGTTCACTTGGTGGGCTCCTCACAATACCATTTCTTGAGTCCATCTTACTTGAGCACACCTTCAACAGTTGCTCGTAGAAAGTTTCTTTTTGTCTACTCAGTTTGTCGAAACCCTCTTTCATTTTATTTTCTCTTGCGTCCAGTTTGCGGGCTCTGATTTCCAGTTGGTCATTGAGTGTGGTCATCATGGAGTTGAACTCTTTCTCCTTCTCCGTCAGTAGATCTTTCTGTTTCTGAAATTGATTTAAAATGAGATTGATGAGTAAGTATATCCCTTGCGTTTTAAATTTTAGTATATTTTTTTACTATAAAAATACAAGTTTTACATTGAAAATCATGAATGAGCTCTGAGACATACATAGGACAAGCCCCAATCAAGCTTATCAATGAGTATCACTATAGAAATTTAAAAAATAAACTAATACATAATTATGTGTTTAAGTTTCTGTAGTACGCTTCCTGTATCACATTCCTCTACACAGTAAAACTCTTTACTCTTTTAATGTCGCCACTGGTCAGTATTCATACTTATTAATAGGTACTCATTTTTCCTCACAGAGAAGAAAATTTATACTCAGTCTAGATTCAAACCCGAGCTTATTGAAAGTTCTATTTACCTGTAAAATATTGACAGCCTCTGAAATATTGGCCTTCTTCTTACTCAAGACTTTAGCCACCTCCTGCAGTTCTCTTTGCTTCCTCACTAGTTCCTTTTCCAAGCTCTGCTTCTGCACCAGCAAATGCCTCTCGGCTTCCTCGAGATTTTCACTGAACATTTCCTCGTACTTCCTCAAGTATTCTTCTTTTTCAGTTAGATGCGATTCATTTTTGCTTTCAGCTGTTTCGAGTTCCTTGTTAATTATCCTAAGAACAGAAGAATAACACAGAAATCCCTTATGAAATGTTTATTTTAACAAAAAAATTTACAATAAAAAAAAAGCACTATGTCTTTCCCCATTTTTGGACTAGCTCCGACTTTTTACTATTCGTCTTTTTATATGCCTTTTTTCTCGTTTAAATGGGTCGATATTTTTTGTCAGTCAGGCTCCACTGAATTTTGTTCTAAAGCTGTTCTCTTAATATGCCTTTCTCTCTTAGGTCTTGATTTACATCTTTTGTTTTTATTCTAGATGTTACTTGTAAAAAATCAAATCCTATGTTTTTCAGGTATTAAACACAAATTTAATAATATATTTTTGCTGTTAACCGATGAGCGAACAGTGACAGAAATCTAACAACTACTTTTTGACGGATTTGGCAGCTCGAGCTAAAAGGTCAGAGATATCGAAAAATGTATGTAATAAGTTCATAACTGCATACCCCCTTAATCTTTTTTTTAAATTCCATTACAGAGTGAAATTTTTGTCAGTCGCTCCAAATAGATCAAAATTCCATTACAGAGTGAATTTTTTGCAGTCGCTCCAAATAGATCAAGTGACGCTTAATATACATGAGTTGGGACCATGCTGTCGTGTTACGACTCGGCCGTAAATGTCCTAAACATTCTCCTACACTCAACTCCACAATTTACATAGGTACAAAACAATAGTCCTACAACTGGGACACAACTTGGGGTTTCTCATACTATCGTATTCACTGGCTACCTTCTATCGAATACATAGGAAATATGTGAATATATTTGTGGTAAAACATTCTATTTAGATTTTACACTAGCCAAATTTTTGTTATCAGCTTTTAAAAGTCAATTAAATCAAATTTAATGAAATACACAGCTAAATTAAAAGTATATGAAATATAGAAATCTACCAAATTCAAAGTAATCATTTGATAAAACCGAAATTGAACGTATGATAAAATAAAACATCTACAAGGAAAACTACAAAATTCAACGTATCAGATGAAAAACTACAAAATTCAACGTACTGCTGATGAAAAACTACAAAATTCAACGTATTGCTGACGAAAAATTACGAAATTAAAAGTACTGCTGATTAACCACCCAAAATTTAACGTATTAATGATGAAAAACTACAAAATTCAACGTATTGCTGATGAAAAACTACAAAATTCAACGTACTGCTGATGAAAAATTCCAAAATTCAACGTACTGCTGATGAAAATTACAAATTCAACGTACTGCTGATGAAAACTAAAAAATTCAACGTACTGCTGATGAAAGCAACACAAATTCAACGTTGCTAACGAAAAATACGAAATTAAAAGTATTGCTGATTAAACCACCCAAATTCAACGTATTGCTGATGAAAAACTACAAAACTCGACGTACTGCTGATGAAAAACTACAAAATTCGAACGTAATGCTCATGAAAAAACTACAAAATTCAACGTACTGCTGATGAAAAACTACGAAAATTCAACGTACTGCTATGAAAAAACTACAAAATTCAACGTACTGCTATGAAAAACTACAAATTCAACGTACTGCTGATGAAAAACTACAAAATTCAACGTACTGCTGATGAAAAAACTACAAAATTCAACGTACTGCTGATGAAAAACTACAATAATTCGACGTACTGCTGATATGAAAAATCCAAATTCAATGTATGATGATAAAAACATACCAAATTCAAGTATGATGATAAACAACCAAAATTCAAGTAATGATGATAAAAAATACCAAATTCAATGTATGCTGAGAAAAAAACCAAATTCAAGTATGTGATAAAAACTACCAAATTCAATGTGATGATGATAAAAAACCAAATTCAAGGTAAATGATGATGAAACAATCCAAATTCAATGTATGTGATGAAAACCAAATTCAATGTGATGATGATAAAAAAAACCCAAATTCAAGTCTGTGATGAGAAACATCCAAATTCAATGTGATGATGATAAAAAACCCAAAATTCAATGTGATGATGATAAAAAACAAAATTAACTACCCAAATTCAAGTAATGATGATAAAAAACCAAATTCAATGTGATGATGATGAACAACCCAAATTCAAGGTAATGATGATAAACAACCCAAATTCAAGGTAATGATGATAAAAAACCCAAATTCAAGGTAATGATGATAAAAACCCAAATTCAAGGTAATGATGATAAACAACCCAAATTCAAGGTAATGATGATAAACAACCCAAATTCAAGGTAATGATGATAAAAAAACCCAAATTCAAGGTAATGATGAAAAAAACCCAAATTAAAGGTAATTGATGAAAAAAAACCCAAATTCAAGGTAATGATGATAAACAACCCAAAGTCAAGTAGTGTAAGAAACACTTCCAACAAGAACTTTATGGAGAGAAGACGTTAAAGAGATGCCTCCACAAAAACTGTTCTTACTTTACCCAACACCAGATGATATATCGAAGATGGCAAGGAGGAAATGAAGATTCCAACAAACAAAAATGAGAAATCTTCTTTGTGAGAAAAGTGAAGGACGGGAAGATACACTAGAAACTCCTGTACATGCTGCTAGTGCTCCCTCCCCTCTCTTCTTTATGAGAAAAGTGAAGGACGGGAAGATACACTAGAAACTCCTGTACATGCTGCTAGTGCTCCCTCCCCTCTCTTCTTTATGAGAAAAGTGAAGGACGGGAAGATACACTAGAAACTCCTGTACATGCTGCTAGTGCTCCCTCCCCTCTCTTCTTTATGAGAAAAGTGAAGGACGGGAAGATACACTAGAAACTCCTGGACACATAGAGTAAAGAAATGAAGTTGAACAAACGGGGTACCTAGCCCACAAAGACTCCAGACATTTTTAAGAACAAGCTGGCTTAAAAACTATGGCCCTAATGCTGGAATATTCTTTGATTTCTAATGGCATTTGATTATTAAATACAACATCAAGGTACAGAAAGTTTTGCGTCTTTAATCTATCATAAGTCATATCAAAATCCCAAAAATCCTGGGATTGGTGGTTTTTTAACCTGATCCATTACCTATATTATAGAAGGTGCAACACACCTAGATGCAAATATTTAAAGGGTAGATTCAGCGCCATAGCCTATCATATAAGCTGGAGTTGCAGTGGGGCATTTTTTTTTTTTTTTTTTTTTCTGTTAAAGAGTTACATGACAAATCCCTGTTTTTCCCACAGTTCAAGAGGAATCTTTTTGCTACATAAGGAAAGTTACGTGATTGTCAATCACACCATTTTATTTAATAATACATAATGATGTTTTTTTATAATTCTCTTAGTGTGCTGTAAAGGTGCATGTGTAAAAAAAAAAAAATGTAAAAAGTACACCATTTGGCATCTCTTTTTACCACAATTAAAAAGCCTAATAATGTTTAAAAAAATTCAAGAATATATTTTGGGGGGGGGGGGTGATAATGAAAAAAATCAGTAAAATTATTGAAGAATATCTTGATCAAGTTTATAATCAGGTTTAACTATTTATTAAAATTACTTACACAGTCATTTTCTTTACTAGCTCAATCACTTCAGAAGGACCCAAACAATACTGATGGAGTAGCTGGCATAATTCGTTCTGCCATGGACTAAACTCGGGCAGATGAGGTGATTGTTGAGAAATATCACAGTCTTGGTACATTGTTAGGGATTTCAACTCCTCATGAGATACTTTACAACGTGGACACCTAAAAAAGAAATGAGAGGTTTTATAGTTTGCTTTAGTATCTAGATCAAAATAGTCCCAAAGGTTTTGACAAAGGAATATTAGACTCTTAACGAGATAATATTTCATTGTTTCCTCATCCTTCTTTAAATATAATTTTATTTTCTATCTGTCAGACTCATAGAAAGGCACTTGAGAATGCAGAAAAACAACATTAAAAGTATCTCTGCATAAAACACAAATGTGTTGAGGCACAACACATATCTATTTTAATATCATAAAAAAACAGTGTTAAATAATATTTTATTTTTAAATTAATAATAATAACACTCTTTAGTGGAAGCTAACCAAATGGTGAGCATATTCTAACCAAATGGTGGTTAATGCTCAAAGCATATTCTACACCTAACCCTCAGTCTTATTATTATATGGTCACAAACTCAAAGTAATGAGGAAAAATTCATGCACTGGGGATTCTAACCAATGGATCCACACATTACCTGGACTACCAGACTAGCACATTAACCCCTTGACTACCAGTGCACATTAACTTTAATTTATATAAATTGAAAATTGTTAATAAATTATTGTAGCTGACTGTCAGGGTATGTAACCTGGTTACCTATCAATATTCTGCATTGTTGACACCAGAGTAGAGAGAAGACACAGCAGTAGTGGCTCATCCTCGTCACAATGCATGTACTGTTGCCGAGCCTCCACACTCTCATCACACTGAGGGGACAAGCCGAGACATTCAAGAATATCCTTTACATCCCTGGACATGAGTTTAGGAGCATGGTTGTGCTGCTGCACTGAAGCATCTGTTCCAGCTAGAGAATTGATGTAGTTGGAGAAGGATGTCAAGTTTTTCAAGTTGGGGGCCTGTAGAAATGAAACATGTATAAATGACTAGCTTCCAAAAAATCATTGTTTTCTTATGAAAAGCATTTCAATTTTTGGTAAAAATTCTTTGAATTTTTTTTTTTTTCATTTCAAATTTCAGTACTTTTTTTCTTTAAAATCCTTGAGAAAACTTCAAGCTAGCCTGGATTCTTGGAGTAGGCTTGTCTCTCTATTTAAAGTTCTCTAGAGAGACACTAGACTTGCCCTGTTTAATGTCCCCCAGTCAGACATTAAAAAAGGTAATAAATAGTATTAAGTAACATGCATAACTTACCTCAGATGAAAATACAGACAGTGTATAAAGGAAGTCCTGCCGCAGAAGATAATCTGCGATCAGCAAATTCATGGACTGTATCTTAGGTGAGATACTGTGGCATTTGATAACTTGAGTAGGCTCAGTTAGAAATTTCAGCTTGGATTGTTTGAGTGAGTGAAACATGTACTGCTTCATGTAGGCTCGGAACTCATCTAGAAATGACTCATCTTCTAGACTGGAATTAAACAGATAATTACCTATGATTTCAATTTTTTTTTTCTTATTTATTTGAAAGTTCTGATTCACATGCCTACCAGTAAATTTATTAATCATTTTGAAAACTAGAGTCTACCTACCTAAGAAATTGTAAATTTAACACTTTTTATTTCATTTTTGTTGATAGTCAATGCATTAAACATTAGGGCAGTGGCGGCTCGTCGGGTGAAGACACTGAAGACATTTTCACCTAATTTTGAACAGTGAAAACACTACTCATAATCCCTTGAACATGGCACAATTGATCCAACCCAGACGGCACATAAGGTTACACAAGCTTTATAGACTCTGAATTTTCCTTGTAAAAATAAGCTTTACTTCACAAGGTTTAAAAAGTATAAAAAAAGTATGGATTTTTCCTTGTAAAAATAACCTTTACTTCACAAGATTTAAAAAAGTATAAAAAAGTATGAAATAATAAGTTTGCGGAAAACTTACTTAGGCAAGGTTTATAAACACTTTGGAAAGGTTTCCGCAATCTTTTATAAGTTTTTTAAATATTTTTTTTTCGCAAGACATCGGAATAGAGAAAACGCCTTAAAAAATAAATGTGTGACTGTGTATGCAATATGTCTCTCTTCATCAATGGTCTGTGGACTCCATATTGAATTTTTGAAATTAAATAACTGAAAAGATTATCAAGTCGCAAAACACTTTTAAGTTATTAGTTATATTAGTATTGTAACTTAAAATAGTTCTGTTTTTAGTGATCCAATGCTCTGACTGAATTCTGGAGCTCTTTACAAACTTTTACCTTAGAGAGCATGAACAATTTTTGACCAACTGAGGTCAGGATGGTCAATATGTCTGCAAACATAATATCTTTTTAAACTGGATCCTAGCATTTAAAATATGATTTATGGAGGAAATCCACATGATATTTTCCACCTGTTTACATGTATTGTGCATCCAATCCAACATAGCTTCAATCTGAAGAAACCTATTCAAGCTGCCTCCCTCCTCAAACATATTGAACCCAACACCGGATAAGTGAAAATGACTACACATTTTATTGATGATTTAACAATATGTAATTATATCTAACAATTTCTGATAAAAGTCCAACAAGTTGACTCTTCTAAAGTTCCTTCATCACAGTTTTAGGGTGTAACTAAAAAGAAATTTTTCTCTACTTTAAAAAGTTTACTGTTCTAAAGTGTACCAATTTCCATGCATTAATCATAAGGGAGTGTTACACTCCAATTAGTGGGGTAAGCAATAGCTAAACAATATCTTACATTGTTTTATAGTCAAACCAGGATATGTATGTGGAAATGCTGGAGATTAACCTGTTCCAGATATTCCACTTAATCAGAATCACACTCTTAACAGGTGTCTGACTGGGGGATTTTAAACAGGGAGAAGACCAGTGTTTTGCTAAACAACTATAAACAGAGAACTGACTAGCTAAAGGCTTTTTAATAGGTTCACATTATTGAAGATTTGACTACACTGTTCCATAATCAAAAGATCCTGTGTTCAATTTACAGTTTTTTTCTTCTTTCAAACAGCAAATTCTGTTCCCTTTGAAAACAAGGCATTTCTAGCCCTTATCAGGCTAAGTGAGGTTAATGTGGGTAGCTGGTACTATTCCCAGTAAATTCAGTATACAACCCCCATTTTTTTTAAATAAATAAATCTGTTCTCTGAAAATGTGAGGCTGGTATATCTAGCCCTACTCAGGCTGAGTGAGGTGAATGTGGGTAGCTGGTACTGTTCCCATTAAATTCAGAATGAAATTCCCATCCTCACTATCTCAAATCAGGACAGGGGTTTTTTATGGATCTTCAACCAGCTATGACATAAAAAAAAATATTGTAAGTTAAGAAGAAGTATTAAGTGTTGCAAATTTAGACAGTTTTTTACTTGTAATAAGTACATTTTTTACTATAATGTGTTCATTAATTTTAACTTTTAAAACAGTAGCTTGCATTAATAAGGATTTGACTACTGCCCGTAATACAAAGATTTTGGTTCATTTTTGTTGTTGTGAAACAGATAATTCTCCTTCTTTTGAAAATATGAAGCTGGCATGGGTATACACAGCGTTTATCAGGCTGGGTGAGGTCAATGTGGCTACCTGGTACTATTCCCAGTAAATTCAGAATAAAATGGCCCAACCCAGGCTCGGTGAGCTTAATGTGGGTAACAGGTTTGTGAGTTTCCTGCAAATGAGGGTAAAACTTGGTCATGATATGACTATGCAATTGAGGTTAAACCCACTTGAACAAACAAAAAAAAAATCTGGAAGACTGTTCTTTTTTTACGAATGCCATGTTATAGTCAAAATTCTCTCCGGGTTCTATTTCCTAATTTCATCTTCAATAATCTCAACTTCTGTTCTGGTAGTCTTTGTCTTTGGGCAGCCTGCTGCTGGGCAGGAAGATGGCATTTCAGCACATCTCTCTCTTAATTACCTATATGTATAATAGATTTAGATTAATTAAGTCCACTAGGCTTAATTTATCTGCTGATTCTATGTATTATATTCTGTTTGTTTCATGTTTTTGTTTGTTACATATTTTTGCTTTCAATTCTTTTACCATGCAAATGGAAAAATATAAAACTGAAAAACACAAATTGTCTTCTTATTTATTAATGTTAGCATTTCATCAACAGCTTTTCATCATTGTAGACCAAATTGCCTTGAAAAAGTATATTTTTCATCAAATCCAAAATAATTTTAAAAATTTCCTGGCCCTACCTGTGAAATCACAATTTTCAAATTTTCCCGGGCAATGGCGGCGGTATGAAATTCAATATGGAGCCCCTTAATTATTAAGTAGGTATGCAATTTCCAAAACCTTGTAAAAATAAGCTTAATAAAATGCTCAGGGGGAGGAAGTAGTAAGCTTACAGAAGTGTTTCTAAAATGTTAAGCCTTGTCAAAATAAGCTTTATAAAATGTTTGAATCTTGTCAAAATAAGTGTTTTTAAAATCTTTTTAAACACTTTCTGTGCCGTCTGGGAACTCAAAGAAAAAAAAAAGAAAAAGAGTAAGCTTTGTGTAAAATAGATCAATGCTGCTTAACATTTCATGTTACTTTCCAAGGAGAACACCAAATGTGAAGACAATTCGAAATTGTCTTCAGTTGTCCTTGAATCAACCAATCAGAGTTGAGTATTTCCAAGTAGGTATCATGAAATATTAGGCAAGAACTATATCTATGTAATATGCTACTGAGGACAGTCTTCAGTTGTATTCAGTTTACATTATCTACACGACCTCATACGAAATGTCACGAAGCCACATACCATGTGCGATGTCATGTGTTTTTGATATTAACATTGTTGCCAGTAGCATTATGCCAGACCTAGGAAACCAGTCAATGATTTAGCCTCCCATATCTAGCACAATCTTGTAATATTAAAAAAAATAATAATAATAACGTAGGCGTTAGGAAAGCAGGATTTTGTGTCAGGAATTTTGGATATTATTTCTCATTTTTTGGGTTCTAGTTTTGTACATAGTTCCTAAACGATAGCCGATACCAATAAATTTTAACTATTTATGTATCTTGTCAACTATAGTCTTAAAAAGGACATCTCGATTGAAGTCAAATCTCGGAAATAATTATTTAATGTAGGTACCGAAATTGAGCCAAATAAGATAATCTGGTATCTAGTTGTTCCAAGAAGTTTTTAAATAGGGACAATGGTGGTCCTGTTTAAGATCCTGACTATGGAACCACTTTAAAAAATAATCATGAAATTAGACGTGTTGAAATGAAATTCTCAAGAGAAAATTCTGTTCAGGCGGTGTAGTATTATTTTTTAAAATAAATAAATACGTCTTCCATGATTTGAGGGATTTCTTTAAATTTAAAATATAGCTCTTGAAGTTTGTAGAAATTTAGCTATGAAATTAGCTCGGCAACATTGTATCTCTTATCTTTAGAATGTAAACAAAACTTGTAGCGCACTTTTTTAATTTTATTAGATTATTTTCAAATCTTTTCAACGGTAATCAAGTGACTTTTAATTGGTGTAACTAGTTAATAAAGTTATTTCCCAGTATTTGATACAGGATAGAAACATTATTCCTACCTGATCTGACCTGTGCTTTTCATAATAAGTTGAATATGAAGTAGCTATGTACTTCTTTCAGTGTCAGAAATAACATTATAATTATGCAGGTTGCAGGTAGCTAAGCACACAGCTTCCAGTGAAGTACTTAAAATTATAAGGCAATATCTGTGTTTTTCATAAATAGTCATTTAAACATCAATGGTAACACAAATTTAAGCTGATTTTATATTTGTAGTAAGTATGTATGTTTTCTTAGATTTATTTTGTAATCTGGTGGTGGATTTTCTTCCAATTTTGGATTGTAATTTTTAGTCTTCAACTAACTTTCTTTCCTTCCCAGTTCTAACCCCTCTTTAAAATGTTGTACCTACCTATCTACTGAGGTATAATCCTAATATTTTTATTTTAATTCCTTTTTACCAACTTTTAGTTAATATTTTTTATTAAGATGAATAAATATTTTTTATTAAGATGAATATTTCAAAGAAACAATGAGATTCCCACAAAATCATGGGGTTCAAACATTAAAAGTAACCCCATTCAGATTAAGAAGTAATGAGGATAAGAAAGATATTATGATTACTGGATGTCCAATTTCTCCAATTACTATAACCACCACTAAAAAAGTAAAGCAAATGCCTGCCCCACAGCCATACAGTTCAAGCCTGAATGGCTTATGAAAAATGAATGGCTGTGTACCAGCTCAAGTGTTGACAAATTGTTCTGCTGGCCTTGTTTATTTATTAAGTACCAAGTGTTCTCCAAAAAAAGTATCTATAAAAACTTATATGATGCAAAACGGGTATGAGAGAAAATCATGCTCTGCAGGGAAACAGCCATAACTTACAATGGGCTGTGTTTATGAGACCATAAGAACTAAGATCTGATAAATTAATAATTTTATTTTTTCAATACTTCTGGGTATAATTTGTCTTCACCTAGTCTTGAAGTCAGGAGCCGCCACTGCATTAGGGTGATATTCATTTCCGG
The DNA here is from genome assembly GCA_024516035.1 of Bactericera cockerelli. Taxonomy (NCBI): domain Eukaryota; kingdom Metazoa; phylum Arthropoda; class Insecta; order Hemiptera; family Triozidae; genus Bactericera; species Bactericera cockerelli. The sequence goes on from CM044960.1 coordinate 29,215,388, forward strand.
TAAACTGATTAATCTGAGAAACACATCCCAGCCTAAGTTTGGTGAGGCATAGCCAGCACCCAGCATTACCCACTGAATGTTGCTTTACATTTTGCTGTAATTGGTGTATTTAATAAACCATTGACACTGGCTGTTCACTATTATTGATTTACTATTTATCACTTCTGTTGATAAAAACCAAGAGAAGCAGTTTGATTTGAGCTATCCATTCGATAACCTAATCAGAAATAAGCCAGCGTCGATGGCATGTTGAATACACCAGTTCCCATCAGAACACCGAAGTTAAGCGACATCCAGCGAGGTTAAGACTTGGATGGGTGACCATTCAAATTCTAATTCTCGTGACACTGGCTTTTCCCGGCCCCACTCAGGCTGCGTGAGGTCAATGTGAGTAGCAGGTTTGTGAGTTTCCTACGAATGGAGGGTAAAACCCCCGTTGTGATATGACCATGGCAGTTGAAAGCGACGTTAAACCCCACTAAAAAAAAAAATCAGAAATAGAAATTCAAAATGAGATCTTACCAAGAGTAAAATATCTTCAGGAAATCTGATTTAGAGGTCTTGCTCTCATTTGTCAAAGCTGATTCCAGTAACTTCTCCATTGCTGAATTTTCTACTTTCTACCAAAGAAGAGCTTCTGTTCAGCAGTATGAAGTCCAAGTAAAATTAATGAAAGAACATGCTTCAAGTATTTTTTTCAGATTCATGTGATTCACCTTGATTTCCTAAAGGATCTGAGTCCTGAAGGAAGGCAGGCAGAAGAACAGTCAAGCCACTATCAGCAGAATCAACTCAATCAACTGATAGTGGATTGAATTTTGAATTATCAATTTTTTAACAGTTTAATTTTCAAAATTCATTTTTTAAATTTCAAAAATGTAAACAAAAACAATACCACTCCTAGCGGTATCAGAGGGAACTGAAAATTTTACCGTCCTCCATGGAATCGCGCGCTTTTGAATTTTTTGATCTTTGGTTCATCACATGGAGCGATAACTAATGGAGACTTCATAATGTACAAATATTATCTCATGGGTAATAAATCCGTCCCATAACAAACTATCCAATATGGGTACCGTTACTACTCAAAGCATGTAAAAAAAAAATTAATTTGTTATTGTTGTGATTTCTTCTGTATTACATCTAACCAAGATGGCCGATTTTACGCGAGAAGTTCCAGATATGGGTAATCATGTTTGTGCTACTGATAGATAAAAAAAAAATATTGCAAAATTTATGGTTTTGTCACGAAGAAAGGGGACGGACTCACTTATAGGTTCGCTTATGGGCTTATGGGTTTTATGTTTTCTACCTGATTTGCTTATGAGTTCTAGAACACGGTATTTTTCTCTTTTAAAAACAAATTATATGGCAATGTCGGCTTCGGCCTGGAGCTGGCTTGAATCTGCGATTCTGCGCATCTAGATACCTAATTAGTTGGTACAATACTAATTAGGTACAGTACAGTACAATGTAAAAAAGATGTACTCTAATGTATTGATCGATATGCTGTGTGTTTAAGCAACCTTCAGATATGTGGGCAGCAACGTTTTAAAATAAAACTGTATCTCTCATGTCAAACATAATACTATAATAGTGCTTCCAATGAAAAAAGATGACACCTTGTTTTACATATAAATAAAAATTATAGTATCTAAAAAAAAAGGCTAATGAATACTAGTGATTAAAAAAAAAAATACTATAATATTCGAGTAGATGGAACCCCTTTATTTTCTTACCTATTTTAAATTTAATGCTAGAAAACAATAATGAATTTATTTCCATGAGCATTATTTTCAGCCTCAAGATGATAATGATTTGATGAGGGCTGTGATGGTGAAGAGGAAGATGACTTGATCGGTATTGCTACGTCTTCGCTGTACACAAAAATAGATTGGTTATTTCTGAACCTCTTAACACAGCCACCGGAAGTTTGTCTCCTCACCCCTATCTTATTCTAACTCCTAAATAACCTTGATTCCTGCTGTCTCCGAAGTAATTGACTCTTTATGCTCTGACTCAACCTGCAGATGGCCTGCACTCCTGCAGTAATGTAAGTCTAAGGTATTATTATGTTGGATGTTTTTCTTTACCTTGGCAATTTATTATTGTTACATAATTATATTATTATCTATGTTTTTGTTTTGTAGTTGTGTAATACCATTTTAGAGCCTTTGTCAAAGGTCCTTTGAAGTTGACAAAAGGTATTTTCCATGTGGGTTAAACACTATCTAATATTTAGGCAACAGGGATCGGTTTCCTTGAAAAATCAGCCAAGGTCAAAAAAATCTTTACAACAACGAGAGTTCCTGTGGGCTGTGGGATTGAGCTATTATCTGACCTGGTTGTAGAGTTTTAAGTGCCTAATTAGATCTGTTGTGACCAGTTGATTCTATTTGGTTTTATCGTCCTGATTTGAGATAGTCATCAGGACGGGGGTTTACCCTCCATTCGCTTGGAATCCTACTTGCTACCCACATTGACATAACCCGGCCTGGGTAGGGCCAGAAATGATAGCCATACGTGTTCGGAGGGAACAAAATTTTCTGTTAGAAAATTCTGCCCACAGCCGGGAATCGAACTCGAAATCTCTGGACTACCCGCAATAGTCACGGAGGCTGGCAAAGTGAGATTGAGCTAGTATTACTTACAATTTAAATAAATAATTGAAAACAATACCTAACATAAGTATAAGTAGACGAGCAACTAACAACCCCACCCACTTAATGCTCCTGGTTAAAAAAAGTCTGCACCCACGCGATCTGTTACAAACATTACTTAAATTAACTTCTAGAACAGAAAGCCGTAAGACCGCTTGCGTAAAATACCTACTGAAAACGCATGTTTGTTATGTTTAGTAATAAATTTCAAAATAGAAGCAGAGGGTTCCGAGATGGGGGATGATTCTGTTCATCTATTTCACAATGAAGCGTAATTTGCGCCATGAGGATTATTTTGTGGTAGACAGAAGAAAGGGGAGAATTTTTAATGTTCAAGTGATGATCGTTACAATTTTCGTCCTTGAAGCCCTCCTGCACACTGGACGAACTGAAGCACGGGATTCTTGTTCGCGTCAATCTATTTTTACTTTCCTTATCCTATAATAAGGAAAGTATTGTATTCGTCGAAAATTTGACCTACCTAGCTTTTCACATTTCTGGACGAATCATAGCCTCAGGATACCAGAAAAGTGGTTTTCAGCCATTGGTCCGTGCGTCTGTCTGTGTGTGTGTGTGTCTGTGTGTGAACAGGATATCTCAAGAACGGTAAGAGCTAGGGACTTGAAATTTTGTATGGTAATTGATTTTATACACCAGACGAACCATGAAACTTTTGGTTGAAATCGGCCGCATTCTGCGGCTACAGGGCCGCAAATATTGGCCGCAAGCACCGCTTCTTTGAATTGGTTAAAGATACAAAAAATGTTAGAGAACAACATTTTCTCAAATTAAAAAAATAATGGGGGTTTACTCTGATCATTTTTTTGATATCTCTAACTTTTTGGAACCCGGCCCCAATTTACCGGTATTGTGGGGGGGACCCGCTTGGACTAACTTTTTTATTATTCATCCTAGATGGGGGTTGTGACATATCAAATTCAATGATTTTGAAGTGCTGATTACGAATTTGCCATTTATTTTTAGTTATCTGTTACCTTTGAGTTACCAGTGGCGGAATTCGACTCCTTTTTGGGGGATAAGGAAAGTCGTGTGATGTTTACACCAGATTTTTTACACTTGTGCACAATCTTTACTAAGGAGACTAAACGACTTTGTACCTCCATTGTTCAATAGTACTTTCAAAAATTGAACTTGTTATGGGTACATTGAAAATTAATTCAATTTTTACAGGTATTAGCTTTTGGTATGTTCCTAAATAGGTTGACCCACTGGTAGATGAATAAAATTGGTGTCTGACAGAGGAGATTCATACGAGCGGTGACGTAGAATTCAGGGCCGAAATGATGTGCGGCAATGACTCATTGTGTAGAGTAGGGTTAGGGAAAATAAATATAGGGCCATGCCTCGGGTCTTTACTCGGATCCAGTCCAGACGAGTGCTTCAAAATAATATCATTTGTTGTTGTTATGCTATGTGATTTGTAGATATTATGTATTGTGGTTTAACAGGAATGGGAAAAGACCGAATAGATCTAATGACGGCCCTAACCATTATAGGTCCAGTGTGCAGATCACACGGTTAGGTATTTCTCTCTTCTATTCTCTCTGCTACGAGTTCCGAGTTATCAGTTACGCTCTAACTTTTCAGCTTGCTGCTAGCTGTTAACGATAACTTGAAATAAAATTGTGAAATTTTACTTTAGTTTAGCTTTGACCGTTGTGCTGTGAAGACGCTAAAGTTTGACTTTTCAACGAAAGTTAAGTTGTTTTAATTCAAGAGAGTTCTTATCGTGATTTGAATTTGGATTACCTGGACCTCCGCGTATCCTGAATTTTCTTCAAAATGCCGAACTGTCCGAAATGTAACAAACCGGTGTATTTTGGTGAGTCAATTTAATTATTATATTTTTATTTACATACATCTTGGTATTATTACGTAGATCTTGATATTTACAGTAATAATAACAACGTATTGATTATTTTAATTTATATTATAAAAGTACCTAACGGTGACTTATGTAAAAAAATATTTTAGATATACCTATTGGTTAAGTAATTCACTAATTCCTTCATAGTTAATTAGCTCTGCAAAGGACTTCGCACCCGTGAAGATTATTTATTAGCAATTTTAGGTCTTAATCTTTTGATTTTTTTCCTACGAGTTAACCGAAAAATTATCTGGCCTTATTTAAATGAAGTTTGATTTATTTGTGGTGAAGCTCAAGGCCCCTTCACAATTTTTGTGGGTAGCACAGTTTTTCTAGGAGTTCATCATATTTCTTTTCCTTGGTAATGCCACTTTTGGTCGTTGATCATAAAGTTCCTACTCATTTTTCTTGAAGAGGTGTTAGTGGAGTGTATCCCGGACATCCTGAGTACTGAGTAGAATTTTTTTGCACTGCTGGGGATCGAACTCAGGTCACCGTGCGTGCAAGGTGAGTGCGCTAGCCCACCTTAACACAGTGATTACTCTTTGGACTTATTTAATTACCTACGACCCACTGTGAAAACGTTATACCAATGGAAATAATGTTTCTATTTCCTTATCCTTTAATATTTGACCTACCCAGTTTTTCACATTTCTGGACGAATCATAGCCTCAGGATACCAAAAAAGTCGTGTGGTGTCACACCAGATATTTTTAAATCAATCTCATTTCCCAAAGTCTCGTAGAATGGCATCCAACAATCTCGGAAATATTACTGGAACTTATCCATATTATTTTATCTAAAATAAATCCCTAAGGGTACCTACTCTAAAATAAACCCAACCAGACAGCCCTGGAATCTGGAATAGGCACCTGGTCCAGCAGTTGTATCTCTCAAGTGGGTACTCCGATCTCCTATGATGATATACAGGGTGGTTGGAAGTTTCCAAGTGGACATCTCTTTAAGGCTGCACCCGAGGTCCGGCCGAGGCATGGCCCGATATTTTTTTTTTCCTAACCCTACTCTACACTATGAGGCATTGCAGTTCAATCCGTGCATCGTTTAGGGCTTGAATTCAGCGCCACCATCTCTTTACATGTACCCAAAAATTGTGAAAACACTTACTTACTCACTCACAGATCTGTATACTTGGGAACCTGGATTTTTTTTGTAAAGATTAGTGTTTCACAGCCGTTTTTAATTCCTAGCCATCAAACAGGAGCTACTGTAGAGGCTTGTGGTCTGTGTTGGAGCCTACCCATCCCGTAGTATGGAATGTTGACTAGAGGTTCCTATAATTACGTAAATGTGATTGATAAACGCGCTGTTCAAGTTTAGTGACATGCAATTCCGGACACCCTGTACATAAACAATTCCGTTGTTTCGTAGATTATCATTCATATTCGTACTATCATATTCAAGTCCACTATTGTGCCACGTACTTCTAAATGTCTGAAGTATCATTTTATTTTTATGTACCAGTATATTCCAAGTTATGAATGCTCCATCAACTGTTCAACACCCACGGAAGTAGAAAGGAAAAAAAAAAAAATCGAGACATTCAACCCAGAAACACTCCACGCTATTTCAATGTCTTGGCAATTTTTTTATGGCTGCACGAAATATTAATGTCCTTCCACGGTAGAAGCTGAGAGGCCGTTTGGGGTTTAGCGCTGTTTCAGAACCCGAATCTATTCCCCTTTAAAACTTCCGTTTGTCCTCAACAACCATCTTTTTCTCAAAATCTAAAACAGCACGGAGCTACTTTAAATTTTGAAACGGACTTATTTGGGTAATTGCTGCAGAGCAGACCAAATTAATTGTCAGGTTCCAGAAAGAACTCTCACTCTCCAAGTCGGTCGCGGTAGCTTAGTGGTCAAGGCGTCGTCGGTCTGGTAATCCAGATGTCACGGGTTCGAAACCTAGCCAGGGCATGACAGTGACAAGTTATCCTCACATGTTGAGATTTTAACCATAACATATATTTTGGGCTTACTGCTGGAATAATGGAACTATATTTAAAAATTTAAAGTTGCTGGTCATGATAAAGGCTGTTCGTTTATCCCGTATTTAACCTTGACGGATTGAGACATGAATTTTTATAAATGTGCTGAGACACATTATGTAGAATGATATTGTAGATGAATAAAATCCAAAACTCAAGTTGGGCACTTTTGAAACTTCTCCTTCTGAAATCCAGTGTAGGGATCCGCTGGTTTGCCTCATTAATTTGAGTTTGTGACCACATAATAATAAGACTCTGAAGGTTAGGTGGTAGAAAATGCTTTGAGCATTGACCTCGCCTGGTGGTTACCTTCCACTAAAGAGTGTTATTATTATTAGGTACCGAAAATAATCTTATTTTTGGTTGATACTCTCCTCAGTGAATATTTGACATCTATTTCTGTGACTTGGGCAATTTTGTTGTGAAAATAGTGATGCAATTCCTAGTGCGAAATTCATAATCAAAATTTGACTCATTAACTCACTACCTTGTAAGACCAAGTGAGTTCTTAATTTTCGCCATTGAAAACTATACGGAATATCAAAAGTCAACTCTGACTGAAGTGTTACAAAACATCTTATTTAATAATAATAATAACACTCTTTAGTGGAAGGTAACCACTAAAGAGTGGCTAATGCTCAAAGCATTTTCTACCACTTAACCCACAGAGTCTTAGGGTGGTATGCAGAGTCCTCACTGTAGGGATGCCTGGGTCATTTGTCCCTTCAGCTGATTTTGTTATGCAGAGACGTTTGTTTGAAGCACCTGTGCGCATGCCCATTCAGATGTCTCTCAAATGAAGAGATTGTCAAGGTCGAAGTTTTCCCTATAGCAAGCTCGGGACCACCCTACAGTGAACCCTATAGGGACAAAAAAACGTCTCTGCATACCAGCCTTATTATTATGTGATCACTTGATCAGTGATCACAAACTCAAATGAATGAGGAAAAATTCATGCACTGGGTGGGATTCGAACCAACGGATCCCTACGATACCTGGATTAGCAGACTATCACCTTAACCACTTGACTACCAGACTAGCGCCTAAAACACTTTTAACTCCGCTTTAACCTTTTAACTTACTTCGCCCCAACCTCAACATAAGACGCCAGGGCGAACGTCCATCCTTGACCGTTCACAAGTTACATCACAGATCACGACAAGGTATCTGCCGAGAATTTCTCAAGCTCTCCGGTGATGACTTTTCGATTCCACGAAAACCGCATCGGTTCGCCGACCACAGTAGAGGAGATAGCTATTGCTTGGGAATTTCATCTGGAAGGTAACTTGCATCTGACTTGTGTAGGTCTAGGTACCTAACTAATACCTATAGATAATCTGTGATCGGACATGTGAATAGGTACCTTATAGGTATGTGTATACTGCAACTTTTGTAATGTGTATATGAAGTATAGGTACGAGTATATACAATTTTATACATAACTTACCTTCCTAATAGCTCCAATAGTAAACTTGTGAAGGTACCTTCTGACTTGAGTAATTTGTTGTTGCATCAGGTGATGTTCGATGACGCAGAAAAATGCAATTTTTCCTATAGTATAGATAGTAAATTCTTGGGTATTTCATTATAGTCCATTTTAATAAATCATACCGCTGCATTTGGCTCTACTGTTTCTGTTTATACTGATACTGATGTAATCTATGTATGTTCAATGATTAACCTGTATGTAAACAATGTATATGGGCTGTGATGTATGAGTGGGAATGATTTTCAATGTATATGTATAAGCTGCCGGCTATGGACGCTATGGTCGGTTTGATCATCTTTATTCTGTATGGGGCATATTAGATATCTGGTTGCTCCTCATCCTAGGAATTTTATGAGAATCATTACCTACATGTGTCATATATCGGCTAGGTTCGAAACCAGCCGGACATGACAAGATTTCCTCCCATTTTGGATCTTCAATTCTCGACCACTGGTCTTGGACTAACTGCTGGAATAATGGGACTTATTTGTCCAAATCGGGTAGTATAAATAAGGCGTAATTATTATGACCTAAGTATCATATCTCTTCGCCTACAAAGTGATTGAGTCAAGATTTTTAAACACCCAACGAGAATCGAACATGAAATCTTTTGTTTCATAACAGAGCATTGTAGTCGGTTTTATCACTAATCGTTTTTCTGTAAAAAGATCATGCACGACCAGTTGAAAAATGGAACAAGACACGAAAAACAATATACTTAGAAACAAAAAACATGTATTGTGTAACAAGAATATTTTTTCATACAGTACACTGAGTTTTAATGTTTTACATAGAAAAGGAGTGGCTCCAAGAATTAGAAATCCAAATTAAATACAAAGACCTGGAAACAAAGAGCTCTATACTCCTCGGCTAAGGAGTGAACACTTCAAATCTGGCTTCAATCTTAATAGGTCCTGGGTTTCACAAGCCTAATGGAATGGAGTATACAAAGGAGATTTGGGACTGAGATGTTAATGCGTAGATTTTTTTGGAACAGATGTGCCATATGATAAAAATGAGGTTCCTATTTTAACCCTGTCATGCACAAACTTCAATTCTGCCAATGTCTGATGCACCTATCTAAGTGCCATTATAAGAAAGTGGCGGCGCCGAATTCAGGTCCAAAACGATGTATGGTAATGCCTCATTGTGTAGAGTAGGGTTTAGAAAAATATAGGGACATGTCTTGGGCAGCCTTAAAAGTGAGTCATGTTTTGACTCGTAGAACCAACTTTCTTGCCAAAAGCTAGCGTCTCTGGTACGTTGATGAAATGAAGACACCAGGTCTCATGAGATCGCTGGAAGTAATTCCTCCAGCTAGAGGGAACGATTCTACGGGTGACTCCTGACCCAACCTAGACTGGGTGAGAATTTTCTGTGTGAAAATTCTGCTGCGGACAAGGATCGAACTCATGATCTATGGACTACGGACAGTAGTCACAACCGTTACGCCACGGAGGCTGGTAGGGGACCGTCTTCCCTCAAGTGGGACTTTTCACCAATCACAGATCACCATATCTCGGATTAGGAACGGTGTTCTCTCATCATATTTGTATTCTTCTTTTATATTTTAATTCCTTGGTTTCTTCTCACTTTTTGTTCTGACTGATGACTGACTAAATTTCTGACCAAATGTTATGCATCTAAGTTCTTTTAAAAAGAAGAATTTCATTAACGCTCCTGTGGTATGACGGGTTAAAAATAACATATGAAATGTTTTTCGGTTCCCAAAAAGAACTAATGAGATTCGCTACTATCAGATGGGTGCCGATACTTATTCACATGATGATAGCATCAACTGTTATAAATTCCAGCCTCCTACTTTTTTTTAAACTGTTCTAAAAACCGTTTTTTTGCCTGTGAAAGTTCACCGTCGAAAATTTTCCGTCATCCTTCATAGCCTGTAGAATCTTTTGATCATAATGCAGGTACTGGTATTTCTGTCAAAAGTAGACTTTGTTCTAGTTTATTTCTTTTGAAAATTTTCGCTTCCTTTCATCCATTTCATTAAGTTGTTCGTCTTCCACACTAAATTTAGATTAAGTAGGTATTTGAACACTATTATTTTTTTTCTATTTCTTTTTTTCTCTCCAATTGTACAAGAACCTATACTTAGGCAGATATTGTATTAACTTCAAAGCGTAGTACGAAGAACTTCAAGAACGTGGTCGAAAGAAAAATATAACTAGCCTCACTAATAATATATTTATAGATTTTTTTTTTAATTTATAGGTTTTTGTCCAATGATGGATGGCTTATAAGCACCTGTAAAATAGTTAATAGTTTTACAGAAGCCTCTGTTTTTACCGTTAGGTCCTAGATAATTACAGTCTCTTGGGTCTCGGGGTGTAGGTTGACCAACAGGACTCGTCGCTAGTTCTATAATAATTTTACTGAAGAACTACCTGCCTGCTTTTCGAAGGATAAGAAATAATGAAAACAATTGAAAAAATAAACTTGCTATGGAACTATTTGTCTTCAAATTGAAGCTACTGATGCTGGGATTTTGCCTGTTTCTTGGCATTGTAGGTCGGTCTTTCTGACTTAACGCGAGAGATTGCGATTCAGCCGATTTTTATGGAAGTTCACCCTATTTGTAAAAATTACAAAACCCAAATGTTGAGAAGAAGTTTATTAAAAATAAATATCACTGATACTTCTAGGGGTGGAAGTGGAATTGCAAACACTTTTTGGTGATCTTTACTGAAAAGGGTCCTGTATAAGTTTTCTGACTTTGAGTAAATAACTTACTTCTCTAACTCTTGTTTTCTACATATTTGTATTTGTGGTGAAGCATAAAGCCTCTTCACAATTTTAGCGCAGAATTACTATGAGCCTCCTTCACTTTTCGAATTCTATTACATTTTTTTTTTTTTTTTACTCTGGTAATGCCGCCACTGGTCATTACTCATACAAGTAGCTACTCATTTTTCCTCACGAAGTATGAGTGGACCCCGAACATCCAAGTACAGAGCAGAAAAATAACTGCCCCGCTGGGGATCGAACCCAGGTCATCATGCATATGTATAATGTTATACCAAAGTAGGTGCATATACGGAAATTCAATCATCGTCATAGTTCTTATTCTACCATCAGTCATCAATCTTCCTTTCATCAGTTTCATATGTGTAGGAGTAGGAATGCATTATAATATCCATTATTTACCATGGTAATGTCAGAGGACTCAGATGTCAGCACTTTACAGCTATTTCGCCTGTTCTCTGTTAAGCAACATGGCCGTAACAGCATCACTACAGCAGCAATAATAACAGCAACATGGTAATAACAGCATCATTACAGCAGCAATAATACCAGCAACATGGTAATAACAGCATGATAACACCTCTCTAATTCATACTGGAATACTCGTTACATTTGAACGTACATTATTTTAACATACATTGAGCTTTTTCTTTTCTTTACAATCAGATAACCTCTGCAACCATGCTGTGATGTGTGATAATGTGATCTATTACTTTGATGAGTAGGCGGGACACTTGGGCAGTGGGCACAAAGGACGCAAGATACCCTTGGAATTCTAGCAACTATTTTTTTTTTTTTTTTTTTTTTTTTTGGTGATTCCATTACTTTCCTTATTATAGGATAAGGAAAGGAAAAACGAACACTTACATACTTTCATTTGCTCGCACTAAGGGCGGAACACAGTGGCTAATAACTTTCAAATGAAAAACTTCAACGAGGTCCCATTCCAGAAAGTACTCTCACCCTCAAATCGACAGATATCCCTTTCAACCGTCAAGTTTCGTTGAAATAGCGCACTGTCTGAATGGGTTTCCTAAACCAAATTTGCCGGTTGCCGCTTTTCGTCATGCTGTCAAAATTGTAATACTCCTAGAGCTAACGCGCGTTACCTAATACCATAAAAAAAGTACCAAAAACCCATCAAAAAATATAGAACAACACCCGCACATTGCACAACAATTAATGCCAAACAACAGCCAAAACAACAATACCACCAACAACCATCACAAAAACAACTGAAAGTATAATAATTACGGCAGAGACGTGTACCTACCTATAATTATATTATTGAGACTGTGTACCCGTGTACCGATCCTAATTCAAAAGAAACCTGACTATGTTGTACGAGCATTGAAAAGTGAGAGCGACGCGACGCGACAAGATAGGCATTTATCACAAGTATGATAATAGACAAGGAAGATAGTGATTTTTATGATCAAAAGCGTGATTATCACAAGTATAGTAGAAAATATACAAGTATGATAATGGATCAACCTAAAATGTACTGACTGTACCTGCTGCCTTCACTAAAGCATGTGACATATTGTGACATACCATTGCAGAGACACTTGTCTTGATCTTCAGAATGTCATAAGTGAGAACACAACTCATAATAGCTCCTTTATACTTCACTTGTGTTTCTTTGATAGCTTGTAGCTTGATGCCACATTTTCCAATTCAGCGGATTTTTGGTCATTTATTACTGACTGATGCATCTATAGTATACCGAAGTGCCATTAAACAGGAGCTACTGTAGACACTCGTGGTCTGTGTTGTAGCTTGCCCATCCCGTAGTATGCCTCCCCTCTGATGGGCGAGGACTGTGACTGAACCGCGAGAGGCATCGAAGTTCGAAATGAGCCTGAGCCCTGATGTTTAGTTTTTGCCTGACTTCCTTCTGTGACAGACAAAGAACTCATTGAACTTCCTATCAATATAATTTAGACATACTGGAATTCGTTCGTGTTTAATGTCTTTATTCAAATGAGGAGCTCACTTAGCGGGACGTCACACAACAATGGAGACCAGCGGAGGAAGAAATAGATAAACAGGAAATGATATAAAATTGAAGAATTAGAAGTCATTGGAGATGTCACGTAGAGCGCCATTTCTTCAAATGGTTTTTTGGTTGAATGGAAGAGCTATCAAAGCAGGTATCCCGCCATGACTGCCATGAGAGCCTGAAAATTTGCTTTACGATGGCAGGACCGCGGGATCGTTTTTTACAAGAGCACGAATAGCTCAGTTGCTCAGCGCTTTCTCGCTATCGTGAAGGTCGTGAGTTGAAAACCCTCCCTGAATCAGCGAAAAATTGAGTTGAAAAAAAAAATATTTCAATATTCCTGACGGATACTTTTGGATGCTATTAGTTGGACCCAGCATCTATCAAACGGCAATTTTTTTTTTTTTTTTTTTTATTAATGCGAGCTGAGAAACAGAGTTTACTGTAAGCTGTAACAGTCAATCGAAAGAATAGACCACAATAACTTCAAATATTGATCCTGAAAAAAAAATACACATTTCCGATTGTTTAACTCTAATTGTCAATCAATGCTTTTAGCCAGCGGAAATAACACATTGATTCCACCGGTACCCATCTGATTCCAATTGTTGTTAAGAAGCGCCCAGCGTGGTGAGGACATGCTTGTTTTTAGAGAAAGTAGGTGTGTATTGAGTTATCGATTCTTTAACAAATTGACGAAAAAAACTCCTCAGAAATATCACAGCCCATCAAATATGTATAATATGAAGCATCATTCAATTTGGTGCTTGTAAGAATATCTTTTCAATGTTCATAATTTATAAAGCATTTCAGGTGATTATCAGAATGTCCATTAACTGGTAATTATATACATGGTATAACACTAAATATAATATAGGTATATTAAAGTGTACATTGTACATACCTGTATTTAAAAAATATATAAATGGACTTTCACGAGGCGTTTCAATTGGTCCTTTGTCATTTTTGCCGACTGACACAAACACAATAGTCATGATAATAGTTGATTACAAACTCATCATCTTTGACAACAATGTGTAATCAACTCATCACATTTTGGTTTTGGTATTTCAGATATTTAAGTAGGTTAAGTGATGGTGAATGTTTCTACTCGTCATTGTACTTTTCATGTGAATGCCAATCCAAGCAGGCTGAAAGTTTAAATAGAAATTCGCCTATGGGCTTTAATAGTTGGTTTCTTCAAGGCCAATTGATATACCATCAATGTCTTCTTATTGCTCTAACCAATCAGGAAGATCTCTCTCAAAGATTAGAAAATACTAAATATTTAAGAAAATCATTTTGGTAAACTGATTTCCGTTGCTGTTGACAACATGTTAAATAGCCAAAAAAAGAAGATGTAAATTATTAAGATTTTCATTAAATCTTATTCAAGAGACTTTCTTCGAACACGCAATCGTAAACTCACATTTTTAATAGTTTCACTAACTTACTGAATTTTACAATTAATCAGTTGAAACTTGGAAAGTGGAATAGTTCTTTGTTCTGGTTAATTATTTTCAGCTCTATGACCTCATTCATAGCACAGGTCAGGTCATACGTTATTTTGAGCTTTTGAATATTTTAACAGTCATCAGGAACCTGAGGTGACTGACCTTATATTAGGTCAATATGAGCTTCTCCTTTCAATATAACTCAGAAACTGAAAGCTCTTTTGCGTTTTTGCTTCCATTTCTTCCTTACAATCTCTTTGTAACTTTTTATTCATTAGGTACATAATTTCTATTTTTTTATGAGTTAATTGTTATTACTTTTGTTTTAATTTTTAGGTAATTATTATTTACCTTTGTTTCTCTTTTCCTTGGTTCAGTAGTATTTTCATTAGCTTTTGTTTTTCGTTTCCTATTTTTTGTGCTAATTTCTTTGATTCGTCCCAGTTTTTTGTAGACTGTTCCGTGTTCTTGATAATTCTTACAAAAATACAAGTAGAAGATTCTAAAAGATATTTTACAAAGCATGAGGCTTGATGAGATATTCTAATTATTATTATTATTCTCACCCACTCCTCAGTGGCGGCTCGTCGGGTGAAGACACTGAAGACATTTTCACCTAATTTTGAACAGTGAAAACACTACTCATAATCCCTTGAACATGGCACAATTGATCCAACTCAAAGAAAAAAAAAAAAAAAAAAAAAAAAGAGTAAGCTTTGTGTAAAATAGATCAATGCTGCTTAACATTTCATGTTACTTTCCAAGGAGAACACCAAATGTGAAGACAATTCGAAATTGTCTTCAGTTGTCCTTGAATCAACCAATCAGAGTTGAGTATTTCCAAGTAGGTATCATGAAATATTAGGCAAGAACTATATCTATGTAATATGCTACTGAGGACAGTCTTCAGTTGTATTCAGTTTACATTATCTACACGACCTCATACGAAATGTCACGAAGCCACATACCATGTGCGATGTCATGTGTTTTTGATATTAACATTGTTGCCAGTAGCATTATGCCAGACCTAGGAAACCAGTCAATGATTTAGCCTCACATATCTAGCACAATCTTGTAATATTAAAAAAAAAAATAATAATAATAACGTAGGCGTTAGGAAAGCAGGATTTTGTGTCAGGAATTTTGGATATTATTTCTCATTTTTTGGGTTCTAGTTTTGTACATAGTTCCTAAACGATAGCCGATACCAATAAATTTTAACTATTTATGTATCTTGTCAACTATAGTCTTATAAAGGACATCTCGATTGAAGTCAAATCTCGGAAATAATTATTTAATGTAGGTACCGAAATTGAGCCAAATAAGATAATCTGGTATCTAGTTGTTCCAAGAAGTTTTTAAATAGGGACAATGGTGGTACTGTTTAAGATCCTGACTATGGAACCACTTTTAAAAAAATCATGAAATTAGACGTGTTGAAATGAAATTCTCAAGAGAAAATTCTGTTCAGGCGGTGTAGTATTATTTTTTCAAATAAATAAATACGTCTTACATGATTTGAGGGATTTCTTTAAATTTAAAATATAGCTCTTGAAGTTTGTAGAAATTTAGCTATGAAATTAACTTGGCAACATTGTATCTCTTATCTTTAGAATGTAAACAAAACTTGTGGCGCACTTTTTAAATTTTATTAGATTATTTTCAAATCGTTTCAACGGTAATCAAGTGACTTTTAATTGGTGTAACTAATTAATAAAGTTATTTCCCAGTATTTGATACAGGATAGAAACATTTTCCCTACCTGATCTGACCTGTGCTTTTCATAATAAGTTGAATATGAAGTAGCTATGTACTTCTTTCAGTGTCAGAAATAACATTATAATTATGCAGGTAGCTAAGCACACAGCTTCCAGTGAAGTAGGTACTTAAAATTATAAGGCAATATCTGTGTTTTTCATAAATAGTCATTTAAACATCAATGGTAACACAAATTTAAGCTGATTTTATATTTGTAGTAAGTATGTTTTCTTAGATTTATTTTGTAATCTGGTGGTGGATTTTCTTGCAGTTTTGGATTGTAATTTTTAGTCTTCAAATAACTTTCTTTCCTTCCCAGTTCTAACCCCTCTTTAAAATGTTGTACCTACCTATCTACTGAGGTATAACCCTAATATTTTTATTTTAATTCCGTTTTACCAACTTTTAGTTAATATTTTTTATTAAGATGAATGAATACCTAAATATTTTTTATTAAGATGAATATTTCAAAGAAACAATGAGATTCCCACAAGATCATGGGGTTCAAACATTAAAAGTAACCCCATTCAGATTAAGAAGTAATGAGTCTAAGAAAGATATTATGATTACTGGATGTCCAATTTCTCCAATTACTATGTATAACCACCACTAAAAAAGTAAAGCAAATGCCTGCCCCACAGCCATACAGTTCAAGCCTGAATGGTTTATGAAAAATGAATGGCTGTGTACCAGCTCAAGTGTTGACAAATTGTTCTGCTGGCCTTGTTTATTCATTAAGTACCAAGTGTTCTCCAAAAAAAGTACCTATAAAAACTTATATGATGCAAAACTGGTATGAGAGAAAATCATGCTCTGCAGGGAAACAGCCATAACTTACAATGGGCTGTGTTTATGAGACCATAAGAACTAAGATCTGATAAATTAATAATTTTATTTTTTCAATACTTCTGGGTATAATTTGTCTTCACCTAGTCTTGAAGTCAGGAGCCGCCACTGCCACTCCTTAGCACAATGGAGTGTAGGTGGATAACTGGATGTAGAAATATTAAGTGTGTATAATATAATAACCCTCTGATGTTCATAGCGTTGAGTTTATGTCACTTGCCTCTAATATATTTGTACTAGCTCACTACTAGCACTTCGTCACAGTTTGTCGTGGCTGATGTTTTATTTGGAATTTGACAAATATTTTTTGTTACACATTGTCTAAACGCATTGGTAGTCATGTGGTTAAGGCGCTAGTCTGGTAATCCTAGTAGCATAGCGATCCGTTTTTTCGAATCCTACCTAATGCATGAATTTTTCCTCATTTATTTGAGTATGTAACCATGACCACATAGTAATAAGACTCTGAAAGGGTTAAGTGGTAAAAAACGCTTTGAGCATTAACCTCGCCTATTGGTTTCCTGCCACTAAAGCGTGTTATTATTAAACGCAAATTTAAGAGCCTTTGTGAGCAATTTTCATTGTGTCGAATCTCGCATAAGTTGGGGTTTGAATTCATGGACGCGTCCGTTTACCAGATAAGTTGCCTATTAGACCCCTCGTCCAAAAATGTTCATATAAATGTTCTCCAATCACGGAAAATAAATTTTCTTACAGGAGCTGCCTAAGAGTATGTTAATCAAACCCATTAAACAGGGTGATAAATCTCTTACTAGCGCTAATCAACAGATTAGTACTGTTGATGTACTTTATCGATGATATTTTGATGAATATTTTTGGAAGTTATCTATTTGAAAAAACCATCCTATCAATAGGTGTATACGTTATGGAATATAATATCTAATCCTCCCTATAATTTGAACATGTATGAAGAATCAGTTAACTCTTTGAGAGATAAACTTCTCAAACTATCACAACATGTTCCACTGAGAGACTAGAGCATTGTTAGCAAAGTTTTTATTTTTATTAAGAGATTTTTTTTCTTTCAAATTTCAATTTTTTTTTCCAAGCTAGGATATTTCTTATTATATTAAGATTGTAGTGTTAAGTAGGGAAAACTTGTATACATGGGTAGTTCCCGTAAGTTTATATAAAATTTAAAAAAATAAATAAAAAGCTAATGGAATTTAACCATTGAATAGAATTAAGCGTTGATTAAGTAAAATCAATTGATTAGTGTGACCATTGATATACACACCCGAAGTGAAAGTGAACTAGTTTCCTGTGTGCATGTTGTTGTGTTCTGATACGTCAGCTAAGCTTTTCTTTTCTATGTACTATGTGACTTCGTACGTTAGAAGATACCCTCAACTTGCATCATTATGTTTCCAAGCTTAAGCCTCACGGAAACGTGTAATAGGATCAGGGGTTATTTATACTCTATCAGTAGATATAAACATACTTACTTCATAGATACTGTTATAGAACATGATCTGTATAACTAGGCTTGTTCTAGGCACATAGCAGTGCGTCAGGCCAAGTTCTAGACCGCCGCGCGTAGTATGGGTAATGTTGATATGTCACCCTGCCATAACTATGATATCATAATATAATCTAATGTTATGAAAATTGGTATGTAAATTGAAATATATAAGTTTATTATGTATGCAAAATTTTGGTCTGACTGGGGGACTATAAAAACAGGGAGTAGACCAGCAGTCTAGCCGGGGGACTAAAAACAGGGAGTAGACCAGCAGTCTGGCTGGGGGACTATAAACAGGGAGTAGACCAGCATTGGCTTGGTTCTGGGGGCCCTTGTTAATTATTATATAGCCTCCTTATAAAGACAGTGGTAGAAGTGCTGAGTCATTCCTCCACTGTCTGGCTACCATCGTTCACGATGACGCCACCCTATGATGATGATGCAAAATTTAAAAATTGCATGTTCAGGCTTTTCCAAGGTATTATCTCCAAATTTAGATATCAGTACTCTTAAAGAGAACAAAATTTTTGGATAGGAATTCGGATATATTTTTACGTAAAACTAGGATTCTTTATATTTTCACTCACCGACTCGAGTTTCGTCTAGGCTCAAAGAATCCTAGTTTTACATAAAAACATATATATTATATTTTTTTTTTTTTTTAACCTTGAATAAAAATATATTTAAAAATTATAATATTAATAAATGCTTTAAAAGACAATTAAATGTTTTAGATGCCAGCTCCATCTTCAAAGGGTGTTGAGACAATTCTTCTTCTTGAACCACGAATTCTCAATGACACAGCTCGAATGAGTGAGAATTGTATGGTAGTTCTCACCCAAGCTGTGATCATTGAGAATGGTTTCTTCCATTTTTCGCTTAATCTTTCTGATATTCTTCTTTGAAACTGGTCGTATTCTTTGTGCATCACCCCATCACATGATATAACCAGAGCTGTAAAAGATCCTCTGAGTTGTTCAACAATGCCATCATACTTCCTGTGCTTTTCTTTAGCCTGGTTAGCGGATATTGAATCCCCTGATTGGGAAGAGTAAGATGCAGCGTCAGCATTAGTAATGCGAATATCAAAAAACGCTGATCTACCCGTCTCCCAGAACCCTGGAACTACAATATCAGCAACCAAGCCTGCTTCATTATTCTGAGGATTTCCTTCTCTAAGTAATGGTTCTGTGCTAACTCCGTACCATCCAAGATTTGCCAACATTGCACCCGTGTCCCTGTGATCATCATGTCCATGCTTAATCAAACCTCCCTTCTTGCAGTTCAGCGCGTGCGTCAAGTCCATCTTCTCAGAACATCCATCGCATTGTGTTGGCATTCCAGTTGGTTGCTGCCCATATCTGAGAGATAAAGCGTCCCGAAATTGTGTAGCATTCAAATCAAAGTGATCAGAATGGGTGGGGATGACCGATAACCATTGACTAGCATTTCCATTAATTATGCGCTGGATGGAGCGGCGTTGATGTGTTGGTAGAGTTTCAATAATCTCATCACTTTTGATCTTCTGTTCTTGATGGCGTAGACATCTTTGGATATTAAGGACATTTTTTACTCTTTCATTGTGTTCTATGCTATTGAATTCATTTTCATTTCTTTTTTTTAAACTTTCAACCAAAAACGACACAGCTTCAACTGAAGTATTATAACTTCATATATTATATTACCTTGGATTTCTAATATTATGAACTTAATCAAATAATATTAATTTGACCTTTATTTTACATTCATGTTTTCTTTGGGATTGTTACTATTGTTAGATACTTATTCAAGTATTTCTGTGAGGACTGGATTATGGATAATCCGAACATGTATTCTGCTGACAATGCCAGACCCTCATTCATTGCAGTTACAATGTTTATGTTTCCAAGAAGGTACATACATACATATATATTGTATGTATTGATGCTTTCATTCAATAGTTCATGCCATATATTATACACCTACTTCAATGTAGGTACATTGCCATCATTCAATTGTTCTACTTTTATTTAACTGCCGAATTGGGTCAATTAAAACAAACATACAGATGGTCCCTTTATAAACATAAGATACTCTAATTGAACTGGTAAATCTTAATCCGAGCTATGATCTGCTGGTTGAGGTGTTGTATTTATGGTCAAGAGAGGCTTGTGAAATTTGAACGAAAAATATACTAAAATTAATAGAATGTTTCTTCCACAAGGCGAAAAACTGAATATTTCTCTGTAATACAAACTCGTATTTCTTCTTTTTCATTGTTGTTTTTTCATTTGCTTGAGAAATTTCCTTTGGCTGGACAAGAGAAAATATTAGCTCCAATCGTTTTATATTACCAAAATTCAAGATAAAACGAAAACTTAGCACATAATACAGAGAGAAAAGACAGAACACATGAAGCCCGCCCGTTGGCAAACACAGATTTTGATAGAAAAAAATGTTCAGCTCAATTTCTAAAAAACCGACCGAAAACAATAGGTACTTTCTATACCTTATAGGTAGTAAAAAGTAAAAATTGTCCTGTGAAGGAATCAAACCCACGAGCTCCAGGTTCAGAAACTGGTGTGTTATCCTCTCAGTGAACTAGGAAGTCAGTTCTCACTCACCCACGACTTGAAAGTCTGGGTCCAAGGCTCCGTCTATCTGTATGCAAGAGGAATCTACAAGACGTGTGGGCTTAATAATCATTCGGAGTCAACGAGTTGGTATTTTATTAGGAACCAATGACCTTTCGAGTACCAGTCGCTCACGTGTTCCGCAAGATAACTGCCTGATGGTTCTGTACTATATTCTATGTCTAACTGCGGCACTTCTAATCAGAATTTTTGGTCTTAAGACTACTAGTGGTTCTGTGAACTGTAAACCTCACACAGATTCAGCTATCGCATGAGGACATCGAGACTTTTCATTCAATACCCAGCTCGATAGGTTTTAATTAAAAAATATCAACCGGTCCTTTTTTTGGACCTCTTTCGATATTTTAACACATAGCGGCCCCCTTAGCTTTCATGATCACCAAATTTACTACTGAATTCAAATATATTTTCTCAACGACTCTACAAAATTTCAAGAGCCTTCCTTGCTTTATCCAATAAAAATAGAAAAATCGTTTTTAATTTTTACCAAAACGGCCCTCATTTGCCCCCAATTAACATGTGTACTAAATTTTAAAAATTAAAGAACCCGGTCGAGAGTTATCGCGGAACAGACAGACAGACATACAAACGAAAGCCAAATCGTCCAGTATGCAAGTTAAAACAGAACCGAACACAGTGAGGTCGCTTCGCTCCCTCACTGTGTTCGGTTAAATATCTTAGATCTTAGGCATAGTTTTCAATATTCTATGTCCAACTGCGGTACTTATAATCAGAAATTTTGGTCTCAAGAATATCTTGAGCATGGTTTTCAGAGATTTTACTGGCCAAGAGAGAATTTGTAATGCAAAAAAATAATGGTTCATAAAATATGTATAGTTATGTATCTGTTGAATAGTCAGTCCTTGTCCTGATGGGATTTTGGTTTTACAGTCAAAATGCAATAAAAATCTGGTACCTACCTATTTCATTTTTATTTTAGACAGTTTTGTGGACCTAATAGTGTGAAGGAATTCTAAATGTGTTGAACAAGAATTTGTCACAAAAACTTTCCCTCTTTCCCTGTTGATAACCAGAGTATACTTAACCTCTGTGAGTTTTGTGACACTGTTCTGTTTTACCTCTATTACGTGTCACAAAACTCACAGAGGTTAAGTATGCATAACAATTATTATTATTAAACACTTTATTAGATATAAATATACATATGTACAATACAAATAATTATTTTAACAACGAAAAAATGGAAACAATACATAGGTACAATAAAAATGAAAAAGAATAGAAAAATATATAGAAACATATGTCCTAACAAAAGGGCGGGGTTATTGCCTATGGCAATCTCTTCCAACAATCGTCAATGCATTAATACAAAAAAAATGCTCTGTTTATCCTGCAGGAATAAGACTAGTTCATACCACAGTCAATCCTAGTGTTTTATAACAATAATAACACTCATTGGCGGAAGGTAACCACCAGACGAGGTTAAAGCATTTTCTACCACCTAACCTTCAGAGTCTTATTATTATGTGGCCACAAACTCAAATTAATGAGGAAAACTTCATGCACTGGGTGGGATTCGAACCAACGGATTCCTACGCTACCTGGATTAACAGACTAGCGCGTTAACTATTTGACTACCAGTGAACTTATTGGTTGGGTTCCTGGTCAATCAGTCAGTCACTGGATGAATTTCAATTTCATCGGTATTAGATTTTGTTCTTATCGGGAATCGAATCCTAAATCCCAAGATATATCAGCAATCACATTGTTGTCTTGAGATTATTTCACTATATGGAAAGTTAGATTGCAAATGCACCCCGCTATGCATCAACATCTGTCTCTCCGCAGTCACAGCATCCAGGGCAGTTGAATGGCTCAGGGGTCACACTTTCTTCATTCTGAGATCTGAATATGTAGATAGGAAGATCAAGAGCATATATACAAGAGTACCTATGTCGTGTTGTTCACACTGAGGTTAAACACCAGGTTGTCACGCATCCGTGAAAACGAGCAGTGTCACTGTCAGGTACACAGGTTGACTTGAGCTGCATTGCACTTGTACGATGTCACTAGATATATGGCATGGCAAAATGTATAGCACCTGGCCTCATGTATGGCATCTGGGGCCTCATGTATGGCACCTGGGCCTCATGTATGGCACCTGGGCCTGATGTATGGCACCTGGGCCTCATGTATGGCACCTGGGACTGATGTATGGCACCTGGGCCTGATGTATGGCACCTGGGGCCTGATGTATGGCACCTGGGGCCTGATGTATGGCACCTGGGCCTCATATATGGCACCTGGGCTTCATGTATGGCACCTTGGGTTCATGTATGGCACCTGGGCCTCATGTATGGCACCTGGGGCCTCATGTATGGCACCTGGGCCTCATATGGTACCTGGGCCTCATGTATGGCACCTGGGCCTCATAAGGTTTGGAGGTTGAAATGGGCCTCATTCCAGAGAGCATTCTTTAATGAGGCCCGGGTAAGTTTTTGCAAGAAAACAAAATAGTTAAGGTCATTTTCACACACTAGCTACTGTAGTATTGACCAAATGACCATTTTTTATATATTTTTATCCTTGAGATTTCATATTTCCATAACAACCAAAATTTAAAAAATTGGTCAAGGAAAATCCCAAATATCTTCTCATATATCACACAGATGCTTGCTGTTGCCTGCCATATGTTTTTCCCTCATGAATGCCAGCTTATTTAACCTTCCTTCCATTTGACCCTCTATAAGCGCTATTCGATCTTACTGAAATCCGATCCTAATGTTCCTAATGTCCAGTACCTAAATCCTAATGTAACTCACGTTTCCGACTTTCATGATATTGTGATCGGCTGGTGAACCTAAAATCTCAACGGTACTAATGGAAGTCACTAGGCCAGATCCTATTGCAGCACTAGGTCATATCACATATCCTGCAATCCTATACTTATACAGTACATAAAATATTAAATATATAGAAAAACTATCTCACATATCGTATGATCTATATACTTTTATATACATAGATACTCGTCTATTATACTAATATCCTATATCGAGACTCCATATCGGCTGCTGTAGCATGAAATCGGACACTCCCAGGCAAAATATATCGACCTATGTATACCTCATATGCTTATTGCTTACATATTATGTATCTATACAATTTTACATACATGTTATTTATCCACTGTGGTAAATGAAATATGAACATAATATATGACTGAATAATCTTTGTTGCTAAAACACATGAACCTTGGTTGTAAAAATAGATCATCTGAACATATATTGTATGAATAAGTAGATCATTGAGAAAACCACTTATAGGATTGGCAGATAGATTACCCACACACAAATGAAGATCTGGAAATCGATACTTCAAGGAATCGTCATAGAACAAAATGAATAAGTAGATACCTAGGTATACCTAATTTACTACATAGGTATGTCATTATGTATGTATGTTTGTTCAAATGGAAAGTAACATCATCAAATCAGAGATATTCATGCAGAAATATGGGAATGATAAAAAATAATTTCATAAAGATTTTTGTGTGCAAATCAAGAGTAATTATTCTCATTCTTGCAGGATAAACAGATGTATTGTATTATTATTTCATTATTTTCCGGGGACCAAAGTATTAAATTAATTAAATAGGTACCTGGTACATACTCGTACAATTCGCTCTCAATATATTAATGTGGTTCAATTGTGTGAACTGAGTTAAATAATAATAATGAAGACAAGACGAATGAAACGGAGGTCAGTCCAGACCATAATATTCCATTCGCTGGGAACTCACAACCCACATTAACCTCACCCAGCCTGAGAAGAGGCGGGAACAGCCAGCAGAACTTGGATTGCCTTGATGACAATGTAAATATATGAATTCCAGATCTGTCATCAATCCATGTCCTCACCACACTGGTCATTACTTAACTTCAGTGATCTCTGATCTGATGAGAACTTTTGAAATCAACGTGCTATCTCCGCTGATTACTATTGGGCACATTCACACTATTGAGGACCGCTCTCTGAAAATTGGGGAACTCTCTCTGAAGATTGGGGACCTCTCTCTGAAGATTGGGGACCTCTCTCTGAAGATTGGGGACCTCTTTCTGAAAATTGGAAACCTTTCTCCGAAGACTAGGGACCTCTTTCTGAAGATTGGGGACATCTCTGTGAAGATTGGGGACCTCTCTCTGAATATTGGTGACCTCTCTCTGAAGAAGATTCCACCTTAACCGTGACCTCTCCACCTAGGAAGCCAATGACATTTGTAAAGTGCTTCTGTTTGTTGTTGTTATTGTTGTTGTTTATTCATTGATAGAAAAATTCCTCGTGTAATTGCTGATCGTGTTCTTCTTCCAGGAGTTCTCAACCTTTTGACATCGTCTTCGGAACATTTAATTGACAAAACGTGAAACAACTTAACGGAAAGAACCGACCTCGCTAGCTTGACCGATGAGTCGGCGGCAGACTTGTATCCTGGAGGTCGCTGGTCCCACAGGTTCGATAAAAATTAGCAGTGTGATTCTGAGTGATTGTGACATCACGATTGTGGATAGCACAAATTTCTTTCACTTGAAGCATGCTTCATTAGCAATTAAAGCGAGAGCAACGTGAGTAGACAAGTGGGCATGACGAGTATGTAAACACCTCAGTTCCCTGGTCATTTATTCTGCTATACTTTTCTCAGAGAATACAGGTAGGGAAGTAGCACTAGAAGTGAGTAGGCAAGTGGGCGTGACGAGTACAATGTAAACACCTCACCTCCCTACTGAGTGCTGAGTCTCCCTTAAAGGTACTTCTTCAAGAGAGTATTCGGGGACTGCAATGTCGGTAAAACATGAAAGCAGAAAGAACTAATGGTTTTTCGCTACTACAGGAGAATGTCAAATTTATCCGCACATACATATTTTGCAATACATATACCTCATCATTGTATAGTTCTATTATTGCAAAAAACTCAAGGTCAATTGGCAACTCAAACATAACTTCCATACGTGAACAACCTGGCTAATTGTAAACTTACTATTAGAGATAAACCGCTAACAATAAAAATACATACAAAGAAATACCTAGAGATACTCGTACATACTCGTAATTTATGTAATACTTTGGTACCTAATATGTACAAATGTACGCATATATCTTAGCTCCCCATTTGTCTGTGTAATTTATCTGCCATATCCTATAAACTTTTCATTAAAAATATGTCTAGATTTTTGGCATAAGAAACAAAAAAAACTCACAGAATATTATCTACATCAGTTTGAATAACTGATGTAGAATTATATTTCGCGTTAGTTCAGTCACTTTTACAATATTGTATCACAGCTTGGGGAGGAGCGTATGAAAATATAAAGACTCAACTACGAAGGACTCAAAATATACTTCTCAGGACTATACTAAAAAAAGACAAACTTTTTCATACTGACCAACTATACAAACTATTTAACGTTCCTACACTAGATGACATTTACATTTACAAAACAAGTATATTTGCTATAAAGAAAAAACATACCTGGACTATAAACCCTAACACATACACTACAAGACAGACTGGACAAATGATCCAAACACTCAAGCACAAATCACTAACAAAAAGACATTTTTCATACGTAGGTAGCAAAGTTTTGAATGAGATACCTGAAGATTTTAAAGATAATCCAAATTTTACAATTTTAAAATACAGACTGAAACAGTGGCTGTATATTGAAAACAATAGAACTAATCATATAGTCATTCACTGCCATCTACTAGATAACATTAGAAGAGGATTGCCTTGCATTCCCTCTCTATCGGATGACCCTTCCGATACCGAGTCATTAATTCGCCTCCTAAAAGAGGCGAATATGTTTCACAAGATCTAAAACATAACGGGATCAGCACGAACGACAGGTGTAATTCCTTGTTAAAGTGCTTTACCAGAAAAAAAAAAAAAAAAAAAAAAAAAAATAGAACTAAAATCTCGAATATTTTAAAATGACATTTTATTTTTCAAGTTTTTTACTTTCCTTATCCTATAATAAGGAAAGTATTGTATTCGTCGAAAATTTGACCTACCCAGTTTTTCACATTTCTGGACGAATCATAGCCTCAGGATACCAAAAAAGTTGTTTTCAGCCATTGGTCCGTGCGTCTGTCTGTGTGTCTGTATGTCTGTGTGTCTGTGTGTAAACAGGATATCTCGAGAACGGTAATAGCTAGAGACTTGAAATTTGGTATACAAATTAATTTTATACACCAGACAAACCACGAAACTTTTGGTCGAAATCGGCCGCATTCTGCGGCCGCAGGGCCGCAAATATTAGCCGCAAGCGCCGAATCTTTAAATTGGTTAAAGATACAAAAAAAGTTAGAGAACATTATATTCTTAGATTAAAAAATTAATAGGGGTCTTTTCTGATCATTTTTTTGATATCTTGAACTTTTTGGACCTCGGCCTCAATTTACCGGTATTTTGGGGGGGACCCGCTTGGACTAACTTTTTTATTATTCACCCTAGATGGGGGTTGCGACATATCAAATCCAATGATTTTGAAGTGCTGAATACAAATTTGGCATTGATTTTTAGCTATCTGCTACCGTTGAGTCACCAGTGGCCAAATTCGACTTCTTTTTTTGGGATAAGGAAAGTCGTGTGATGTTTACACCAGATTTTTTAATTTTCTTATTATTATAAAAAGTGGCCCAACACATGCTTTGCATAATGGGTCACTTAAACTTGCCATATTTTAATTTTTAGTTGATTAAATTTATTTATTTAGATATATATCTATTGATGAAGATGTAAAGTATTTGTTTAATAAAAAAAAAACTTTCGAAAGTAAAAAAAAAAAAAAATTGCAAACATTCAGAAGAATGTCTGCATCAGTTTGCAAACATTCAGAAGAATATCTGCATCAGTTTGAAAACATTCAGAAGAATATCTGCATCAGTTTGCAAACATTCAGAAGAATATCTGCATCAGTTTGCAAACATTCAGAAGAATAACAGCATCAGTTTGCAAACATTCACAAGAATACCTGCATCAGTTTGCAAACATTCACAAGAATATCCTAATCAGTTTGCAAACATTCACAAGAATATCCTAATCAGTTTAAAAATATTGAGGAGAAGATGCACATCATTTTGAGAAGTACCCGCCAGTAACCCAGCCATAAAATGCACCACAATCTGAGTCATCAGAAAAAAAAGAAGGAAAAACAAGAACAATACAACAAGATGCACAGAAATGCAGTTCTGTTAATTAGAGTTGATGAACCCAGTGCCGGATTAACCATATGGCGGATTTGGCAGATGCCAAGGGCCCCGCGCTTTAGGGGGCCCCGCGCTTGAGCAGCTTACACTAGATATTATGAGATTTTGAAAAAGCTTGCAGTAGGTATTATGAGCTTTTTAAAAGCTTACACTAGGTGTTTTTGGATAATGAGTAAGGAGAAAAAGAAATAAAAGGGGAAAGAACACACTCACAGCAAAGTACATAAATTGAAAGAAATGCGCGGGGCCCCCTATTAGTGTCTACTCCTCGAATCAACAATGATCAACCACATG
Organism: Bactericera cockerelli; assembly: GCA_024516035.1. NCBI lineage: Eukaryota > Metazoa > Arthropoda > Insecta > Hemiptera > Triozidae > Bactericera > Bactericera cockerelli. Next base: position 29,243,890 of record CM044960.1, read on the forward strand.
GACACTAGCGGATTACCTACCTCAATGGCGGATTTGGTAGATGCCAAATTCCCCGCGGTTTTGGGGACCCCGCGTTTCGGGCAGCTTACAAAAATTATAAGTGTTTTTGATTGACCTTTAAGTCGGTTTTTCTGGATTTTAATATTAAATAAAATCACAGCCAGTTTAGCAAAATATTAAAAGAAAAACCACGGGGCCCACCTTAAAACCGACCACATATATGAAAAATAGGTAGATCTCTATAGCTATTGCCTGCGACTCTTCATATAATATATAAATATAATATAATTACTCGTATTTGAAAAGAATAATATTGACAAAGGACGTGATTATTGCCTTAGGTAATCTCTGCCATTGAACCCATAAAGTTTCTTCTGAGTGCTCAGTGATCCGCTTTATCGACATCTTAACCAATGATCTACATTATAATCGCCTACGACGTTTTTAATGTTTTTTTCTTTCGAGATATCTTTTTGTATATATTTTCCGAGTACTTTACCACATAACTTTTCAAAAATTTCGCCTGCGGCGCCGTCAAATTTACTTATCTTGATGTTTTGGATTGTTTTTCAAGACGTGCAATTCTAGTACCATTAAAAGAAAAAAAAATCTTTGGGCATTTTCGAAGTGCCTTTTGATAGGTTGGTATTATTTTAGTGAGTGACCTTTTAAAAAAAATAGCATTCAATACTAGCAATAAAATCTCCATAGTAATCGATGATCTTCTTCAATCGATGATCTTCGGAAAAAATGTTGCCTTCGGTGTTATAAACATCGTTTTGGATACTATTATGGATTGGTGCCCAGGACACTTGGCTTCGATTTCAAGGTTCTAAAAATAGTATTTTAGAAAAAACTCAGTACAATTTTGGGGCCCCGCGCCTCGAAAATGCCAAGGGCCCCGCGCAGCCTTAATCCGGCACTGGATGAACCCGATGCAATTATTGCACGTCCCATTGTGCTGTTCTCATCAATGTTTATGTGTTAGACTAGACACCTACCTGGGTATAAACATCCGCTTCTTGGAGTCCTGTGACTCCCTTTGACTGTCAAGGGTCAGAAACTTTACTCCGGTGGGATGTCACGTGCTCTGCTGATATTTCAGAAGTTTTTTTCAAATACTCGTGTAATAATTTGACTTGACTAAAGCGTCATTAAAAATACCTCATCAATTTTAATCGCCAATAAATATGAGATGAACTTAAAATCATTTTTGATAAAGAACATTTAACGGATTTAACCAGACATAGATATAGAAGAGCGTTCGGTTGAATTATTAATTGTTAATTAATGGTAGGCCTGTTTTAATTGAACAAAACAATAACTCACACCCACAAATCCCACCATTGCATCCACAGCGTAGAACCCCATTATTAGTCAATAATAAAGCCTATTTCGGAGTCAATAAAGCTAGTTTAGGAGTCAATAATGTATATAATTTAGATAAGGATTCCCAGATAACAATGGGATTGTGTAAGCGCACGCTGGTATTTTTCAGTGGATTTCAAGAACTTCAAATTGAACGCCGCGTTATGTCAGGTAATTTATTTTAGATAAAGGAAGCCAAATTGCCTAATACGATAGATTAAAGAGCAAATACATTGTGTGATTATGGAGCAGGCAAACTTCTAGCTTATTTTCTGAAGCATGATGTATCAGAACATATCTCAAGACATGGGCTCTGAGATTGTTTGAACGATAAAATTACTCATTTTTCCTCAATAGACCCTTGACATCTGAAGAACAGTTGCCGGAAGAAGGGTAGAGTTGGAAAAACAAAACATATTGGAAAATCCAGGCTATTTTCTCAACACAGATAAAAAGCTAGTTTATTTATTTATTTTTATAAATTAACGGATTTCCCCATTTTTACATAATATGCTATCTATAAATAACTTAAATAGTTTTTTTTTTACAATAGTGGTGCCTTAACACAGTCAACACACTAAATATCTATTAATAATTAGACGTTATCATAGCTCTTGTTATCATTGACAGTATTAGCTAGTTCCTAGGTACTTGTATATTTACTCTAACACTCATTTCATGTATGCAACAAATAGTATAAAATGTAAGCGCAAGCATATTAGTTGAGGTAGATAACTAGGTAATCTACCTACTCAAACGGCAAACCTACATACGTGAGTTATTTCAAGTGTCAGCATATTCCTGATGTCTTCCTAACCGCATGTATAATAATACATTTATACGTGACTGATAACAATTTCACAATAAATGCTGTCTATTAAATAATACCACCAACAACGACAATTTAATTTGTTTGGATGTAAGACTATGAACATTGTGGACATATTTAATAAAGGTAGTAGGGAAGTTAAGACTGCCATGCTCACTGACTTTACATGTACAATAGATGTTTACTAGGTATGTACCAATATACAATATGTACCTATGTATATTTATAGAAGGTACACCAGCAAACCCTTTCCTAACCAACCTAGAATCAAGCTAATCTAGTGTCTCTTAAGAGAGCCTTTAGCTATAACAGCTGACAGTCGGTGTCACTGTACAGTAGTGTATACAGTGTATACTGTAGAGTAATGACGGTTTATAAAAGGTTAATTTTCATCTGATCTCAGTGCATTAGATTAGATCCCAATGGTCTATATTGTTGTTGTAATCAGCATGGCTTACAACTGGGGGAGTGATGGTCTCCAGGCAACTGCAGTTAAAAAGATGGCTCGTCCTGAAATTCCTAAACCAGATATGTAGGTATTTTTATAACCAATCAACCATCGCGTATGGTTGAACGTCTTTGAAAGCTCAAAAGGCTTTCAAAGGCAGTCTGTTCATTAATGTTTAATGTCCACTCAGTAGGTTTCACAAACCTGCTTCTTCTCATATGGTCTCTGGCAAGCCTGGATCTGGATCATTTGGTCTATTGCCCATCGCAACGCCTCTGCTACAACATGTTTCTTGGCTTGAAGCAGTTATAGCTCGTAAGCTAGACGTTAAGAACTAGTAGGTACTTACAAAATACTAGATAACACGGATATCTACTTATGGGGAGTACCTATAACCGATTAGTATTGAGTAAGACTCGATAACAAGAGATACGAGTTTCCCACCTCACAGGCATGTATTGAAGCCCATCACTTGAGGGGCAGACTTGTTCAAGCATAGGTTCATAATTTACTTACAATACTTTTAGTGTCCATGAGCCAGCCTCCGTGTCGTAACGGTTGTGACTACTGCCCGTAGTCCAGAGATCCTGAGTTCGATCCCCGGTCGGAGCAGACTTTTCACACAGAAAATTCTGTTCCGTCCGTACATGTGAGGCTGCCATTTCCGGCCCTACCCAGGCTGGGTGAGGTTAATGTGGATATCTGGTACGATTCCCAGCGAATGGAGGGTAAAATCCCCGTCATAACCTCTTCGCCCCCAATGTCCTCGTAAGAGGACATTTATTTTATAGTCCCAAGTGCCCAAGCTAAAAAATTATACTACCAAGTAGCATAAAATGTTTGTCCTCGGGTGAGTCCACCGGTCACTTTGCACTACAAAACAAAAATTGGTGCTGGGCGCAAAGAGGATAATATAGGAGGTTAAATCAAACAGAATCGTTGGCATTAGGAAAGGCATCCAGCCGTAAAAAATGTGCCAAAAGCAACCAACCTCAACCATGAGGTTGAACAACGTCGACCCTGCTTGAGCGGGATAAGACAGAGTAAAAAAATACTTTCCGTGTCCATGAGTGTATGTCATGGTGGTGGAAGGATTGTGTTGGGTACAGTACCCCTTGGACGCCCAGAAGCAATGTTCTGGACTCCCTCTGTGACCTGTGTGTTGTGTTGTTTTACAATGAAATTGACAGAGATCAAATTTGAATAATACATTTAAAAGTGACTGACATACTTGTAAAATATGAAGCACGACAATTCTATGAGAACCGGTGCATTCAACGCGCCTTCGACGCTGGCAGAGCAACACTTTAATATTGATCTTACTGGAACAGATACGAAAAGCACAACTGCATCAGTCTCCTGCAAAGGTGTTCCAAAGTTGGTCAATTCTAGGTAAATCCCTTGGAAAGTGACTTCCTTGTACTTTTCTGACCATGTAAGGTTCCTGGCTCGCCTCTCGCCATTTCACAATGGCCAAGCCTCTGTCATCAATCAACTCATTTTTTATTGTTCATAAAATACATGAAGTGTGTAAAAACGTCAATACGAGACAAAAAGATCTTCACCTGAGTATGCTCGGACAATATTTCCCCCGGCAATACCCGACATAATGCAGGCAATATCAGACCGATCTATTAATATCAAGATAACCTTGATCGGATTAGTAATTAGAACCAGACTGATCGACTCGTGATCAGATCTAGAATCACCACTTTTGTGGAACATATACATACAATAATAATAATAATAACTAATAACACTCTTTAGTGGAAGGTAACCCACCGGGTGAGGTTAATTCTCAAAGCATTTTCTACCACCTAACCCTTAGAATCTTATTATTATGTGGTCACAAACTCAAATGAATGAGGAAAAATTCATGCACTGGGTGGGATTCGAACCAACGGATCCCTACGCTACCTGGATTACCAGACTATTGCGTTAACAATTTGACTACCAGTGCACTTTTTAATAATAGTGGCAGCAAAAATAACCATCGTTAGGTCATATTCTTATGTTGAATATTATTATGATTGGTTCATAATTATTATTATTATGTTGAACAATAGAGGGAGAAGGTTTCAATGTGGAGCATGAACTTGGTCATTCTTCTTGGTTGAATGGTAAATTGGTGGTAGCACTACTGATGGTTCTTCTTCTAGATGGTCTTGTACTCTAGTTGCTCCATTGGCTGTTCTGATTACAAGGTGGAGGTGTGCCAAGAGCGTGTCCAAGGTATTCCAAGGTTTTGTGTGTTGTTCTATTTGTTTCATCAGTCCGTCTAGTAGGTCTGGTCTAACAATAAGAAAGAGAACAACAGCTATTGAAAAGAATATTCTTGATGCTGTTGATATTATGTTTTATTATTTGCGTAGGAGTCATAATGAACATTGTTATGTTAGCATTTTTACCCACAATAGATTTATATATGTATACAAGAAATAGTTGTATGTACCTGGATTTTTAATCGGCGCTTTTTATAAGAACGAGGACACTTTGTCAAAAAAAATCATGTAGGTCATACGTAAATATTTTATGTATTTATTGTTTACATAGAAGCGTGTCTATACGATCCTTGCACCACCGTGAGACGGGTGTCCACTACCAATGCCTCTCAAACATATCAAAAAAAAGTATTTAATAGAAGGTGATTCAAATGATCCAATGATATTTTTGGGCCGCGTTCCAGAAAGCAATTTTCTTCTCATAATCCCAAATTTCCCTTTCAACTGCTACACAGCCCACTACGATTGTTTTAATTGAACAAAATTTGATGGTTGAAAGGGAGATTTTGGGACTTTGAGATTGACACCCGTATTTATGAACAGCGAATTTTGTCTGAGCACAGTCTCAAGCAAGGTATTGGCCAATAATATTAAAGGAAATCATGCTTCAGACCATGCTCAAACGGCGTTTTCTGTTCATAAATACGGCTGTGAGTGTGCTTCTTTGAATGAGGTCTAGGTCTAAGAGCCGTATTTATGAACAGAAAACGCCGTCTGAGCATTGTCCCAACCATGATTTCCTTTCGTATTATTGGCCAATAACTTGCTTGAAACATTTTTTTTTTTTTTTTATAGATAATATTTTTTTTTTAATTTATTTTTTAATCAACAATATAATAATTAATGGCTGCTCCATCTTCATATGGTAAACTTTTAATCTATCTTCGACTTCCTCGAAGCGTCCTCGAATTATTGAGATCTTCATTGCTTGAAACATTGCTCAGCTAAAATTCGCTGTTCATAAATACGGGTGTAAGAATAGCTCAGTTCCCGTGTTTCCCCGAGAGTAATGGTCGGACGTTGGTACACATTATACTTAAGAAAAATTAAAAAAAAATAATAATAAAATAAAAAACAAAGGTTAGTGAGCCCCTTTCTCATTACTTCAGGGCACCTTACCTCTACATCCATGCCATTCCGGAAACGGAAAATTTCGGTCAGAAATTTCCGCACCGGCCGGGATTCGAACCCGCGACCTCCGTGTCAGTAACCAATGCTCTTAACCACTGAGCCACGGAGGTCGGCTACACATTATACTCGTAAGCAAATAGTTGACCCTCCCCTTTTCTTCTCGTGTTCCAGCTGAGAGGAAGACCTCCCTAGGCAAGGACTGGCATGGCAGCTGTCTGCGCTGTGAGAACTGCAACAAGACCCTGGTCCCTGGCAGCCACTCGGAGCACGACGGCAAGCCCTACTGCAACTACCCCTGCTACTCGGCCCTGTTCGGCCCCGGCGGTGAGTCAAGTCGTGGGTTCGAAACCAGCTCTGGGCAATTTTTTTGTTTTTTTTTTGTTTGTTTGATAAATTAATATGCTGTCCTGTTGGTTCTCTTGTTTATCCGTTTTGTTTTGCTCAAATTCTTTTAAAATCGGGGGAATGTTGGGAAGGGTTGGGTGGAAGAGATTGCCACAGGCAATAACCCCGCCCTTTAGGTAGGACATTTCTCTCTTTTTTTCCTTCTTGTATATTTGTTTAATCTTTTTGTTTTTCTTTATATTTCATTGTGTTCTACTGTATATATTTTTTGTTCTACCTAATAAAGCTTAAAAAGAAAAGACGGGGGTCTTAGCCTCCAATAGAATTTTGTTCAAGATTTCACTTCATAGTGCAATAATAAAAGTAAGTAATTTTAAATGTTCAAAACCTTCCATGGACAAGGTAGAAGAAATCGAAATTATTTTTCCTGTTCAAGAATCGCCTGCGAGACAGCTTTTAGAACAACTTTACATAATGTATTATTTTATTATCAAATATTTAACACATCTTACCCTGCGCAGTAATAAACAAGTGAATTAATCTTGCTATCATGGTTATTATGCAGTATTTAATAGCAGGCTAAAGTGAAAAAACTGATTATGTATAACAGGCACATGTACAGACTAATTACTTAATACCTATCTAGTTACCTCTCATCATCTATAGCGGATTATCCTATGCAATGAATATCAAATACTATAGGAAATGCAAGATATGTTTGTTTTACATAGCGGTAGTTGTTAATTAGAGATTAAATTCAATAAATTTCATTAGTTATTCGTCGGAGAAAGTTAGAGTGTGTGTTTGTGTATGCATGTGTGTGTGTGTGTGTGTGTGTGTGTGTGGCGTGTGTGCGTGTGTGCGTCTGTGTGCATGTGTGTGTGCGTGTGTGCGTCTGTGTGCATATGTGTGTGCGTGTGTGTGTGTGGGGTTTGATCCAAATGACGGCGAACTCTGGACTGTGAGCTAGACCCGTGGACCGTTGGCTGGGGGACTCTTGAACAAGAAGTGGATTAGCAATATTCTAACTAGCATAATCTACTAAGAATAGTGCTGTTTCTACACTTAGGGTTGTATGCAGAGTCGTCACTGTAGGGATGCCTGGGTCATTTGTCCCTTCAGCTATTTTTGTTATTCAGAGGTTTGTTTAAAGCGTCTGTGCGCATGTACAATCAGATGTTTATTTAATAAATAATTATCAAGGTCGAAGTATTCCCTATAGCAAGCTCGGGACCACCCTACAGTGAACCCTACAGGGATTACAAAATCGTCTCTGCATACCAGCCTTAGTTCCGTGAACGTGTAAGAGGGGTAGTCTTTAGCGGGTTGAATCCACAAAAATGGTTTCCTCAGAGATGGGCGCGTGGCGACAAAAGGCTGCGCTGTTCGTGAATCCCAAATAGCCTTCAGCTCTAGTCAATGTTGAAAATCTCTTCAGATTTTGCTCTTTCAAAATATGTAGTAGCCTAAGTTAATATTAGCATACAGTTAGAGGTATGTATACAATAGAGGGTCAAAATAAATCACTAAAAAGAAAAGTTATCTCGTATGTATTTCTGTTATATCACAATTACTCAAATTCGTAATACTAAATCTTTACTGAACTCGGTGCTCAAACCAGCGACCTCCGGTTATAAGTCCACTGCCTTATCGATCGAGGTTCTGATTGAGGTCTTTGAATCATTAAATAATAAGATGTTATAAAGTAAAAAAAAATAAAAAAAATAGTGTGTAATAATTAGAAGTGCTTAATATTAATTCATACAAATATTTAAGAGTATGCCATCTTCCTACCCAATTGGACTATTAGTATTTCTAAAATTGCATTAATTTTTTTACCACTTCTTGGTTTTGAACATACCCGAACACCCGTCAACATTATCTGGACCACCGTCTACCTTGGCCACTGGTCTACGAGGTGGGTCACTCCGCGCGACTGGTCAACTATGGACTGCTTATTAGGAAACATGATCCCGATTTTAATTGCTCTGATCAATAAAATTGGCGATATCCACTACCGACTTCACATCAGCTGCGAGGAAAATTACTTGAGAGGAAAATTACTTGATTGAGATTAGGATAATTAGCGGCAGAGCTGTATTTCCATATCTTATCAGTTAGCCGTCAGAAGGCACCCGGTAACCTTTTCACATACCGGTAATTAACTGGTGGTCGGTATTGTCGGTAAGGTTAAGCACGCACTATCTGACGAGTATTGCCGAGGTGAAACGAGGGAACACGAGGAGGTTAAACACACACAAAGAGCTATCCTGTTACAAAAACACTAAAAAGGTAACTAGATAATAATAATATTAATAAGTATGTACATAAATCCATGTCCGCAAGAGGCAGGCCTACAGCAGTCGTACAAAAGGGTTGGGTGGAAGAGATTGCCATAGGCAATAACCCCGCCCTTTAGTTAGGACATATGTATATATTTTGTTTTTTTTTTCCTTGTATATATTAATATTGTCAACTTTGTATTTTAATTTTTACCTTTATTTGTTTGTATATAGGTATATGTTCTACCAATAAAGAGTTTCTAAAAAAAAAAATCAGACATGGTTGAAAGTTGGTAAAGGGTCAACTGCTTGTCCAGTAAGACAGATCAGTTCGAATACCGCCCAACGCTTGAATTTTTACTCATTTTAGTAAAGGACCACACAATGATGACACCAAAATAACCGCTGGAATTAAGTGATACACAATCCCTTAAATAATTCTGCCCAATATAGGTTCTAACTAAACAAACCATCAAGCAGCGTTGAAAGTACCGGTTCTCGTAGGATCATCGAAGTTAAGCAACTTTTAGCGAGATGAAGACTTCGTGATGCTGGCATTAATGTGGGTAGCAGGTTTGTGAGTTTCCTGCAAATGGAGGGTAACTCTCCTGTCGTGATATAACCACACAGTTGAAAGCGACGTTAAACCAAAAAAATCTGGTGTAAACATCACACGACTTTCCTTATCTCCCAAAAAGGAGTCGAATTCCGCCACTGGTGACTGAACGGTAACAGATAACTAAAAATCAATGCCAAATTCGTGATCAGCACTTCAAAATCATTTAATTTGATATGTCACAACCCCCATCTAGGATGAATAATAAAAAAGTTAGTCCAATCGGGTCCCCCTACAATACCGGTAAATTGGGGCCGGTTTCCAAAAAGTTAAAGATATCAAAAAAATGATCAGAGTGAACCCCTATTATTTTTTTAATCTGAGAAAATGTTGTTCTCTAACTTTTTTTGTATCTTTAACCAATTCAAAGAAGCGGTGCTTGCGGCCAATATTTGCGGCCCTGCGGCCGCAGAATGCGGCCGATTTCAACCAAAAGTTTCATGGTTCGTCTGGTGTATAAAATTAATTACCATACCAAATTTCAAGTCTCTAGCTCTTACCGTTCTTGAGATATCCTGTTCACACACAGACACACACACAGACACACACACACACACACAGACAGACGCACGGACCAATGGCTGAAAACCACTTTTTTGGTATCCTGAGGCTATGATTCGTCCAGAAATGTGAAAAGCTGGGTAGGTCAAATTTTCGACGAATACAATACTTTCCTTATTATAGGATAAGGAAAGTAAAAAGCAGCTAGAGCTAATACAATTTTTTTAAGCCAAAGCTCATATTTAAAAAAAATATATATTTAGATCAGATTCGAACACGCGATAAGTAATGCTCACAGTTATAACCGTCCGAGCTTTAATGGCGAATTATTCGCTACTGTAATGAAAGCTAGAAAGTGGTTGAACTATTAAATCACATAGGTAGTTGATTGCGAGCCAATAATTACCACAGCAGGTAGGTAATTACCGACATTATATGACCAATATTTCACGCTCACTGCTACATTGTAACAAATTCGCTGACACTTGCTTATCTTATCACTGAACAGTTAACGGTTATTAATTTAGACAAGTTGTTATTATGTTAATAGGTGTAATATTATAATACCTACCTGTATGGATAACTGATAGGTACAAGCTGTTGACAAGTGTTAACATCAGGCGCGGCCGGTGGGAATTTGGTTTGGGGGTGCTGTCAAAATTTTACGAAAAGAAAAACTATGCAACATTTAATACATGTCTGCAAGGCCTAGTGGTGAAGTGGTTATGTCAGGGAGAGGGAATTCTAACTAGGGGGTCAATAGTTCAAGTCTCACGTGTGGTGATTTTCGAGAATTCTGTTAGAGTGGTTAGGTATCATAATAAATTAATTTGTTTTAATTTATAAAAAAATGATTAGCTGACGCAAATATATTATGATGATAATTTTGGAATAACGTTTATTTTTCACAACCATTGTAGATATTTTTTCAACATGCATGAGAAAAAAAATGTTAAAAAGAAAGAAAATAAGAATTTATAAAGGACTTACTCTTTACTCTACTGATTATTTGGAGAAGAATCCATTCGCTTTATTTCGAACAAAACTTGTGAATGGCTTTTTCATTGAAGTCAGAATCAAATATGTATGTTTGAAATCATTTTTTTGTCACGTGAAAACAAAGAAAACTTATTCTTAGTAAGATGTCAACTGAATAGATTTTGTTTTTCCATACCTGCTTTGAAATGTAATTACCTAATTCCTATGTGATAAAAAAACAATACATTCTATACTTTTTTCATTAAAAGTAAAAATATACATTTTTAACTTTAAAGAGAATGAATTGATAATGCTAATTTAATTTTAATATCCTTTATAAGAAGTTTCAAACCCAACTTAAATTGATTGCACAAATTTAATCTTAAAATGAATTCAAAAAGGATAAAATAAATGTTATAATTAATAGACCGATATGTTTACAAAACTTTGGGTAAAATAAACTGTTAGGTAAATTCAATGATTAATTGTTATTTGTTACACTGTACTTTAAATCATTAAATAAATTGTAACCGATTATTAATTAATTTTCAAAACAAAAACACGTGAAATTATTAACATAAATTACGCGGAACGGAACGAAAGGGCACAAAACAAAACCAGATCATTCGCGGCGCGAGTGAGCCCCTGAACTAGTTGACAGTTGTTGTACTTGTTGTCTAGTTCCTTCTTCCTTCCGACTTCCCCTCTCCTCATGAACGGAAATCTAAAAATAACTTGCATTTTTCTCCCGCATAACTCTAGAGCTCTGAAGTTAATCAGAAATTTTTCAGCGTACACTATCTTTCTCCCTGGAGACAATTTCTTTTCGTTCCTCTGTCCCTCTCTTTGACCCGCTGTGCGGGTTTATTTGGTTGCTCCATGCCTTCTCTTTCAAGAAGGCATGAGCAGAGAAAAGAGAAATGCTCTACGGAGCGCGGCAGCGCTCCGCACGGAGAAGCCAAAAAGTAAGAAGAGCGTATTAGATTTATGTTCTCTACAATCAAGCTTGAGTAAAGATTTATCTAATTAGGTACCTAGTTTTTATTTAGTACGATTTTTTTTTTATTATAATGATAATTTTATGAATTGATTATGCCTCGAGATATGCCTAATGATTTTCATTTACTACAAGCTAAAGAACCACGGAAAAAAAACTTTTTTTTCCTTTTCGTCTGGGGGTGCTGGAGTTCCGCAGCTCCTTACCACCGGCCGTCCCTGGTTAACATGTAATTTATTCTTATAATATGTAGCCTCTAGATAACTTAATCATAAAAACGAGTAAAAAGTTATCTTTTGCAGAGTTAGACACATAGACAGTTAGACACAGAACTTAATTCAATGTCTAGTAAATATGTGGAAGCTTTAGACAGGTAGGTAATTACATGAGAAGAGATTTACTTCCGAAAATTTTATAATATTGGAAATCGGAGGAAGTATTGTGTTCGTTTTTGTAAAAAAAAAAAAATTTTGCTCCGATTTCATTTTTTTGGACGTTTCATAACCTCCTGAGCAACTTTTTTTAAAACTAAAGTCAAGTTTAGTAATGTAAAAACTATACATAATTTCAAATATATTTTTTATAACAGCTTAGTTTGAGCTATTATTCAATACCAGTATGAAAGTTATGAAAGTGTGTATCTGTAATAAATATACATAATAGGTATGTACCATTGTACTCATTACCCATGTGTGTAAGTAACTTTTTATACTTATCAAGCTAGTATAAACTGATGGCGACGCACATTACGCTAGCAATAACCGCTAGCATTCCCTGAGATTATTCACTTGTTTGTCGGTTTTTTACTGCCCGAACAAAGTACAAAGTATAAGATCCGACAGTTAACAATACTAAATAGGTTTTAAATATTAGATCGATTTGTGTAACCTTATCGAAGGTAAGTTTCACTATTAACCGAAAAGCAGTAAATGTGGTAGACTAGTGAGAAAAAATACAAAAATGAACACAATACTTTCAATTTCTTCACCTCACCCAGCGGGTAGTTCCGGAAATGCCAGCCTCACATGTACGGAGGGAACACAATTTTCCGTGTGAAAAGTCTGCTCCGACCGGGGATCGAACTCAGGATACCTGGACTACGGGCAGTAGTCACAACCGTTACGCCACGGGTGCTGGCATGATTTAACATTCTTGCGAAGGAGAAAAAATGCTCATATCAAACACCTCGGCCGAGGTGTGAAGAACGCCTATACAAAGAAAGAGACAGCCCGGCAGAGTGTAAGGTTACGGAAAACATAGTTCCCATGCATTTCATGTACTTTCAGCCAGCGAAAAGTGCAACATGAATTTCAAAAATCGCGATTTTTATTGCAGAAATGGGCTCTACGTTGAAAAATAAGTTGATTTGACTCTTTGTTTCACTTCCTAGGCCACCGGGAACCCTATTTTCGAGATCCCCCAACAATCGTGAAAGACATGAAAAGATTCATAATTTTTTTTTTTTTTTTTTCTGTTTTTTTTCATACGGATCCTTTGAGACCCGACTTCGTGTCTTTAACTTGGCACTGAAGATTAAGTGAGGTGTCTAAAGTGATCAAGATATAATGGAGATGAGCCCGGACCAAAAAAAAATTCTAAATTATAAGCGGGCGGCCCATTTGGGCGGCCTCGGGTTTTGGGAGCCCAAATCGGGAATTGAAGAATAATACTAATCTTAAGTGGTATCAAATGAAAGATCTTGATGAGCAGATACCAAATTTATTGATTTTATTCCTTCATCCGGTTCACTGGGTGGCACCTGGTGCCCTTTTCATTTTCTTTGGCGGGTAGGTACCTTCGAATCCTTAGCTTAGTGGTCAGATCTTGGCCAGTATGTATTTTTCGAGATGACCTCGCTCTCTCTCTGCAAAATTTTAATGTTTAAGTTTCCAAGTATTAATTTAGTTCATTTTCCGTCCGTTTCTTTAGAAGATAACTTTGTCTATTGGTAGCATGCTCGACCTGCCACCCAGTCAGCATGGGTTCGAATCCTGGCGGGGACGAAATTTTTTAGCTCTATATTTTCAGTTTGGGCTTAACGTTGTTTTGTTTTTCCGATCTATACACTGAAGGCATTGTCTTTCATTAGTTAGAGATTTAAAAGATTTCCTTATAAAAGGCCGATTCTTATATAAAAATGATAATTTTATAGTTTTCATTTTCTTAAATACCTAAGGTAAAAAAGCATGGTCTTATTTCCGGGAGAGATACTCGTGGTGACCTCTGCAACAAGCCGGAGAGAATTCGGGTAAGAAAAGGTCAACGGGAAAGAACTCATTACCTCACCTTGATAAGGTGATTACACTGATTACAAATTAATTTCTTTGGACTTTGTAAATCCAGATGTTTTAGTGTCCCTCATAGGAGGCTCCGAGGTCTATTTAGCATTGAAAGATAAACCTAATCATGTTGAGTATATAATCAAAAGGTCTTGCATTGCAAATTTATATATTATTTACTCACTTTAGGGACTCAGGGGGCCAAATCTGTGATCCAAATACATATTGACCTTAGAAAAATTAAATACGTACTGCTAAAACTATATCTTAAAAAAAAGACAACTTGGTACATTCACATTTTCCCAGCTTATTTACTTTTGTTATTCATAATGTTTCAGTAGTGTATGAACCTATATTTTCGTACAAAAAGAACTGATATCCCCCCAAAAACACCACTTTGTGGTTAAAAAAAGAAGAACGCCTGACTCAAAAGAATGATTATGATTAGCTAAAAATAAATGATATCAAATTGAGAACACCTTACCCCCTCTCTTTCTAGATCTCTGCACTCCTCTCTGAATTTATTCCTCTTATGTTTATCTTTCTTTATCCTTTCTAGGGGTCATCCCAAACTTGATTTCTCTTTAAATTTACTTGTTGAACGGCAATAAAAAATGGCGGTCGGTGTATGATTTTTCTGAACTTATTTGATTTGAATCGAGAAAAATACACCGCAACCGCCATTTTTTATTGCCGTTCAACAAGTAAATTTAAAGAGAAATCAAGTTTGGGATGACCCCTAGAAAGGATAAAGAAAGATAAACATAAGAGGAATAAATTCAGAGAGGAGTGCAGAGATCTAGAAAGAGAGGGGGTAAGGTGTTCTCAATTTGATATCATTTATTTTTAGCTAATCATAATCATTCTTTTGAGTCAGGCGTTCTTCTTTTTTTAACCACAAAGTGGTGTTTTTGGGGGATTTTACTATCGCTAAATATAATCGAGCTCGCCGGGAGGTTGAATTGTTGAATACACCAGTTCCCATCACTAAAGATAAGTAACATCGAGCGTGTAGAAGACTTGGATTGAAGCCCGTCATGGGTTCGAATATATGGGACTTTAAAAGGCAACCTGGCCCCACTCAAGCTAGGCAAACAACTGACCTACAAATGGAAGATGAAACCCCCGTCTTGGTATGAACATGTTCACTAGTCAGTGAGTGAGTGAATTTTGTGTTTTCTGAGTTTAGATTGCCTGAGGTGGTTGATCACCAAGTCAAATTCATACCCTGATCAATGTAGCTTAACTTTATACTCAGGGAAACAACTTCGACGTTGTGTTTACATTTTCAGGACATCGTGCTAGAAAAAATACGCAAACATTTAAGTTCTAAATACGATTTATGTCACAAAAGATCTATTTGAGGTCGCAGTGACAAAGAGCTTTCGTAGCCGACAGCCCTACTTATACCAATACCAAATAGGAATTCATAGCAATTTTTTTATTGTACATTTTTATTGTTAATCAATATTTTCCTATTACATAAATTTTATGCTTTCTTTTAAAAATACCCAATAGGATTTACTGATACAAACTCAAAGTAACAGAATAAAACCTTTAACAATAACATTTAAGTTTTGCAATCAATAATTGCAAATAAACTGGTAGTTGCCAGTTTCGTTTCAATAGTACCTACCTATGACTATGTAATATAGAATAGAGGAATTTTGAGGAACGAGATTGGTATGAAATTACTGCAATGGCGGGTAGTGAGTAACTATAAAGTTCAGTGCTTATACTTACCTTTTTTTAACATTATACATATACTTACCTTGGCTATCATAACTGCCTAATACTTTGTGGTCAGTTGCTCCTATTAGGTACCAGTGCAAAAAACTGAAAACAGTTTTGATATAGGACTTCTAATATAAATCCCTTCTAATAAATAAATATTATAATAATAATATGGCTGTATTAATAATAATAATCTTTTTTAACGTCACTTTCAACTACATGGTCATATTGGTCATGCAGCCCTAACTGTCACCATTTTTTCCCCGAGCTAAAAGGCATTTTGGCAGTATATGTATGCACATACGAGGTCTGTCCCGAAAGTTCGTATAAAAATGAAATAAAAATTTTATATTACAATTAATCGGGTAATTCAATTTTGTCTCCTTCAAAGTACTCTCCCTGGGACACAATGCACTTCTGCCAACGCCGTTTCCACTGTTTGAAGGCTCCTTGAAAGTCCTCAGTTTGAAGTCTCTTCAGCTGACTCGTCGTTGCTGCTTTAATGGCCTCAACGTCCCCCAAATGCCGCCCCCGAAGCACCAATTTTGTTTTTGGGAATAAAAAGAAGTCACAGGGTGCCAAATCCGGTGAATAAGGGGGTGTTCAGTCGCTATGATCGAATTGGCAGCCAGAAACTCACGCACAACGAGAGAGGTGTGAGCGGGGGCATTGTCGTGGTGGAGGATCCACCGCCCCTCTCGCGCCAAATAGTTGTTTTGCTCAAAGAAAGCTCTTCAGACACCTGTCTGACGGTTAAACGACGGTCCTGCAGGACACAGGATCGAATTCTTTCCACATTGTTATTAGAAGTGCTGGAAGTGGAAGGACGTCCTGACCGAGGGTCATCTTCGAGACTTTCTCGGCCCTCACGAAATCTTTTTACCCACTTGTGGACTGTTGGTTCCTTGAAAACATCATCTCCATAAACTTGGTTGAGATCATTAAAAATTTCGTGCCCATTCTTGCCGAGTTTTACGAGAAATTTGATGATGACGCGCTGTTCTTGAATGACTGAGAGTTCCATGCCGACGAGTGATAGAGAGAGGGGTCACTTCACAGGTACCGGGACGATCCAGTTTTTATCGTAAGGCGATCGAACGCACACTGAGAATTGTTTGGATGTTGTAGAAGGGGAAATAGCCCAAATTGCCTCCCCACTTTGCCTTCCAGCGTTGCCAGAACACTTTTATACGAACTTTCGGGACAGACCTCGTATGGATATGTATGATGCACATACTTATTCTTACTCGTCTATTATAAGAATCGTGTATGTTTTATCCACCATTTGGCTCCCGGTGTTGAGAGTTCACAGCCCGATATCGGTCAACACTGAACATTCTCCGCGGGACTTTTACTTTCCTCGGCCAGGCAATAATACACTGGCTGGTATTGGCCATTGTATTGTATCTAAATTATCTACAGGGTGGACTACTAGACACGTCATTGCATTTTTTAAATAAATAATAATAAATATTGTTATTTGTATTTTGGGAATATTACAAGGGTTGGCATATTGACATACATTTATATAAAATATTAGTGGAATGTGATCATGAAAAGTGAAAAGAAAAAAAAAAAAGAAAAAATTGTACCAAAGAGAGTGGAAGAATCCAAAAAAGTATGAAACTTCAGCTTTCTTATTTTTTTAAATAAGAAAATAGTGGCTTGTCAATGATTTAAGTTACTAGCTGAATTTGAACAGACTGAAACTTTCAACCCAATGACCTGTCACCGTCTCACCGACTGATCATAATTCCAAAATAAAACTATTGACATTCCCTTTAGATAGGATATTTATTGCCCTCCCAAGAGGACATCAGGGCTACCTGGGTGTTGCTATTGATACCTTGTGCCACTAGGCTAGTACTGAAATCATACCTTGAAAATATTTTGGGGTAGAAGAAATTGCCTTTAGTCATTGAAATTGTTACTTACGATTCCTAAAAGACCTGATAGGTCGAAAAATAAACGAAAGATAATTTTTTGCATGACAACTGGCGTTTTATAATCCTTAACTAATAGCCGGGTCGAGACTCGACTGCTGGGTCCCAGCTCATGTAGATTTAGGGTGAAATTAATAGACAAATTCTATAACTCAAGTCACTGCTAAGTGTCGGTTTTGCCTATCTTACACAGTACGCAATCCGTGACTTAGTGCCACAGAGGTATTACAAAAACGTCTATTAATTCCGTCCTTAGTGTCACGTGATCACTTTCCACCAATCACAGAGCTCCAAATTGATCACGTGACACTAAGGGCGGAATTAATAGACAACATCAATAACTTAAGTTGTTGGTAGGTATCGGTTTTCCCTATCTTACACAGTACGCATTCGGTGACTTAGCGCCACAGAGGTATTACAAAAACGTCTATTAATTCCGCCCTAAATCTACATGGGCTGGGACCCAGCAATCGAGTCTCGACCCGGCCATTAATGACACCTAGCCATCTGGCCTGTCTGAAAGTACTATTCCGAAAACGCGGCTGCGGCCCTAGGGATCCAGGAGCTGAAGGGCCGCGAGCAGTCATCCCATCGATATATTGAAGAAGCCTCCGTGGCGTAACGGTTGTGACTACTGCCCGTAGTCCAGAGATCCTGAGTTCAATCCCCGGTCGGAGCAGATTTTTCACACAGAAAATTCTGTTCCCTCCGTACATGTGAGGCTGCATTTCCGGCCCTACCCAGGCTGGGTGAGGTTAATGTGGGTAGCCGATACGATTCCCGGCGAATGGAGGGTAAAACCCCCGTCCTAATCCAGGACGTTAAATCAAATAGAATCGTTGGCGTTAGGAAGGGCATCCAGCCGTAAAAAATGTGCCAAAACCAACCAACCTTAACCATGAGGTTGAACAACGTCGACCCTGCTCAAGCGGGATAAGACAGAATAAAAGAAGAAGATGTCTGCGGCTGGCCGCAAGACGCGTGTGAGGCGATTATCCTTTCCAACATCATAGCAACCTAGCCCTGTATTTTATAATAGAAATACAGCAATGGACTGTTGAGTCGTAAAGCAGTTTAGAGCGTAGACTTGACCCATTTTTTAGTATATTTTTTTATCATCGAATGCAGCGATGTTTTATACATCTAGGAGTATTGAAGTAGTACTCGTGGATGGATATATTTTTGTACCGGTGACCATGTTTTGTATAGGTACGTATAGATAGTGAAGTAGAGATATTCCTAGCTATCTAACCAAAGAACCTACTCGCGAGCTGTGTTGAAAAATACTTCGCAAACTCTACATCCAAATAATATGCGACCAAAATTAATATTTTTATTTATAATTAATGTGACCAAAAACATGTGCGAAAACACACCAACCTCAACCATGAGGTTGAACATCGTCGACCCTGCTTAAGCGGGATAAGACAGAGTAAAAAAAGAAGAAGACTGTCGCTAACAGAATAATTTAATCAGAAACTTAACGGATTTCAAAAACAAAAATCCTTCATTAGTGAAAATGTAACTGGGTATTAACCAGCGCAAATTTCGCCTCCAATGTACCGCTTACCGTCGTATCGCTGAAGAAGTAACATCGATAATGTATGATAAATAGATTGGGTTCTAATACTTCCAATATGTTCATGTTCTACTAGTATTCGGCCCCACTTGGGACTCTTGAGGTTTAATATGTGTAAATGAACATTGTGTAGGGCATGAAGTGTAATATTGCCCCGTCATGATATAGCATTGTAGTATAGTGAGTATTCGAATAAAATAGCAATAGGGCCGCCAAAGCTTTCCTCTTTCAGAGGATTTCTTTGGCGATCCAACGAGGTAATGCTACCTGCATGTTAGGTACATTGCCTCATGCAAGTGGGATGGATCAAGTCTATCTCCTGTAATTTTAAATTTAATAAATAAATAAACTACTACGGTAGATTCTCCTATATTTGTCCACTATAACAAAAAAATAAAATTCTATTTTATTTTATTAATATTTTCTAATCATCATCATCATAGGGCGGCGTCATCGTGAACGATCGCGATGGTATCCAGACAGTGGAGGAATGACTCAGCACTTCTACCACTGTCTTTACAAGGAGGCTAATTGTAATTGACAAGGGCCCCCAGAAACAAGCCATTGCTGGTCTACTCTCTGTTTATAGTCCCCCAGCAAGTCTAATACAAAATATAAAATATTTGCTCCATCTTTGAGGATCTACTTATATAAATATTTAATTATTATAATGAACTTGCCTGGTATTACAGTTAGCAGGAAGACAAGAATACCCTATACATTAATTTGAAAGGTTAATAATATACGATTAATATGGCCACATGTGCATTATTTGTTATACAAAGCTCCTTGCATTAAGTAGGTGATATAACGGACAATACCTTCCTATTGTTTCGTGCGATTACTTATTGATAGAGTTAGGACGTGAGAGAAATTATAAATGAATTTTAGTCTTGAGACAAATTTGGTTTGTTGTTTATACAGGGTGAAAGAAAGTCAGGCTTCATTGTCGCTTTTATATCCAGTGTGTTTTGAAACCATCAAGACCTTTTTAAAAAATAGATGGGACACCAGCGAAGAATCTTTGCGCGACAAAGCACCGGTATCGAGCTGGTCTTCTAAACTCTTTCTGACTGATAGACTGACTGACTAATCACCGTTTTAACACCGATAAATGAGACTAAGGGCGAAATTAATAGACAAAATACATACCTTAACACATCTCGTGCTAAAGGTATTTTTTTGTGTATCGCCTGAGGCCAAAATTTCTCCCGATGTCAGGCGTTTTTAACTGACGTGTCACGAGATGTGTTAAGTCATTGCTTCCCTATCTTCTACAGTACGCAAGTCGAGACTTAGCGCCTCAGAGGTATTACAAAAACGTCTATTAATTCCGCCCTAAACGTCTATAGTGTATATTTATTTATAGAAGTATTTTTCGCCCTATTAATTTATTTACTTCGCCGAGTCTATTAATTTCTCCCTAAACGTCTTCCATAGTGTATATTTATTTATAGAAGTATTTTTTTATATTATCAAAAAACTCTTATCCTGTTAATTTTCTTCCCGCAGGTTACGGTCGTGGAGGTGCTCAGAGCTACATCTACACTAACAAGCCCATCACCTCCGCCCCCAGTACAAACGAGTAGGCAACAGCCCCTCCCATCTCAAGGAGGTTAGCGGGTGTGGATGAAAGTGGATTTGGATTGCGAGGTGAGTGAGACACAGATGAGTATGTCTTGAGATCGAAAATTTTACCAAAGCTCTCTAAATAATGTACCTTTCAACAAGTTCATTTTGAGAGTTGAAATTTTGTGTAACTTTTAAAAATTACGTAGTATGTATTGTAAACATTTTTAATACATAGGTCCTACTGAATGTAAAAAAAGACATTTTGTGAATACATAATATATAGGATCTTTAAGTTATGTAAATAAAGTCATTATTACAGATCAAAATGTCACTAATCCAACGATTAGTGTTTTAAAAAATTTAGTTCATAACAATTATTTGATAATTATCGACATGGTGTCAAAATGATCAAATTGTGTTTGGCACATTGCATACATGTAATAGTAAACAGGCGTTCATAATAAATATCCTAATGGTAGCACAATCGACAATTTTGTGGCTACTCACTGTCATTGAACCTTTGTTAAAAGTTTACATTGCAAATTTACATTTAACTAAAAATCCAAAGTTTTTGAATTTTAAAATATTATTATTATTAAATACTTTATTTATATAGACATACGTTTATGTACAAATATTAAGACAAAAGTGCAAACAATAAGAAGAAGAAAAAAATAGATAAATATAAAGATATATACCCAAAAGCTCTAATGTTTTTTTTCAATTTTATTTAATAGGAGTAATAAGATATTTACTACCTCTTCATAAGTAGGTATGAGATTTTGCTTTAAATCAAAACATTACGTTGACTTCATTAATACATGAAATTTTGGATTTTGATTACAGATTTTAAGAGAAGCATCTTTCATCTAGAACCAGACGTCAGCATCACCAGGAAACCAACAGCTGTATTTCATGCTCAAGACGTACCGAATTTATGAACCATTGGCCAAATGGACATTCTTCCTACAATAATTGCTCACCCTTCAGGACAACATGACGTAGGACTGTTAACTTTTTCTTGAGTTTTATTTTATTCTGATCCACGACTTTTTTTTACTTTTGTGATTTCTTTATTTCTTAATAGTAAATCAACCCGACAGATATGTCACAATGTCACATGCACACTCAATCAAAGCTGATTCATATGATGTTATTAAAAATTATTTGTGCACTTCTGTTCAAATCAAATTTTCCAGATAGATATTACTTAGTATGTACCGAAAATTTCTTTACTTCCGTTCAATATCTAAGTATTATCCGATATTAGATATCTAGATAGGAACTATTTTTTTTAAACGCGTCTGTTTTATATAGATAAGGATGCAGAAATTCAGAGCATATTTATTTATAAATGAAACAATGAATGCAATTCTTCTAATGGCAATGCAGACCACACTTGCAGCATTGCCCCTCTGCTTTGTTAAACTGAAAACTCTTGATGCAATTTTGCTCAAATCTCGTACATCCAAAATCAACTTTCAAACTGTTGAATTTATTTTATCATGTTCAAATCTATTTCATATTTTTAGTTTTATTATAAAAATGTTCAATTTTATTTTTAATTTCATACTTAGTATTTTCATTCGAACTACGTAAACATTTCCTACATCTAAAAAGACAACTTAAATAGAGTGACTTGATGTTTATTTTTATTAATTAGAAT
Source organism: Bactericera cockerelli (assembly GCA_024516035.1). Classification (NCBI taxonomy): domain Eukaryota; kingdom Metazoa; phylum Arthropoda; class Insecta; order Hemiptera; family Triozidae; genus Bactericera; species Bactericera cockerelli. Next base: position 29,266,440 of record CM044960.1, read on the forward strand.
TAAGAGTTCTATTGAAAGTTTCAAATGTAAATAAATCCCTATTTTTGTTTTTCAAACATGTTTATTGTTTAACAATGAAACAAAATGGAGAAAAGTTGATTTATTTATAGGGCTGTAAATATTATTTTTTTAATAATGATTCACAAAAAGATTTCGTTTTGATCAACCGCTTAAATAACTGACTCATAATCTGCTTTATTAATCAAGCACCTGTTTCATCAAATTAAAAAAAAAAATGTCTTGAACCAAATGAACACGTTTGAAAAATAAAAATCCCCTAAAATATGATGGTAGTAATATGTATAATGTCCATTTATTCTTTAAAATTAGGTATAATCGTATACCTATCAGGTATACATCCCCCTTGATGAGTATTTATAATTACCTATATGTTCAGTAGTTGGTTTTTATAGAGTAGCCAAAGAATTTGCCCACAAAATGGGCAATAATAAAATAACTTAAATGATGCCCAAGTATTTTCCCTTGAAATTTCTACAAATTCTTCGTTTAGTCTTTCTTATACTTTACTTAGCATAAACATGCAATAGGATAACAGTGCCTCTATCATTATAATTTTTCAATAAATCTTACTACCTTTATATAATATTATAATCTGTGTATTGTTTTATTTTTTCTCTCTCCTCATATCTTTATCCTGACTTAATGACTTTCTAAACCAATCGAAGCGAATTTTGTTCACAAAATATATAAAAATCGAAATATTTACAAAAACTCAAGCAAGGGTAAATAGTGATATCTGTGATAGTATGCATAACTGCGACATTCCCTTATTCCCTTCCAAATGCTCAGAAAAACTACCCTGGATTCCTGGTTCGGGGGGCAATTGTCATTTAATAGCCTCCTTGTAAAGACAGTGGTAGAAGTGCTGAGTCATTCCTCCACTGTCTTGCTACCATCGTTCACGATGACGCCACCCTATGATGATGCATTCTGTGCTACCCACTAAAAGGTACTTCATTACAAGGAAATTATACTTCAACTTAACTTACACGAGTAAGCATAGGGATTTAAGCTTACAAAGTGCCATGTGCCAGTTATTAAACATGTACCTACATATACGAGTTTTTGGGAAGAACTTCATAGGTGTATTGCATGACTTAAATATTGAGTCTCCTGTAATTCATTCGTCTTAAAAATGCAAAATGTGGGTAGGTGAATAGATTATTAGTTGATTAAATCTTACCCTCATGTGGTGCCCGTCTCATTGTGGGATTAGAGGAAACGAACTAGTTAATGAAGCAGCAAAGAACCCAGACAGAACTTCTTTATTGAAATTGAGCACTCCTGAGGATTTGAAAACTCTGATAAATTTAAGAATCACAACTGCTTGGCAGAGCCAGTGGACTGCTATTATAGTAAGTCCAACTAAATCAATTATACCTACAGTCAAATAGTGGTATTCCGGCAACCAAAAAGAAAGAGCACAAGAAATTACTTACCCTTAATTGCCCGAATGAGAATACCACACTCAGATAAGCCACATTTATTTGCCAGCCTCAAGTGTTCGAAGGGGACAAAAGTTTCTGTTCGAAATCGAACTCAGGATCTCTGGACTGTGGGCAGTCGTCACAACGGTTACGCCACGGAGGCTGTAGTGACAGCATTACCAGATAATTCATGTGTAAATAATTTTTTAAGGTTAAAATCATTGCTCTTGGTAGGTACAATAAAATTTTAACTTTTTTTAACGAATATTTATTTAAAGAGAGGTCTGTAACACTCAGAGTTCTTGCCCAAATTTTAACTTTAATTTTCTCGTCTCTGGTACATCAGGAGCGTTTTGCAACGTCTCATGCTCTGCTCTTCCTTTAAAATCGTCTGAGATCGGATCCCTCTGACTGAAACTTTGCTTCGTAACGCTTTGCAACATTTCCCATTCAAAATTCGAACAAAATGTTGCGAAAAGTTGCTAGATAAAATGTTGCACTCAGTGGGATACGCCTAAAGCAAGCGCCTAGTTCAGCCTTAATTTTTTATGTAGGTATGCAATCAGTCAGTCATTTTCTGCTCAAAATTTAAGACAATTTGCATAACTTGAAATGACAAGAAGGCGCAAATGAGTTAAGCAACTCAATGGTTCAATAACTTCATACAGTTGAATACACCGGTTCCCTTCAGAATACCGAAGTTAAGCGACATCCAGCGAGGTTAAGACTTGGATGGGTGACCATTCAAATTCTAATTCTCGTGACGCTGGCTTTTCCCGGCCCCACTCAGGCTGGGTGAGGTCAATGTGAGTAGCAGGTTTGTGAGTTTCCTGCGAATGGAGGGTAAACCCCCGTCGTGATATGACCATGGCAGTTGAAAGCGACGTTAAACCCCACTTAAAAAAAAAAAAACTTCATACAGTTGAAAGGACGTTAAACCACCAAAAAACTTTATTTTTATTATCAATTCATCACTAACCACTTAATTGTCCATTTAATATTTGATTTTGCTTCAACTTGTTTCCTATTTTCATGATTAAATCGGAATAGCAACTATGCTGATTTTTTGTTACTTAATCCAGGTAATGTAGATTTAAGTCGTAGTCGTAGTAGATAAATATATACATGCTGAAACCATCTACTGGCTGGAACAAAGAGTACTAATCATAATAATCTCACCCAGTCAACGGATTAGAACCAACGGATCTCTACGCTACCTGGATTACCAGACTAGCGCGTTAACCACTCGACTACCAGTCAGGTACAGGATTTCTGGTAGAATTGCAACCCGCATTAACTTCACCCAGCCTTACATGTACGAGTATTTTACTTCTTTTAATAAAAATAAATAGAATTACTTATTACTATTACTACTACTTCGGAGAGAACAATTTTTTTATGAGAATTTATTTATTTATCTTATGGCTTTATCACACATCTCAAAGTTAGAAGACATATGTAATAAACTTGATCAGGAAATCTGATGACAGTGATTGTCTGATCACCATAATTGTCAGTACTTTAGCCGCATGTCAATGCGTTGATCAGGGTGAACCACGAGGAGGCGTACTAACATTTCACCCTTTTGGCGTACCACCCACTTACATTTTGTGAGAAAATACACGTTCAACACTGCTGGGGACGGAGCTTAAGCAATTCTTACTACCCAAGTATCTGCGAGTCAAATTGAAGTAACTGCTCATTTCGAAATTCAAGAACAGAAATCGACTCCCTTAAAAAGGATCGAACCCAGGAACTATACGAGGTCTGTCCCGAAAGTTCGTATAAAAATGAAATAAAAATTTTATATTACAATTAATCGGGTAATTCAATTTTGTCTCCTTCAAAGTACTCTCCCTGGGACACAATGCACTTCTGCCAACGCCGTTTCCACTGTTTGAAGGCTCCTTGAAAGTCCTCAGTTTGAAGTCTCTTCAGCTGACTCGTCGTTGCTGCTTTAATGGCCTCAACGTCCCCCAAATGCCGCCCCCGAAGCACCAATTTTGTTTTTGGGAATAAAAAGAAGTCACAGGGTGCCAAATCCGGTGAATAAGGGGGGTGTTCAGTCGCTATGATCGAATTGGCAGCCAGAAACTCACGCACAACGAGAGAGGTGTGAGCGGGGGCATTGTCGTGGTGGAGGATCCACCGCCCCTCTCGCGCCAAATAGTTGTTTTGCTCAAAGAAAGCTCTTCAGACACCTGTCTGACGGTTAAACGACGGTCCTGCAGGACACAGGATCGAATTCTTTCCACATTGTTATTAGAAGTGCTGGAAGTGGAAGGACGTCCTGACCGAGGGTCATCTTCGAGACTTTCTCGGCCCTCACGAAATCTTTTTACCCACTTGTGGACTGTTGGTTCCTTGAAAACATCATCTCCATAAACTTGGTTGAGATCATTAAAAATTTCGTGCCCATTCTTGCCGAGTTTTACGAGAAATTTGATGATGACGCGCTGTTCTTGAATGACTGAGAGTTCCATGCCGACGAGTGATAGAGAGAGGGGTCACTTCACAGGTACCGGGACGATCCAGTTTTTATCGTAAGGCGATCGAACGCACACTGAGAATTGTTTGGATGTTGTAGAAGGGGAAATAGCCCAAATTGCCTCCCCACTTTGCCTTCCAGCGTTGCCAGAACACTTTTATACGAACTTTCGGGACAGACCTCGTACGTATGGAAAAGTAATATGATATTACGAATAGAGAGTGTTTTATTATTTTAACAGCAACCTCAGTAGCTAGATCAATAAGCCGGCGGACTGGTATTCAGGAGTTTGTGGTTCGAGTCCCATATTAAGCAAAAAAAATTGAAATCGGAGCAAAAAAATATTTTTGTTACAAAAACGAACACAATACTTCCGATTTCTAATATTAGAAATTTCTCGGAAGTAATTTAGTAAAGCGGATTTGAGTAGTTAAATAAGGTTAATAGAACATTATTAATTTTTATTTACAATTGTTTTGTAAACCGGGGCGAAGTTAATGTCTTAGGCGTTCTTTGCCACTTAACCCCGGTTAAGTGGCAGAGCTAATGAGATACCCATGAACCCGTGAAGGAGGTTGAAACGTCATGACTTCCAGATCGATCTAAACCAATAACGAGATTCCAACAAACCAAAGAGTGTTTACAAATAAACGTGATCACTGTGAGAAGTAACACTGAAAGCAACATTCGTCCAAATAAAACATCGAATAAATCAAAATGATTTTATATTTCTGAGCACAATATAACATTGTAATGAATAGGTATGTCCATAAATATAGGTATATAGTTATACACTAAGCGTGGAAGAAAAATGAATAATTGGGACCCAGGAGTACATACAGGCAATAAGCAATAAATAAAGGAGTATAAATTGTTCGGATATAATAAAGCATTATAAATTACCATTTCAAAAGAGGTGCTATGTAAATTAGCGCCCTAGGAGATTGATACCAAAGCACTAACAAGTCCGGAGAGTCAGTGGCGGATGATAATGGAGCTCTGGGGTGTCTATTGTCCACAAATTTTGAAGTCTGACCTAAAATAGATGATTTATAACGTTCAAAGTTCTTCTTGAGAAAAGACCTACATAAGAACAAAACTCATGCCGAAAGGCCCAAAAGCTATTCAATACATTATTACCTATAACCTACCTATGTTCTTGTATTGATTATTCAAGAAGCTCAAACATTTGCTTTCTTTTGATAAAAAATAAATGAAATAATTTCTACTTTCTATACAGATAAAATAATATACGTATACCTATGTAGCCATATTATTATTAGGTAGTAGGTACACCTGGTACACATACAAAATTTACCATACAATGTCGTTTTGAGCATCATACATATACAGTTATACAGACCTATATGTACCTACGAAATGTATGCTACATTACTGCACAGGCACACCCCACGGCGATGTCTCATTAGGAAAGCAATGTATTGAAAACTCATAGAGACAGGGAAGAAAAACGCCTTTCAAAGAAGAAAAGAGGAGGTTGTTGCTTTCCATTTGGCTCATCAATATTTTTTAGAAAGCGCGAATGGTTGAACGGAGGAAAATTGCAAAAAATCTACTTCTAATTTGTAATCTGCATGTGAAGAATAAACCAAGCTGGTGACTCTTGTGGTTTAGCCAGCGCGGCCGTTTCACTAGCACATTCAATACACCTGCCCAAATACCTGGGAGAATATATAGGATATTTACGTACATCAATCTTTAGCAAAAGCTCCCCCCACCACCGCATTCGAACCATGCCTCTCTGCCAATCGCATACTTTATCGTAAAACGCCGAATTTTTTTTTTTTTTTTTTTTTAATCATTAAGAGTTGATTCGTAACAATCAGTTATAATATGATCAAATGTTATCTTTTGATACAGAAAAATTTAAGATCACTTTAGAGATAACTCACTTATTTGTAGTCAAACCTGGATAAGCAGGACTTATGTAAGCAAGAAACCTGGATAAGCAGGACTTATGTAAGCAAGAAACCTGGATAAGCAGGACTTATGTAAGCAAGAAACCTGGATAAGCAGGACTTATGTAAGCAAGAAACCTGGATAAGCAGGACTTATGTAAGCAAGAAACCTGGGTAAGCAGGAATTATGTAAGCAAGAAACCTGGGTAAGCAGGACTTATGTAAGCAAGAAACCTGGATAAGCAGGACTTATGTAAGCAAGAAACCTGGATAAGCAGGACTTATGTAAGCAAGAAACCTGGATAAGCAGGGCTTATGTAAGCAAGACACCTGGGTAAGCAGGACTTATGTAAGCAAGAAACCTGGATAAGCAGGACTTATGTAAGCAAGAAACCTGGATAAGCAGGACTTATGTAAGCAAGAAACCTGGATAAGCAGGACTTACGAGTATGTAAGCAAGAAACCTAGATAAGCAGGACTTATGTAAGCAATACAACTGGATAAACTGTGGAAAAAACTCTTGGTCCTTAAAAATGTTTCCTGCAAAAAAATTTCTTAAGCAAGGTGAACTCTAACCTCTTTAAACATAAAAAATATTTCCGACCCCCTTCAATTCCTGTTCATACATTATCTATTTTTTTTTTTTTTTTTTAATGATATTTATTTACAGAGGAGACTTAACAATCAGAGTCCTTGCTCCTTTTTTTTATTATTATTATTTTACTGGATTTTTGTATTTTTTTTGGTTGGCCATGATTTAAATATATTACCTATGTCTTCTACCAATACCGCAGCTAAGCGGCTGATCTAAGGATCCACGCGTGACGTAGGTACCTCAATCTAATGTATCTAAAAAATTAAATTTAAGTGAATTTATTAAATAAAAAAAAATTGTGAAATGAATGGATTTTCATAGAATTTAAATAATTACGTACAAGCCCATTTACAAATAGTAAATAATTTACCTAATAAAAAAATCCTAATAAATTTCATTTTATAACATCTTTATTGTAGCCGCGCCACTGGTCTCAACGAAATTACAATCAACGGTGCAAAATTTACTTACGAGACCAATACAAGTTCTACCCAAAATTCAAGTACTGATTCAAAAATCTTTGCTTCCGTTGTGTACCAAAGTCAAAAGTCAGTGTGTTTCTATTGCACAAAAATGAAGCAACGTCCGGCGTGCCGAGGACATGTATTGGTGAATTCATCCATGTTCATCATGGCAATCAACGTTCAGCTCGTTATTCCCGGCCCCACCAAGGCTGGTTGAGGTCAATTTGTGCGAGCTGGTTTGTATGCCCACCGAATGGTAGATAAACACCCCGCCCGTTGTGATATGACCATATTGACCATGTTGTTGAAAGTGACGTTCAACTAAACTGCAAAAAAAGATGACTCCTGATTCCCCCAAGTTGGTAGGAGTAGCATTTTCAATAATTATTTTGATAATAACATTATTTTGATACTTGACCGAATTATGGGAGCAAAGCAAAGGATTCTTAATTATGTTAAACTATTTGATACTTCTTTATTCCATTATTATTACAAGTAATTACGTTGTAGACTTGAAAAAATAACTCTTCAACCCTATAAAACACGATACAAAAAAAAAAAAATAATAATAAAGCTCCTACTACCCCATTCGAAGATTATTATCTTACTCTTACTTAACAAATTAATAGTCATAATAATTATGTACTCTGTCTGGACTGAAAGCTTCTATTGAAAAGTAAAGGTGATCCTACGAATGATATTATCAAGATGGCCCATGGACAATTGGGCAAATTCAAATGGCATTTGCAAAAAAAATTGGCATTTGGGCAAATTCAAAACTCGAACTAGGTGGGTGTTTTTTTCCCTGGTACCAGTTCTGACACGTCGGCACTGGGCTTGGGTTCGGGTCCGCTCGACACTTGTCGTATTTCGGTGCCAGAATCACGAGCACGAAGAAGAGAAAGAAGAAGAAGAACCTGCTTGGACAGGAGGAGAGGGTGGGGGACATCAAAGCCGCCTTCCTATTGGTCGGTTCCTCTGAGATATTCGCGCCGGCGGTTGCATCCGAGGATTCGTAGCATGCGTTTGATATTTTGAAATTTTTTCTTTCGTTTTAGTTCGGCAGTAAATCCCATCAGAGTTCCGGAGTGACGTATGTCCGTTAATTTTTAGATTTTTAAATAAAAAATAAATATAAAAATACACTATTTTTTTAATGTAAACAATTTAAATTTTAGAATTATCTCTAATTTTCTGCGTCTTAAAACTCAATCAGGAATTAATTATTTTCCCATTGATTGCAAATTATCATCGCGTGTGCTCGCCAGTGAATCATTCTTTTCTTGTAAATTCTGTCCTTGTTAAGAGAACCTAGTATTTTGCGTGATTTTAAATCACAAGTTAGTTTGGCAAAAAATGACGATATCCCACGTTGTTTTGGGGTAGGATTTTCAGGTGTTTTTTTATTGATTAACTCAGTGTTTTTTTTTTTAAACGACTTGGTGTTTTAACGACGTGTTTTTTTAACCATGTGTTTTCGTCGACAGTGTATTGTCAAGTGATTCAGTGCCGGCACCTGCGGCTCGGGGGATAGACCTCCGCGGATTTAGGACCCCTGTCTTCCTCTAGCCCGGCCATGCCTCACGTGAGCAGCGTCTCAGGCCCTGGTGACGACCTGGGGAGCACAGATGAGGTGAAGGTGTTCAAGGATGAGGGGGAGGACGAGAAGAGATCCTCGGAGAATTTGACCGAGGACAAGACCAGCTTGATAGATCTGACGGAATCACAGGTAAGAAACACATCCCTTTCTACCACAACAAGGTAGAATTATCTTAGGAGGTGTCATATTATGTAATCCAAAATTGTATTAAATAAAGAATAAAATCAAATCAAAAAACTTCTCCGTTTACTTTGTAAATCCCTTTTAAAAGTAATATCGTCTTATTTATACTGCCTGATCAGGATAAGTCCCATCATACCAGCGGTCGGTTGCGCAGAATTCAGGCCCTAAAAGATGAACGGCAATGTCTCATTGTGTATAGTAGGTTTAGGAAAAATGAATAGGGCCATTTATAGAGCCGGAACTGGGGTGCATCTCCAGCAGTAAGTAAACCTGAGACTTAGTATTATCTGGGAGGATAAATTGTCATGTCTCGACTGGGTTTCGAACCTACGACCTCTGGATGAACAGACGCCTTGACCACTGAGCTACTGGGACATCCCATACCTACCTCCGTAACCTCCACTTCTCTGTTAACTCTGCGAAACTGTTCTATAGGCGAAACGTACATTAATATCGTTATCATCAAGTTCCAATGTATTTTGATATTTTCCCCATTTAAATCTATCAAAATCAAAGCTTGAGTACCTACCTCAAAGACTACTTTAACTTATTAATTTAGTTCAAATATTACATCCCCTTTTCTGTATTGAAAGAAAGTAAAGGAGTTGGAAAAATAAGCAAGTTTTTTTTCAACCTAAATACCTACCCACTCAAACAGGTATTTTTCCAAGTAGGCATAGGTATGGTTAATTGTTACCCTATAGCCAGTACCCATAGTAATTAACTATACGTACATAGAGTACGTAGGTGACATTAATACTGCCAATATGGGTTAAGACCAAACATAGGGGTGAAATATGAGATATGGCACCCCCTCATGAGACATATCTGGTATACCATTGCTTCATTGTGTGAGTAACTTTCTTGGCAAAGTAAGTAGGTAAATAATTTGGTCCAAAATATTCTCTGTTCATGTGATTAATGCTTGCTCACGTGATTAATTTATACAAATAGGTTGTAAATAAAAAGAGAAAATCAAGTTTCTTCTTTACATACTTACCTACATTTGTCCTGTACTCCCAAGACTTTGGTGTTTATTTCTAATTTTGTCATACATTTGAGATATTTAGGTTAATATTTAGGCATAAACTTAACAACATAACATGATATTATCAAGGTGAATTAAATTATTGGGACCCATACATCTATTAAAATAGATAAGAAATCAAACAATCTTATTTATATTCATCTTGAAATTTCGATTACCTACATTTTTGATCTTATCAAAACACACAGGTCGGTCATGCCTATCCTATGGCCTCTAGAATTTCCATACCCACAGGATAAATAAAATAGGTCTTGTGAATTTAATATTCCAATCTTACATAACAATAAAATTATTGAAACAAACATTACCTACACCTTCTCACTCATACATACTAACTGTTGATGATAATTCATTTCAAATCGGTCATCATATTGGTTAAAATATGATGACTGCTTACCAATCTATTGGTAAGCTTACTTACCAATGCTTACCAATCTATTGAAATGAACCATCTCCCTATTAACTTTCTTTATACCTATTACCTCTGTAAACCTTATTAAGTTTCTACTGATGATTACGAAGAATGGACTGAAAGAAATACGTAAATTGAAATGTCTGTTAATTAAATTTAAACAAATCCATTTCGATACTTTAGCCAAATAAATATGTATTCTTTTGTACTTTGGTCACGTGAGTAATTACCTCTAAATATAAAAATGGCCAATATCTTAATGTACCGACATGAGATAATCAGCTGTACGCTAATCAACTAGATAAACAATCGGTTTGCCAAACAACCAGATAATCTATTTCTCAACTCTTGAAACACCTGTTATTTTAATCTGAATACTGAACTTCATGTTAAACAGATAAAACTTGTTCCATTACACCTGTATGCTCCCTCAGACCCTCCAAAAAACCTCATGTGTTCTAGGAAACATAAATTTCACCCTTGGGTCTTTTCTACGAAGCCCGGTCTGTAGCTCATTATTTATCCTAGGCACCTCCACAACATTTTGGGGTCATATCATCATGTGGAGAATTAAAAAATATATCTGAGGAATAGTTGGGAGACTGGCAGAGGATTATGTAGATTTCCTAACAAATGGGGCAGAGCACCCCAAGAAATGCAAGAAGTGGTTAAATGATTTAAGACATGTTCAACACATTAAAGTTTTCGATGAAAATTATTTGAAAGGTGTTGATCATTAAATAACACCAACTTTCATTAATTGAGTTTGTGTGTAGGTTAGTGTTAAGGCTAATAATTATCTATTATGTTTTTCTTTTTAGCAAAATATTCTTATTATGTTGGTTGAGGTGAATATCAAATTAAAAATATTTAAAAATTACTCAAAAAAATGCATTTTTGAATAAGACTAAGTTATTAGTGTTATTACAGAAGAACCCTAGCAATTTAAAAGCGAACACACAAAAAAAAATCCAAAATATTCAGTATGTTGTTCCAAAACTTTGGGAGTGTCAACAGTTCGGCGCTCAACATTTCGGTCAACTCCAGATCGAGTTCATCACACCAGCCTGGTTGGCAGGAATGTTGATTCTTTGGTACGACACTTCTTTGGCTACCTAATTATTCAATCCTCTGGTCAGGACTCGAATCCGAGAGTATCAGTCATGAAAACAGGAGCTTAACTCTTGTTTTTTTTCTGTCTCTGTAATTCGATATTTAAATGAATACAAAATCCTGAGCTCTTGTGATCATTTGAATAAAAAAAATCGATTTCATGTAGGTATTATTTTGTTTCAGTTTACCTATACCTATTCTTACTTAACCCGTAATATTTTTCATGAGGTACCTACTCTGCTCCTGGTTTCCAAGTATGTCTATTAATAGCTCTATTGTGTCTATAGGTATGAACTTTGGAAATAAATGGTCCAGATTTGTGGCGGGAAAAAAGTTGCTAGTTCGCTATAAAAATATATAGTTTGGTGGTAGAAAATGCTTTGAGCATTAACCTCGCCTGTTAGTTACCTTAAACTAAAAAGTATTATCATTATTTCGATTTCCACTTACAATTATTTGATCAAAACTAGCCCATTTGAGTTTTTTTTACTGCCTCTAAAATCTACCTGAATCTATACACCAAAAGTCTCGCTATCAAGTAACTTAGCCATAGCAATATCGACTAAGGAGATAAAAATCTACTCGCTTACTTAGAGCAAGTCTGTGTCTAAACCACAAGGCCTGGTAACTAGACGGTCACCGGTTAGAAACCCGATATCAGCGCACAAGTCTCCGTACGGTGGAAGTTTGGCTATAAAGACGACCAGAAAAAAAAAAAAAATGTTTAGTCCACCTCATTATTTTCAAGAGGGAATATTGGCCGCAGAATAGCCTTGGGTTTGTGGACAATAGGATTGGATTTCTAACTTATTAAGTCTTTTTTTTTACACAATAATGTGAGGTGACCATAAGTTGCTGCATTTCAAGCGTACAGGGAATGCAGAAAGACCCTTGAACAAAATATTGACCACTTCACACTTAAAAGCGTATGCCTGTATAAATGATAATGTATATTTTTTTTTATTTTTATTATTTTATTATTAAGCTTTATTAGGAGGACAAACATGCAACATTATAAAATTAAGAAAAGACAGAAGAAAAAAGAACAAACAAATGACAAAATAAAAAAGAAAAGAAAATAACAATAATGTCCTACCTAAAGGGCGGGGTTATTGCCTGTGGCAATCTTGACTATAACTCTATAACTTGACTATAAAAAAAGACTATAACTCCATCAAAAAAGCATTTTCATGCTAAGAATATTTGGAAGTCATGTCATGGTTTCCCCTTTTTTCAGAGACTTCGTTCTACTAACTTTTCACCTGAAGAAGCGACTTTCCGATTAGAAAACCAGCAAGCAGACAATCATTAGAGTTAAGTAACAAGTCTGCACTTACACAGTTAATTAATAACAAGTATTTAAAGTCCCAGCGTACATTAATCTCCTAATTTGCATAAATTATGCAAAAGTGCGATGCATCATTACAGTTCGCGAAAAGTAATTCCCAAAAAAACAGAGGGAATAAAATTATGAGTTCAATTTGCACCGGTGGACCGGTGCAGCTTGTTAAATACAGGAAATTGACCGATGAGTAAACAAACGACTTTGATAGTCATAATATTCAAATACGAATGTTAATTCGCTGATAAAACTTTACACACTGTCATAATGAATATGTAAATCGCAAGTGTTTGCCCATTGTGAACTACATGGAGATAACTACATGAAATTCATACGAGATTATAGGGTTTTTTTTCAGAGGTTTTCAAGGCCGTTCTGTTCCTAATATATGCAGGAGAGCGGGTAATCACTGCAAAATTTTGGCAGTCTGATTAAAGGGGTCTGAATACTGTGAACCTGCTTTGCATATTCTGAGGATAATTAGTGTGAGGCTTTGCTAAGTCAATGTACTTGGATTTCGTGAACTCTTTGTTATAATGCGAAGAAATTCATCTATATCTACCTCCTTCTGGGATAGCTGACGAGTTTGATGTGGACTGTATATAAATTTGAAAATGTACTTTATTCTTTAAAAATTAAGAAGTTTTAGTAACCTAGTAGCTAAGGTAATAGCTAGATCACCCAGATCCTGAGACTTTTTATTTTTACTTTAAGACCGGGAAGAATAACTACTTCATCGTGCTATCTGCTTGCAGTTTGTGGATTTTTTTTAGATGTGATAGAGGTAAAAGCATTCAGAAAGGCTTAGAGAAAGATTTCCAAGAAAATTACTCTGATATTCTGTAGGACCATTCCTTTTGCCCCGCTTCTGTTCTATTTTTCAATTCTTCACAAGCTAGCAACCACTCAGCAGTGATAAGATAGTGATAGGATCCTTATTCCCTATCATATTGGTACTCTCAAGACAGGTACCTACAGAGCAGGTATTCATACCCCATATCTATCCTTACGAAGGAACCAAAATAAAACGAAAATATCCAAAATTCAAAGAATTACAAAATATTGATAAAACAGTTAGGTTCCAGAGATTCTTCCTTTGTTGACGATAGTATTGTCTTTTGTGATTTACCAGTGGCGATGCATGGCTTTAGCACGAGGAAATAGGATAATTCTAAGCCAGCATGCTACTTATGCAAAGTTGCTTAATTTCCACCTAAAAAGTATTTTGATTTTAATATCTAAATGATCATCTTATAAATAATTTAGATCCACTTTCAATCAGAATTTTATTCGATTTTGTCGGGTTTTTTTTTAATTTTAGAAACAGATGTATATTGGTGTATGGTTAGGGTCCTAGATACGTCCCGCTTTCTGCGTGACTATCCCGCTGTCCCGAGCGATCTCTTCGGGACGCTAGAATGCTATTTTTATTAAATTATTATTATTATTATTATTAGTAATGTATGATCTTATTTGAACTTAATCTTCGGGGTTCGAATGAAGTTCCTACTAGCTCCGAAAACAGACCCCACTCCCACGGCACTGAAACCACACACCCGAACTGTTTTCTATTTACTTTTAAATAAATCAAAATTCTAAAGATTTTTTCCCTTGAATGTTTGATTTACCTTTCTGTGGCACCTTTTTTTTCAACTCAGGCCCCGTAGCTTGGGCCCATTTGAAAGGGGTCTCGCCACTCCTACATTACCTCAAGTTACTCGGAATTCAATGTGTGTTTAGTTTATGTAACAGGTAGTTACAATATAATATAATACTTCAGCACTTCTGTACCTAGAAGTACCCATTCTAACAGCCGAGTTTTCCAGAATTGTCTAAAAAAACATGATAAATCACTCATATCCACATTAATTTGCTATAATGAATAAAATAGAGTTATTGATAATGAAATACTCATTTCAGCAATTAATGCCGACTTTTTCATAGAAATCATTCGTTCATAATAATTAAAATAATGAAGTTCTTGCTTTTCCAAAAAAAATTCATAACTACTTCAATGGTTTCGAGAGATTTTTTTTCTTCTAAATTTATTCTCCATGAACTTGTCTTCCTACCTAAGTCACTACTGCCTATAATATCGCCCCTGTAGCCAAATAACCCTCATGGTAGACACAGGTTCCACCCATAGGGGGGGAGGCTCTCACTAATGGATCCCTGTAGGAAATGACCTCTCTATTAGCACCCCTGTGAATCCCTTTTGTTGAGAATCTTTTGAGGTGTATCGCAGACACCTTGCTTAATCTGCTTTCTTACATTTACATTTTTGTACACCCTTCTTAGTAAGGTGCACAAATATATGGTAGACTAGGTAGAGGAGCTATTATTATGTAATTAATTTGTTTTTAAATTATTATAACTAATTTATTGTGCATGATGTACCCATGTAATTATTCACGTTTATTAATATAGGAATTAATCAGAGTAACTTAAATTAAATAATTAAAATGGTAGGTACTTACAAATTATTCATAATCATTATGAGACTACATTAATTTATAACATCAGCAAATGTTTAAGTAATTTGCCAAGTACAAAACTCCCTCCTTACCCTGACCTTATAAAAAAAACTGCTTGTCATACTTTGATAGTTCAAATAAATTACTATTATTTATTTATAACTAAAATCATTATCATGAATACAGTTTTTTGGTTCTTAAGAAAAAAGAAATCTTATAACTAGACTTGGTACTGGGTTTATCAAAAGGGTTGAGAAGATCATCTTCACTGCGAGACCAACAGTGTCCGAAAAAATTTGATTTTTTTTATTTGTTCTAGTTGAAAATAAAAAAATTCAAATAATGTAGAATAATTCATGAAAAGAACAAAAAAAAGTTCATGTCAAATTCAAATACAGTCATAGATAGTACAAAAAATTTCTGGTTCTGGAAATAAATTTTCTTTAAAAAAAATTGAATAGGAGAAAAAATGTATTTTTTTTTATACAAAAACGAACACAATGCCTACTTCCAATTTCTAATATAGTTTTTCAAATAAATTTGAAAAACTATATTAGAATTCAAATACAGTCAAATTCAAATACAGTCATAGATAGTACAAAAATTTTCTGGTTCTGGAAATAAATTTTCTTTAAAAAAAATTGAATAGGAGAAAAAATGTATTTTTTTTTTACAAAAACGATCACAATGCCTACTTCCAATTTCTAATATAGTTTTTCAAATTAATTTATAAAAAATGAAGAAATAGACCCAAACACCAGCTTGTTTGCTGAAATGGGTCTTTAAAAATCATTATTATTATTTTAGGTACTAATTTTATTAACTTCGGAATGAATTCACAAGGAGAGCCAAAGAAATCGAAAGTACCGTGACCACCCCTGCTCACCTAGTGCATGGTTAGCACACAGCGCTGGTCCCCCGTCCTCGCCTGATTCCACGTATAACAGGTTATAATCAGCAGATAAGTTGTTAAGGATATATTCTATCTGTTTAAATTTATAAACACGACTGACTCCGTACCCTCCCTCTCGTCTGAACCTCTTGTGTCTCGTCTGGTCAGGATTCTTGTGTCCGGGGTCGGGGATCGAACCCCGCTAGTGGTCGAGGCGTCGGTCTGGCAGAGGTCGTGGGTTCGGAACCCAGCCGGGACATGTCTAATCCGTTCATATTGGGTTTTTGACCACATAACCCCGCCCTTTAGTTAGGACATATGTTTTCAAATATTTTCTATTCTTTTTCATTTTTATTGTATATATTGTTTTTTTCATTTTTTCACTGTTAAAATTATTATTTACAAAATTTACATAATGTCCTTTTGTATCTAATAAAGAATTGTATAATAATAATAATAATTGTACGTCTTTGACTTACTGCTAGAATTACAGAATTGGTCTTATCAGACCTAGTCGGTCAGTATAAATAAGGCGATGATATTTTTAGTAACCCGAAATTCCTGTAATCCGGAACTTGTCAATCCGCAATAACCAGAAACTAGGAATTTGAGGGACTTTAGCACAACGAGAAAAACAGTGCCATGAAATTACCTGTCCCATTAGGGGTCGAAGGGAACCGACCATGATAGCTCGATCGATAAGACGGACGTCGCCTCATAATCAGGAGGTCGGTGGTTTGAATCTCCTGGAAGGAAAATATTTAGTATGGCGCTAACATTTTCAAAATGTTATGCATTTACATACATACGAGTATGTATGTACCTATACAGGGTGGTCCAAAAAGTTTGCACCAAAATGATAGGGGTAATAAAAGAGACCATTTCCAACAAAAATATTCCCGGACATTTTCCTTTATTTTTTGTCGTTTTCAAAATGGCGACCAGAACGTGTGCTTTTCAAATATGTGCGTTCAGAACCTTGACAGCCTAAATGAGCATGATCGTTAAAACATTGAACGGGTTAATTTAACTTATTTTCATTAAAATTTTATTCTCAATTCAAAAATGCAATCCGTTTTTTTCTAGGTGGTACAGAAAAAATTAAAAAAATCAAAAGCCAAACCAAAGTTGGAATATTTGAAAACACACGTTTTGGCCGCCATTTTGAAAACTACAAAAAAATAAAGGAAAATGTCCGGGAATATTTTTGTTGGAAATGGTCTCTTTTATTACCCCTATCATTTTGGTGCAAACTTTCTGGACCACCCTGTATATTTAAGAAATAACTTGAGCCAACTTTGATTTAACCTTTTGGTTGAACAATCTATCGTATCTTATTTAGTTTTTAATAACTAAATAAGAACATTTGCATATATAGTTTTTCAACTCCGCGAAAGGCACTTTTCAGTGCTGGTGGTCAATAATATAATAATAATATATCGCCTTATTTATACTGCCCGATTAGGAGTATTAAGTCCCATTATTCCAGCAGTAAGCCCAAGACGTATTATTATGTGGTAAAAATCCCAAATGGGAGGATAACTTGTCATGTCCCGGCTGGGATTCGAACCCGCGACCTCTGGTATCTCTGGATTTACAGAGTGCCGCCTTTACCACTGAGCTACCGGGACAGACTCGGCTTCACAGGTCTCCTCTCGCGGCGTCGTATCCCGGGACTGGAAGAAGATCTTGGACGATATCTGTAGGGCTTTGTGTTGTGTGGCTGTTAAGGAGTATTTAATACGGAGAGTACAGACACTAGCCGTGCTGGACTGTACGGAGCTCTTTCTGCCTGACCCTTTCGCTACCCGAGGGACAGATTGGGGAGATTTTTGTTTAGATGAGCTGAAAAAAATATGAAACAATTGAAATCAGATCAATTTTTTTTTTCTCCGAAAGAACACAATACTTCCGATTATACTAATATTAGATATTCATCGGAAGTAGAGATTTAAATGTTGAAAATTTAAGTAAAGAAAAAAGAAGTTATTATATTTGTGTTCATCACTTTCACAACTACTAAATTGGCTTTAATAAATAAACGCTAAAACCGGGACTTGAACCACCGACCTCCATCAGGTCGGTTTTTTCATAATTCAAAATAATTCATAATTCAGAATTTTCAAAACCGACCTCTGAGGTCGGTTTTGAAAATTCAAGTACATTTTTAGTTTTATTAATGAGAATCAATCTTTTTTAAATATTGATCAGAATGGCAATTAAGTATTTCTTCTTGGGGACCTTAAACGAATACGGCACGAGTTTTGTCAAGCCAAAAGACAAGAATGTAAGTAAATTTAGGGAAAAGACAAAAGAAAGAAGATTATAGATCTAAAGAAAAGTTTCGTTTTCAATTCCCCTAACCTCTGTAAATGACTATCAACCGCGATTCACCTTTGTACTGAAAGGCAATCGTATACATAAAAAACGTACTAAACCAAACAACCAAGAAACGTTTTATATTTAGACTAATGGGTGCATTACACTCAAACCTGAACTGGACCGATCTTTACTCGCTTACCCTGCCAAGCTTGGGGTGCTGGGTTCGATTCCAACAGGATTCGGATCTTTTATAAAAAAATCTATTAGGTTAAAAAAAGGTTTCAGAGGGAAAAATGTTGAAGATAAATGCGTTTCCTTACATCATTCAGAGAATTGTGCATTTCGGATATTCCTATCCTATCATACACGTAAATGCAATAGAATTATTGCGTGTGTGTATGCATAAAAAAATAGATATTTAAAAAAAATCTATTAGGTTAAAAAAAAGATTTCAGTCGTAAAAATGTTGAAGATAATGCGTTTCCCCCTACATCACGCATTTCCAGAGAATTATGTTGAGTTCTATGGTTCCTTAAGAAACCGAAAGCAACAATTAAGAGCCCTGTCCATTTTCAGTTATTTTGTTAAGCACCATCGAACATGACTTAATAAATGTTAAAGCTCAGTTTGACTCCTGTAAACATCTGAACGGCCGCCAAATCACACAACCAAGTGCACTTATGCCAAAGTCACTACAATCAGCCGCCACACATCACACCAGTGTCAATACTGGTTGACCAATTGGTGGTGACTTTGAAGAGAACATGAAACAATTACCCGGCAATGCAAAGAACCGAAGTCACCAAACAACCAAAAGGTACAAATATTTAGAAAGCAAACACACCACTACAAAGAGACCCTTGGTCGGCCTTGTAACAAGACCCTAGGCGACCCCACGATTATTACCCGTTAGATTTGAATTTCACCCCTCGTCCCTCGTTATGTAGAACTCTCAATTACATGATGCCCTTATTAAAAGTCGGGTTTACCTAGGTTTGATTTCAAGACAAAGGGTCGTCCCTAAGACAAAGGTTAGACCAAGGTAGAGAGAACCGTGAAGGGATTGTAAATCAAACCCTGTTTGTTTTAAACCAAGAACTGGTTTATTGATGGTTTATTTTCATGGTGTACAAGGACACTTGGGCACTTACTTGTCCCTTTTTGAGAGTATTGATATTTTTTTTTTAATCGTGTTGTTTTTTTAATCGGAAGTGTTATGGATAGGTCAAAGCATTTTTTTATGGTTCGATCTTTGATTTTCTGATCATGTTTTAACATGGTTAAATGAATGGGTAAGAATCAGACTGGACTTTTGATTTGATGGTTTATTCTCGTAAAAAATAAGCGTCGATAAAATAATGGAGTAGAAAGTTTAAGACAAGTACAATTTTTTTTAAATGAAATTTGTTTCTTGTTTTGGAGTCGATTATTTTGTTAAAAGATATAGAGTTTCAGGTCTAGTGTTCTTTTTTTTATCACACTCAGATTGAGGTAAGACCGAAGAAGAAATTAAAGAGCAATAAAAAGTTCAAGTAGATATTCGGATATTTACTCCAAGTAGGTATTTGCAGGTATTCGAATGTCGAGATGGTTGTTTCACACGTAAAAGTTGAGTTGTTTCCAAACAAAGAATTGGGTATTTTAAGCGAAGAAAAATACCTGGAATATTCATGCGCGAGTATTTTGCAAGAATTTCTCTTGAGGACAATGGAGACATTGTTTTTGCAAAACGATCGCGTTTCCGTGTCTCAAGTATCTAAATGAACGGTCAAATTAAGTTTTTTTACAATTACTTTCGTACTATCACAAAAAGTTAAAACAGTGTCCGTGTATGTACCAAGTTGAGTTTTTCCAGAGAAGAGAGAAAATCGTTTTTGTGGTACCTTTTTTTTATTGAAAAATAAATTGTACAATTATGGCAAATGTTATCAACTAATTACCTGTTTTGATTTTTCCTGGAAAAGAACCTCTTTTAGTAAATGCAACCTGTTACCTACATTCTGTTCAATATTTCATGTGTTGGATGGATGAGTTTGTCCCAGTCAGTAACCATGTCTTAATCTATTTCTCTGTACTTCTGTAGTAGATATGTTCGTTTGTAATATTGTTTAATTTTTCTATGTACTCCTATTGGATCTATAACTTCTGTTCCTTTATTTCTAAATGCAGAACACACAGCAAATATTGACGTACACACAAATTATTCTACGAACGGTTGCAAGGGTACCACTCTAAATAACCGTACAGGTGATAAAGGTTCTCCCCGCGGCTGCATTGAAGACCAGTAAGTGTACTCTATGCTTCCTCAGCTGGGCAGTCTGTTCCAAATTATAACCTATTATCTCTGCTAAGCTATCTTGTAGCCAAAGTACACGAGTGGTGTCTATTCCTTGTACTTCCATAGAGGTTCCATCAGTTAGTACATTATAGTACGTACCTAGGTACCTACTGCAGGCGCGGGCAGTGCTAAGGAGCTGCGGAACTGCAACATCCCCAGACGAGAATAATAATAATAATATCGCCTTTTTTATACTGCCCGATAAAAGTCCCACTATTAAAGTCCCATTATTCCAGCAGTGAGTCCAAGACATATTATTATGTGGTAAAAATCCCAAATGGGAGGATAACTTGACATGTCAAGGCTGGGTTTCGAACCCACAACCTCTGGAACTTCTAGATTCACAGAGTGCCGCCTTTACCACTGAGCTACCGGGACAGACGAGAAGGATTTTTTTTATTATGTTTAACGTAGCTTTCAACTGCATGGTCATATCCCGACGGGGGTGTTCTACCCTCCATTCGCAGGAAATTCACAAACCTGCTACCCACATTAACATCATCCAGCCTGGGTTGGCCCGGAATGTCAGCATCACGAAGTCTTCACCTCGCTGGACGTTGCGTACCTTCGGTGATCTTACGAGAACCGGTGCATTCAACGCGCCATCGACGCTGGCTCAGACGGAGAAGGAAAAAAGAGTTTTTTTTATCAAGTCCTAGCTTGTACACAGTGAAAATCATTACACATGTCTTCTTCTTCTTCTTTTACTCTGTCTTATCCCGCTCAAGCAGGGTCGACGTTGTTCAACCTCATGGTTGAGGTTGATTGGTTTTGGCACATTTTTTTACGGCTGGATGCCCTTCCTAACGCCAACAATTCTATTTGATTTAACGTCCTGGATTAGGACGGGGGTTTTACCCTCCATTCGCTGGGAATCGTACCAGCTACCCACATTAACCTCACCCAGCCTGGGTTGGGCCGGAAATGGCAGCCTCGCGTGTTTGGATGGAACAGAATTTTCTTCGAAAAGTCTGCCCCAGCCGGGAGTTGAACTCGGGAACTCGGGACTACGGGCAGTAGTCACAACCATTACGCCACGGAGGCTGCTAAAATCATTACACATGTATCTAGAACAATGAATTTATAACTATCATAATTGGTATAGCAAACAAACTCGTTAGCTACTAAATGAGCGACTCTATAAGTCCCATTTTAGTCCAGTTTATGAGGCAGCACCCCCAAAGCATTTTCCCACCGACCGCGCCTGATCTACTAAATATACTGTACTTCTTCATAGCTATACGTACCTCGTTCATACCATTTAGTATCAATAGTGGCAATAGTACAATTATGGGTATGTAATATGTTCAATGTTCATATACGAGTACTTATAGGCTCCAGCTTATACTTAAAGCCCCTCTATTGGTACCATTCAGTAATGGTAAGGCCATTGGGTACTCCAAGAGGGCACCAATTAGTGCCCATCAGTAATGGTTACCACAGAACACAAGCTTCCTCTTCCATTTGTGAGCTCCTTACCAATCAGCATGTTCGTGACCATTTTGGGCCAAGATTTCGCCCAATTTTCGGTTCAATTAGTAAATTGAAATCGAACCATTAGGTACGAAGTAGCCTGGTGGAGTTGGTAGAGTCATGATTGTAGCATTAACCAAATGTGGAGTCTGGTTAATAATTGGTATTTTACCTATGAATATAATTTTATCTATGAACTTTAGTTGGGTAATTATGATGTTCATTATAACCAAAATATCATCTGCATTCCTATGTACTCTTATATGTATTTACTGCTCTTCTCTCAGGTATGTTTCGATTTAGATTAATGAAATATTTGATTATTTAATTATGTATGTAATGTAGTTATGTATGTATACTTGGATAGCCTCTTTTAACTATTCAACTAGCTCATACAATAACTTATTAGATCATTAGTCTTTTTAGTAATAAAACTATTAAATAATAACATGGGATTTGTTCCATTCAATTTTTTACTGTGCCTGTAAAGATTTTCCAATCCTTTTCCCTGTTTTAACATTTTGTATCGTTTCTTTTCGTTGAAATTAAGAAAAACTGTTTCTCTGATTTGATAACCACAGAAAATCTTAATGATAGTCCGTTTCCTTTTAACAATAAGTGAAACAGAAAAATCATCATCATAATGATTAACAACAACAAATCCCAAATTCAATTATAGTTTCAACCATAAATATTGTTGGGCCCTAATAAGCCAACCTCTCCCTCACTGTGGAGTGTCTAACCCAATCTGAGGAGAAGAAGAAGAATCTCATTTTTTGGATAATAAATAAAGAACGTGTTTGGCCATTGAACCAGAACCTCGGGTACAGGGTGGGACACTGCAGGAAACCACAACACGCCAGATCCTGCGTGCATACAGGGTGACGTTGTGTTTGCATTTTTTTATAATGTTCCCAAGGAGTAGAGTCAGATTGCATCCAAGTACCCTAATACTTGTTATTTTTAATAGGTATTGATTTTCTTTCCTTTCCATAGGATAAGGAATGTAAGGATAAAAATACTAGGACAAGGATAAAAATACTTTCCTTTCTATAGGAAGCCCTTCAAAGCTTAGGAGAAAAGTACCTTTGTATAAATGTTTCTTTATAAAGAAAATAAATAAATAAACTATTATTATAATTATTAGGATAAGGAAAGTAAAGTATTTTTATCATATTCGTGTTAATTCAAAACTGTTGATGGCATGAAAGTGATTTTTATTTTACTCAAATCCTCCTTACTAAATTTTGCCGTGCTTTGGGCTTCAAGCACCGAGCTCTTGGTTCGAAGTGTTAACGATCCAGCTACTGAGGTGGGTGTTACGTGTGGTAATTTATTTACAAATAATATATTGTTAGATGAATTTTGTGGACCGTGTAGTTTTTCTTTGTTCGATCAAAATACTCGTGCGATTTTTGGTAATTAATTATTATTATTACTAGGTAGAACAAAAATATATACAGTAAAATACAATGAAATTATGAAGAAAAATTAAATAGATTGAGCAAAGAAACAAAAACAAAAAAGGGAAAGAAGCTAAAGTCCTACCTAAAGGGCGGGGTTATTGCCTGTGGCAATCTCTTCCACCCAACCCTTTATTTATTTCTACCTAAAAATTACTGCGCACCTAACAGTAAACGATCAGTCTTCAGACTTCTTTGACCCGATGATCGAAAAGACACCTGTCACTCCTGTCACTTGTCCGGCAGAGACTGAAGACAGCCCACTGTCGCTGTCCGGGGATTTTGAGCTGAAATATTAATTAAGTTTCGTACCAGCAACTACAGCCATGGGAATTTCAGCTAGGTTTTTTTTCCTCTTTTTTTTCATTCAGAAAATGTATTATTTTTTTAACATGAAAAATTTCAACAAAAAACTAACAAGAACGTGTTACGTGTGCATAAAGAAACCAGTTCTTCTGATGATGGCAAAGATGTAAAATAAACATAAAAAAGTTACAGGGTTCGTTTACAATTTCGTTACTCGGATGGGTTGTTTGGACCAAAAGAATTTTTATCGGTTTATGAGTACCTTCACATGCTCTTTATTTTGAACGGACTTGGGTATCAAAAGAACAGGTTGAGGCTTTCGTCGGATCTCAGGAGCAATATCTCTATTACAAGTATATCTATCAAACGGAATGTTTCCATCAGTGGGTCAGTGGCGTTCTACATTTACAGGAAGTCATCCTACATTTGCTGGAATTTTACGGGGTTTATATTTTACAGTATCAGTAGTATCAGTCACTATAATAAGAAAAGTGAGACGTTGTATTCGATTTACATTATTTTTATAGGTCGGAAAATATTGAAAAAATGGGACAATTTTCTGGGTCATCTCGCATAGGTTCAATGTGTACAGACTTATTATAGGCTTTTGATTTTAGAATCGCTGCGTAATTGCTTCCTGGAAAATTCTGTGGGCTTGATGACATTTTTGGGAAATTTTCATCTCTCCAAATTTTCTTTAGAAGAAACAGAAGAGTAAGAATTTGTTCTAGATGTACTTGAATATCAGAACATACCTGGACAGCTGTTTGGAGCTGATTTGTTCTTATCAGCAGGTAAAAGTTCTAAATATCCATGTCACTTAGAAGTATTCCTAACCTCTCTATTTTATCTAACTTCTTAATTTTGGATGTGAGTTTTTCTGTTCGTCCGATGAACGGACAACTAAAACCTCTTCCATCTCGGGTATCAAACCCGAGCTTGATTCAACCCGAGAATATTATCGTCAGTGGGGATCGAACAGGCTAGTCTTTATGTACAAAGCATGAGCATGAAGCTGAAGGAAATTCACAAATCATTACTGGCCCCAGGCGAGTCGAGTTGGTTTTTTGATAAGCTCTTGTTATAGCCCATTATATGGTTTTATTACGGACCTGTAAGTCTATGTGGACAATTTTATGTTCTTGTATAGGCTCTTTAGAAGCTTCATAAGCAAAAAAGTTTATAAATAAAATTGGTAAGTAATAAAATAAGGTTGATTTTATCAAATAATGATAATTCACGAACAATGAACATTTAGGCACTTATAATAAATTATAGTGTGTACCAATACACCATAATTTCTGAAGTCAAATGAGTTTTTACTTTTTGATTTTGCTGACTGAGCTATGTGTACTAATATCTTTGCTTTTTCTCTATTTGTTGCAGGTAATTGATCAATTCATTAACTAAATTGTTTTCCGTTATGCAAGAATATTGGTAAGTCGATTAACGCAATTCTGTCTCTTGTCCTTTACATAATTTCCTTTAGTTTTTGTTTTAGCAATTCTTAAATTAAACTTCATTTTTTTCATGACCGACCTTTTTCTGTAGCTTTTTTCAGTAGCCTGGTCGATAAGGCGGCGGTCTTGTAATCTGGAGGTCGGTGGTTCAAGTCCCGGATTCAGAGTAGATTTAGTAAAGCGAGTTTGATTAGTTGTGATGAACACAAATACGATAACTTGGTTTTTTTCATGTCGAATATAAATTTCCACCGCGGACCGAAAGGCCCCCGGGTTGGCAAAACTGGTTTCTTGTATTTCGAGCATGTCCGATGTTATTTTCTGCTTTGCAGGTATTTGCCATATTTTGGCAATGTGCTAATGTTAAATACTAAGTACCTCGGTTGTATACGAGACACCATGATAGGGGTCAACCGATTAATCAGCGAGTTTTATGTGCGTCTCTTGACGATCCCGGGCGAGTTTTATGTGCCAGCATTTTTTAATGGTTTTTGATAGAGCTGAAATTTAGGTACTGAAATTTGGTTGTAAAACTTTGGTCGTTAAGATTCCCGGGGAAACTGGTGCTAGATGTAAAGTGGTCGTGCGAATTGTATTGATTAAGTTTCCAAACATCCATTATTTTATGTTTATGTTCACTCAATTGATTGAAGTTTTTTAACTTTGAAATTTTGATGTCATCCTGATCATATTTATTTATTTTAAAACATTTATGTAAATTATTTATACGAAACAATATTGTGAATAATTATGTATCAATGGATATAATACTTGCACACAATGAATAATTATCAAAGCTAAATTTAAGTCTAAATTTAATATCTACGTTATCCTATACCTACAATTCAATATTCAACCAGCTTTAGCCGTTTTCGCTTTGGTTTTAACGAACCTTAACCCTCAAGACATGTGTTTATAAGGTCCTATCTTAATTTATATCACCTGAACACGCACGAAACTTTTCTCATTTGCTTCCGTATTGTACTCCTGAAAATTTCTAACCAAGGGTCAACTGTCGTCCCTTGAAAATTTCAACGTTTATATTTTACACGTTTAAATAGAACCTACGTGGTTCAAATTGTTTCATATATTTTACACGGTACGCCAGGAAGTGTAAATTGAAGCAGTTCCAATAAAAGTCAATTCCAGATCCTTCCCGAGATTAAACCATTGGATTTTATTACCATTGATGGCATGAGGCAATGTAAAGTCATACCAACTCTATACAATTTTCCAATTTATTTTCAATGATTCTTTAACATTTTTGCAATACACATTTATATTTTTTTACATGTGTATTCTCTTATTCATTTTAAGTTAACCAAACTTTTTATACATAATGTATACGTATTCTAGCCAGATGATTCTGCCATTTTATGTATGGTCACCGTAGCCACAACAGAATACCATGTAACTATGTATGAACTATACCTATGTATGTTTAATGTGTATGTATGTATGTACATAATATGTAGATACCGAGCTGGCGTGATGTCTGATGTGGTTAATACAATGTAAATACCAACGCCACTTACTCATGCATTTATTCTTTTGATATCACAGAATTTGCCGGGCCTCTGCATTTTGTGTGAACTGACTCTGTCTAGGGTCTTACAACTGAGTTTTGTAAACCTTCTGTACTGGCCATCTTGGTCTTATTGTAGCCCTTCTTAAAAAAATGACGTGGGTCTATAGTTGTTACCTCGGAGGTAACAAAGCTATCTTATTTAAGATCATTTTTACTCTAGGTATGAACAGTCTGAAATCTAAGGAAGTCATTGCAACTGATGTGAAACAATATTAATGGTAAAAAATTATCTTCTAAGATAAATACATCATATTTTACCCTACAAATCTGTATTTTATATCCCAAAATATGCCATAGTACTTACTTAGTTACTATATAGCCATCACAACCCACGAGGGTCCTTGGCTTCAGCCACCATGCTTCTCCAAAGTCTTCTGTCTTGTGCTGTTTCTTCCCATAGTGTGCAAGAGTATTTCCAATGAAGATTTCTTTCCATGTCCAAACCCTTAAAATGATCCCCCCCTGAAACCACCCTGGTTTCTTCCCCCATCATGTCCAAGCTTGGACATCCGTGCAGGACATTCCAAGGTGAATTCCTGGTCTCATGCAAGCCTTGCAACCAGTTGCACTCGGTCCCGCGCGACCTAAGTGCATTGTAACATCTCTCGAGTATTTCTATTCCTAACGTCGAGTCCTCTTTTTTGTGCCAACAATGAAGAAAAAAGAGACGAACCATCCGACCAACTTTTTTTTTTTTTAAAGTCCACAATAAAACAATTGCAATGAATGTAGGTAACTTCGTTGGACGCAACTACTGAGTACAGGGTGTTTCCCAAATGAGGTTACGTCTTTGTTTCGACGAGAATCAGTTCACCATTCTTTACATTTTTACTTTCCTTATTTTAAAGAAAGAAAAGTAATGGAACCACCCAAAATTTTAAACACATAATACCAACACAACCCGCTATACTTAAACTAAATAATGGACACGGAAGGAGCCTAGAAAATTGCTTCTGGGCGGCCAAGGGGTTGCATACCTTTTTCAATCCTTCCACCACCATGACACAACTCCTATAGACACGGAAAGTAAAGTGGGTAAGTTCATTATTGATCTCAAAAAGAGTCCTCTAGCTATTGGCTCATGAAAGTCTTGGTACGAAATTTACAAACTACTTTTCATAATTCATTACAAAAGCTTTCTACACCTGAAAACCTTGTTAAGAGGTGAAAATACCTGTCATAACTTCATTTTTGAGAACTGAATCACCTGCACCATACTAACATGAGTACAATAAACTGAAACTGATGTATCAGTTTAACTGTTGATTAAATATTACTTACTATCTTTGAAATCGAGGACACAAAATTGAAAGAAACGCATCCTTGACCCATGATAGTCCATATTTGTAAACAAACCAGCGACGTTGCCAGCCTGAACACCCAAAATATACATGCACTAGAAATCATGGTGATCAGGTGAGCTGATAGTTAACATCCGTCCTTTGAAAACTGCAAAAGGAACTGGAAAGTCCTGGTTCAGATAACAGAGACCACTTCCTCATATACCCTGTAATTGTAGCTGCCAAGTATATGCAACACAAGAATGATAAAAAAACATGTAAGAAAAATTGCAATGGTCTTGTGTAGTATTCCATCGGTACGTGATAGTATTGAGCACTACCTAATATGGGAGCTTACTGGCCAATATAATTAAGATAATGATAATGATGTGTAATTATCAGTTGCTGGCTCATATTTCTGTTCGGATTTCTCTGAGATGGCGAAGAAAAAATCCTTTTTGTGTACATAAAAGGAATTGGCAACGGGTTCTGTGTAAATGGTGACGGGCCCAGACATCCAAATTTCAACCGTTCTTCGTTTCCAGTTAGAGCCATCATCGAATCCAGTTTATATCTCTACATTATAATTTAGATTTCGCTAATACATACCTTCACTAAAAAAGGACGAAGAGAAAATGGACACTAGCTTGTATATTGATGTTGAATAAACATATAAATAATTACACTCACCTCAATTAGTTGAATAGAATGAAGATACGTGAGAAATTCTATTTCTATGCAGTTGTGAACTCCAAAAATGATCAATTGGTTTGACCAACTACTTTCTTAATAAGGCCTCCGCAGTTGAAAAAATACCTTCTACAGTACTAATGCAAGTGTTTTTTTAGGAGCAATTTGGTAGCTTCTCATTTAGAAGAACCTACGTGCTACTTTTTACTGCGTCACTAGTCTTCTTTTTTCATGTAGGTACTTACTTATTAAAATAAAAAAATCAACATTGGAATTTCATGTACAATTGGTTTTCTTTAATTTTTTGTACCCATATTGTTACTGTTACCAACCATTTTTTTTTGAATAAAACCATAATATTTGTCTTGCTCGACACTTGTCAATGAAGATTGTGAACTGGTGGCATTCTTTCTTATGACCATTTAAAATAGGATGTCGCTGTTGTAGCGCTTGGTGTTCTTGATTTCGCATAGGTACATAATTCTATGCCCATTGTTCACAAATACAGCATTACATAGTACATACATGTTGTTGGAAACAGGCCTAATGTCCTGCATTAGATCGCAACAGACGAGAACAATTAGCAAGTCACTAGTCATTTGGTGAACTAAGAGAGAGAAATAAGAGGAAAGAACAATTATTACTTGTCCTGTACATGAACTCATTTCTCCAGCTTACTCTGTATTATTTATTTTCATCGTGTGTTACTCTATACTCTACCTATTCTGTAGACACAGTCCCAACTATAACAATTAGCTAGTATGAAAGCCTTTTGTGGCAAAAATATATGCTAATAAACTTCTTATACATAAAAAAAAACAATTGGCTTATGTGTCTACGAAAAAAGAAACTAAAATTGTAACAATTGAAATAAAAACTAGCTGACTCATTAGAATAGGGAGGTAATTCATTGCCTTTGTGATACCGAACGCTGCATAAGGAACCGAACTGGACTGTCGTCTGTCCGGCTGACATATATTATATGAATTAGACACTAGACCTCTGGGTCAGTTAATACACCTTCGTGGCAGAAGTAAAATGCTGATTTCAGGATTTTATTTCAGTAGACTTGGTACCACTTGTAGGCTAAATTACTTTTAAACATCCTAAGAGTTCTTCCTCTTCTCTTGTTCATTTATTAAGTTTTTCCTTTTCAACATTGATTGATTTTTAAAAAAAAATATTTCTTGTCAACCCACATTTCTGTTTTACTGTGCAGAAAAAATTTGTTGAATCAGTAGGAAATATTGTTCCATGTAGAATTCCGCTGACCAATATGAACAAGTCATGAGATTGTGTTATATTCTTTCTGAAGCTGATTATTTTGCTGATTCTGCTAATAGTTCTCCCTCAGACTGTTCTGCCTTTCTCTGACGGTGTGCTTTTATCAGCATCGGTAGACCAGTGGGTTATAGATGGTTTGTGGGTTGCATCGTTTTTGATTATTAGAGTTTTGAATTTGTTAAGAATGACCACCCTGCCATCTTTTTGAGCATGTTGGCTATCAAGGCAGACTGAAGTATGGCTTGCCATTATTTCATTGGATAAGATATGGTTTTCGTGATTTTTTTTTTTTTTTTTTTTTTTTTTTTAAAAAGATGAGTGTTTCACAGCCTTTTTTTATTTCGTAGCCATGAAACAGGAGCTACTGTAGACGCTTGTGGTCTGTGTTGTAGCCTGCCCATCCCGTAGTATGCCTCCCCTCTGATTGGCGAGAAGTGACACAATACTTCCCATTTAGGTGCTGGGTCAACACGAGCGCACCGGAAGGTATCCCTTACAAACAATTGTAACCAAATTAAGAATACAAATTTTTGTCGGCGCGGGGGTTCGAACCCGGGACCTTCCGCATGGCAAGCGAGTGCTTAACCACTGAGCTAATCGCGCGCTCATATTAACACTGAGCTAATATTAACAAATGGATTCTTTTCTTTTTTTTATTTTTTGCAATCGGTAGCTTATAAATATATTGCTAAGTGTATTTCTTCACAGATTAAGCCTCAAAGATTCCAAAAAAGTTTTTTTCTTCGACTAAGTCTCTTAGCATGTTCAGAATTTCGTACATTAGATAATAATTAATATGGTTTGTCTAATTAACAAGTTCTGGTTGGTATCATTTTAAACAAGTTTTCTTTTCCCACATTCTAAATCCTTCTTAAAGATGGCAAGAGGAGACAAACTGATCCGAAGTGACAGGTTTCGTGGTCTCGTCAGGTGTTACACCACTTACTCCACAAATAAGCACATCTCTTATTAATAACTGGTTTTCTATCTTGCTTTAATCAGATAATTATCTTAGGTTTAAAATTAAATCTGATGATAACGCACTCAAATAACTCAACAACCTCAAGACATACAGGATAATATGCACAGGTTTAAAGTCTTAGTTTCAAAGCTTATACAGAAAAGCATTTATCAGATTTCTTTACATTTTCAACATAATTAAGTGTTTATTCTTCCTTCTTCTTATTATGTAAAGGACGTTTTCTTTAAGACTCTATTATTTTCCTTTCTACTTACGAATCTTTTAGAAACGGACAAGGTACCATTGAATTTCGCAAAATAAATCGCAAAACACAAACATCTAATTAAAAAGAAATAATTTGGCAAGCACAAGTTCTTTTTGAAATGGCTCTTTTTAACGTCTTTTCTTCGATGGAAATCGTTCTTTTGACAAAACTCTCGAGATGCTGAATGTCTTGGGTATTTTGACTGGGACCTGTGGCATGTAGACAACTTGCATGACAAGACCTGTCACCGGTTGTTCCCCGGGCTCTTTGTCTCTCACAGGCCGGAAGTCGTCTGCTCGGAGGGTAATAGGGTACCTCTAGTACTCCCCCGGGTCTTCCAACCCTGCAGGGATGGGACCAGGACGGTCCCGGTGGTGGGATTTCTAAGAAGTGTGTCATTATAGTCTTTTAAATACCGAGGTCATTCATTTGGAGATGGTTGAAACTAAACAAGAAACTTGAAAATACCATTAG
The DNA here is from genome assembly GCA_024516035.1 of Bactericera cockerelli. NCBI lineage: Eukaryota > Metazoa > Arthropoda > Insecta > Hemiptera > Triozidae > Bactericera > Bactericera cockerelli. Next base: position 29,298,322 of record CM044960.1, read on the forward strand.
ATTGGGCCAGTGCCCATTTTTTAGAATTTAAAGACAGGTATAAACAAGAAGTGAGCTTTTTTCAGTTGCAATTTACAGAAATAGGTGATCGGTACCAATATTTTGCAAAAGTTATTTTTTAGTGAACTGATAGCCTTTTGGTGATATTAACATTAAGTTTTGTAGATTTACTCATTGGTTTTACAAGTCTCCAAAAATACCAAGAATTTTTACTGTCGATTTTTTAATTTTCAATAGATTTTAAAAGGCAAGAATGGCCCTACGAATTTCTTTATTCTAATTAGTTAATTTTCCTTCTCTTCACCAGCCTCAGAGATCCTAGATATCACCCCTGAAAACCCACCCCTCTTATTAAAACCATCACCGTAATCTCTTCTGACATATTATTTAAAACAATTGGCAGCCCAATTTCTTAATAACGCTGGGCGCGCGGGGGCTCACAGTATTTTTATTACTAATTATACGTATATTTCTCAAATCTCACATTTTCTAAATAATGAATGAAGAGTTCTGACTAGGCGGATGAAATATTGCTCCAAGTCTCTCGAGCATACCGGATGCGACCACTGATCTTATTTCACTTGGAAGAAAAAAGAAGTTAGAATCTATTAGATATTCTTTTTCGTGTAAATCTTTGCTAGCTGAAACTTGTCAGCAGAAATAATTTTTGATCGTGGTTTACATGCCATATAATGTTGGGGAAAATAATGTCAGTGTAGAACTGAACACCAATATCTTTAAAATCATCTTCCTAAGTTGTGAGATATCGCCATAACGGAGATGCAATGTCAGTCAGTGAGTTTCGAACCCAGAGTTCAATTTTCTGTGAACCCGGTCGACTCAGTCTGACCCGTGAAAATAAATCACTTCCATATGTAAATTTCCGAACCAAATTTATTGTGACATCCATTTTCAGGTGTAAATTCATTTGTTGCCACTGAAAAATGTTTGACAAAGAAGTCTAAATCCGTGTTTCGTGTCTAGAACCATTAATTCGTGATTCGCTTGGCGTGACTCTTTGGTTTGTGAGTGGGCTGATTAGTCATTCCTTCCATTCCAGGCAAGGAAAGTGGATATTGACAATATTAATTTTTTTAAATAAGGTTAAAACTTTGAAAGTGTGTTTTACAGAATCTGAAAATTGTAGAATTGATTTCTTCAGAATTATTTCTACCCAGAATAGAACATTTTGCGGAGGTCTAGGGAGTTAAATACAACCGTTAATTCTTGCACCACCATGAAAACCATGTACAAAAGCTTGTATGCAGAAATGAGAATAATATTTTCAGCGTGTACAATGCTGACACCCTGTACAATGCTGATCCCTGAGCCAAGCAAGGGATAACCTAGAATAGAGAAGACCTTTTTTTCTCTTCTCAAATCTAATGACTGTAATTTGAAGAATTCTTCGTGTTGGATTTTTACATAATTGGTGTGATGGTGTGTGTGTCAGCCATGCATAAACAATGTTTGTTCTTTTCACGGAATTCTCTTTGGGGTCTTTGTGTGGGTTGCTGTTGGGTATTGTCAAATTCTGTGTGAAGTGTTTAATAGAGAAGAGCATTAACATATTAGACCTTCTAGAATAGGTAAACCTCCTTGGATCTAGAGTTGTGTAGAGCATACCTCGAGATCATCGGTCTATGAACTGTGAGGTTAAGTGGAGAGGGTGTTGTTAATCCGTTGACAAATGCTGTTGTAGAGTTCGACACCCCGTAAGTAGGATTAGTCCCCTGCTTTAACACTTCTGAGAATGGACAGTTTTCTTCCCTCATTTTTGGACAGTGATAAAAATCTTCTGAAGATTCTATCGGGTCAACGGGCTATCTTGTTTGAAACACCAAGTAATTATACCAGTGGAACCTACCTACTACAAGTTGTCTAGAACCCATGTCAAGTTCATTCACATAAGTCAATTTATGAATACAAATTACATTTGTCCACAAAGTTCCCTGGTTATAGTGATAAATTCAATGATCCATCATTCACTGTACCTGCTGCAAATATCAAAAGTGCCATAATTTCTCGACAGATATCACTGATATCAGTATACAAAGTAGGTACAAGTTATTCAAATGTATTAGCTGTTCAATATTATACAAAGTACAAGTGATACAAAATGTTGAATTGCCGATGTTATCAGCAAAAAGCACTCGGTGCCAAAATTGCCTGCAATAACATTTATTCTTTTCACGAAGTATATCATTTAAATGTTCAACGTATTAAAACGTGAAACCTGTTTGATGTTTCTCAATGAGTTTTCGAGAGTAATTCGACAATATTATCATCCCGAAAATGAGCTGTCTTCCCAGCCCTTCTCTTCCTTTGCTCCTATGTCGTTAGGAGTTTTGTTTTTGATGTGATTAACGGGAATGACAAATTGTTATTGCAGAGTATTAACGTTCTGAACGTAATTATTATTAATTTTAATGCTGATGATATATTGTTATTGTATTGCTCTGGTTGTTAGCTACTCTTTATGTTTGACTTTATTATCTGCCATTCTTGCTATTGTCTTTCGGGACGCTTCATTATCGGATGTGGCTCTGTTAACGCTGTCATTTGAATTAGACATGGTTCTCTACCTTGTCTTAATTTGCTCTATTTTATGCTCAACCCTTTTCGTTATTATTTTGAAAATTATCAAGAATTCCGTACTTGTACATTCTAGAAATGTAATTGTATATCCTTTGTAGGTCTGAGTATTTCATTTGTTGCCTTGTCTGCATAATGTATTAGCAGATTTAATGACTCACTTTGAGAATCATGTCTTCAATGATCTATGTTAAAATCCCGTTTTTCTATATCTTAGACAAGTAGTTTTCTTTTTATAACATTGTATCTCACATATCAACATCTTGTGTATTTCAATGTTCTTTCTATATTTTCCGCTAAATGGTTTCTAAATAGTTTTAAAGTATTGTTTTGCTTGGTACTTTGCCTAATCTTTATTTTTTACTACATATTTAGATTTTTTCTTACTCAGAGAGATAAAAAAACATTGAAACAGATATTATCTGTTTCCTCGTCATGTTTATTGACTTTAGGCAACACTGACTGGTGTCTTGTCTAGAATGTTGTAATATGAACATTAGTCGTCTCTTGAGAAACAGTATTCTTTCATGATTCTCTAATGTTTGATGAACAGTAGATTCATGACTCATGTACATCGCCTTTTGCAGTTTACTTTCTTAAAATAAAACGGCTGTTAGCTCGTCTTGAATATTGTTTATATTTAATCCAATTTTAGTGCTTGTGTTTATTTGTACTAGATGTTCTTATTAACTGTGGAGAGGACGAGCTAATACTGCTACTATTTGGGTTTTGAGTGTGTTCAATATAGTCATCACTATTAGTAGTTGGTCTTATGTTTCGTATGTTCCTTTCATATGTTCCTATGAATATGGTTTTGTTCATGGCTTAAACAGTAGTGGGACACATGTGGCTCTTCTCATTATCCCGAAATAACAATGATACCTACTATCTTCTCACAATCACATCTTACAACTCTGATCTTATTGTGATGATCTTTGTCTCTCTAATTCTTTCACCCACACTCGGAATCGAATCCTTGCTCCATTGTTGTCTGAGATGACCGTTGCTGCGGGATGTTGAGAGATCAGCGTTCTTATTCATCTTGATAATTGATGTTTCTGTACTGGGTGAGAAGGCAGTGTTCTTCTTTTGATGCTCTGACACTCTCGAGTAATTCAGCCTAGTCTAGATTCCAGTCCCTTATTTGGACCGAAAAATTTAGACTGAACCTCAATTTCATTGACAGATTAGCATTACAATACTTTTTATAATTTTACAAACAGAGGTTGTCCAAAAATGAATTACTTACTACTCGTACTAAACTCTTACTAACATCACTCCTATGGGTACTTTGGAAAAATATTGCTTTTTTTTGAGCTTTCTATCTTTAAAAAAAAAAAAAAAAATCTCCTACCCAATAATATTTGTTTTTGGGTAAAAGTAATATTCCACAGTCCTGACTGTGGCCGTATTTAGCGTCACCCTGTAGTCTGGCCTGTTCTGACTATGTCAGCTAATATGGTTATTATCACCATTGTGTCAGATATAATTATAAATTTAAATGTATTCAAGGTGAGGAGAAGACAGGCCAAAGTATCTCTGTGTCTCTAAGTGCATGATGGATGAGGCTGGAGAGAAATTCACTTTTGAGATGATTTACCTTTGCCAACAAGGCGTGCGCAAGGTTCTGGTGTGACTTTCTTTGGGACTTCTCGGCCATCAGAGAGGTAGCTTACTAGAGTCTAGTAGCTTGGTTTCCGATTGTTCTTGAACTTGTTATGACCGGTTACAGTCATTCTTGGTTATATCAATTTGTCATAGATTGTTATTTTATATGCTGACATTAACAGCAATTGACTGCCCATTATAGAAATTGTATTCACGACCAAGAAACTAATAAAAAGTTTTAGCTTTAAAAATACCTATTCTCTCGTCAAAGGTGCTCTTATCAAACAATATAGCATCAATAGTTACGTTACTTTGTGTCAAAGGGAACACAAAATTATTGACAAATAAATCATGTATTATGACAAGACATCTAAACTTGAGCAGTAATAAAAAGTTTTAGCAACTACCAGATGTAATTAAATTATTATTTTATTTTTCTAAAGAGATGAGTGTTTCGCAGCCTTTTTTTATTACGTAGCCATGAAACAGGAGCTACTGTAGACGCTTGTGGTCTGTGTTGTAGCCTGCCCATCCCGTAGTATGCCTCCCCTCTGATGGACGAGAAGTGACACAATACTTCCCATTTAGGTGCTGGGTCAACACGAGCGCACCGGAAGGTATCCCTTACAAACATCTGTAACCAAATCTTGAAGCAAAATTTTTTTGTCGGCGCGGGGATTCGAACCCGGGACCTTCCGCATGACAAGCGAGTGCTTAACCACTGAGCTATTCGTGCGCTCGTGTTTACAGGATCTCCGCAAAACATTCCAGCACTTTTCCCGCCACCCTATGGCTTATTACCCTACCTTGTCACCACGACGCCCAATTATAGCGAGAGGTGAAGAAGTGTCTGAAACAATGGGTCCATTACTTTTTGAACCTCTGATAGGTTTGGGCTGCACCCTTCTGCAGGTATTAACACCTCGGCGGAGGAAGGAGGATTTCTCCTGGCTGGAGAAGTGCGTGGTGACTCAATCCATATACTGAGAGCACAAGACAAAAGTTTCTGAGCCTTGCTTGTTTCCACAAATTTGAGGCCCTGAGGGTTTGTTGGGTTTGTTGATTTTCTTGAGTATGAGGGTACCCTTGGATCGAATTAGAAAGCCAGGACTACCCAAATGCATGGAAGTAAAAGTTCTTAACAACTGGGGACCAATTGATGGAAACCGTTATAGGTACATATGCTCAATCGTCAGCACGACTTACTTATCGCTATCAGTTCTTTTTTTTAGTCCAGTATCTAAAACTGAAATGTACCTACTACCTTGTTTGAACTATTTCAACTGACTGAGACTTGGAAGAATTCCCTGAGCGCTAGAGCTGGGAATCTTATCACCTACATTAAGCACACATTCTTCAATTATGATGACGTTGCTGTCACTCGCGCTGACACATCAATTACCTCTCTCGACACGTCTCCAATTTGGTGACGTGTTTGATTTGTCACAACCAATACAGGCTGTTGGGCCATCGGAGTGGCATTCAGAGAGAAAGTGCTATGTTTTATTGGTTTTTGCATTTGGATCGCAATCGCGATTTGTCCTCGTGATTGCAAGTTAGACAACCTGTCACATGTTTTATTGCAGTTTTGATAAGTGCGTCAGTTATTGGTCGGAATTCTTGGACATGTAGGTATCGACTTTAGGAAATTTTTATTTGAACTCGCCGGTTGCATTGACAAAGGCATTGGGGTTTCCCAGTTTCGCGGTTTTGACCATAGCCAACAAGCAGTTCTACTGCAAAATTTGGTGTGCTTTAGAGTTTGATCTTTCTGACTACAAAATTGTCTTTCCGAGAAGATCTAATTTGGGAACATTTTTAAACACCGCGCGCCGCTTGGAATAAAACAACAATCTTGTGTAGTTAAATTTGCTAGTTATCTACTCTTTCGTGTATACCCGTTATTAAATGCAATTTGTATTAATTTGTCAGTTAAATAGGTACATATTATTCTTTCCAAACAATGAACATAAAACTTCGGAACTGAAATCATTTCTCCTTTTATCAGAGGCCTTTGAGCCTATTGTTTCCCTTTGATGTCCGTTAAATGTACACACTGGATAGGACACCGCGAAGATTGGCTGATAGGACGTTCGGTCCTAGTGGCAAACAGAACACTATGGCTTATCATCAATTGAATGTCGGCACTCCTCACTACAGGCGCACTTGTCGAGTTTCGTGTACGCTGAAATATTTGTCTTGCACTTATCTTATCATATAGCCACCTTGTACATAAATAATATACTCTTGTGTGAGCTGTTGCATACAGGGTGGTCACCAAAATGGTCTTGGCTAGACTTGTGTTTGTGGTGTCATTTTATGTCGTGTACAAAGATTAGATAATTTAAGAGCATAATATTACATGGATCAAGTGACTTGGGCGGTTGTTTTGTTATGAGGTTTTTCGATGTTTTTCCAAGTTTGCTCAGCCTCACGGAAGTATTATGATGGGTGAGTCACATTTGTGCCCTTTGTTAAGATTATGGGCAGCATTAATCATACGTCTTCCTCAGAGGCAACCAATTAAGTTCAATCCACCACAGTTTCAATGAATTTACAATAGCGAAATATATTTCAAAAATCAGCTGAAACAGATCATGTGTGTAACTCCTGATTTATCCTCTTTGTTTATCGGCATTCCATGTTTCAAGACCAAGGTCGGTGTGATTTAATAAGCAATGCATCCATATAAGTTGTTGAGATAAGGCAAAAAATAGATATGATCGCCTTCGTAGATCTCCAAAAATATACGTATCAGTTTGTTTATCTTCATTCCGCTAACTGATATGATCTCTACCTAAATTCGTGATTGCAGCAGCTATATTACTGTGGGGGAAACGCTCCAATTTCGAATTAATCTTAAGGAAATTTTAAGCTAAAACCAAATTGCAGAAGATAAATCAAATTTGCAATTTATCTTCAAGATAATTTGCAAATTTGATAATACTTTAATTCAGTTCGTGAGAACCATAGACTAACATAGAGAGACAGTATTACTTTCGATAAATTTCTAATATTAAAAATCTGGTGTAGATATTTGAAGTCAAATGTGAAATAACAAAGAGGTGCTTTTTTTCAACTACCCATACATCTAGCATATCCATCCTGTATGCTAGTTCCATTACATAATTTCATTCATCCTCTTGCGACGTATATCAATGTTCGTCTAATTTAAATAGTCTTTTCCTTTCATTCAGAAAGTGTTTATGATTAGGCGAGGTCACCTCATATTTAGTCCCCGACTCTGTCTACATGAGCGTTTGGAATGACATTCTGATATTGTCAATACAAGGAATGACTGAAATGATCCCTTTGAAATGTAATTTAGGTCCCTGTTAACCTTTGTATTCATAGCCAAAGTGTTCGGCGAGGTCAGCCATATTCTATGGGCTCTGTGTACATAAGCATCCAGAAAGTCATTTGACCAATAGTCAATACAAGGATTGTTTATGATCTTTTTGCTTGAAATTTGGATTTTAATGGTATAAATCTACAAATGTCTCTACTCTTAGCCCATTTTTCATCTTTAAAGAAGTTCTTCATAGAACTGTGTTGGTTTGCTATGACCCTTTAGCTACGTATGTTTTTTTTCTCGAAAATTCCGCATTTCAATGCAATATAACCTCTGAAAGTTCTCACTTAACTCTTATATATGAACTCTGTATTTGCTGAAAACTGAAACATTCTATATTCATCTGTGACCATAATGATCATGGGATTTCAGTTCTGACTGACAGCTAGCTTGTTAAAAGAGGCTGCACTGAACATATTACCTATTACAACGACACTTTATCTCTCTTACTGAGAGAGCTGCAAAGATCATCAATTTGTCACCTTGTGTCAAACGTCATCTCTTTCACTGTTTCTTCCTTTCCATTTTTCATAAGCGTGTTTCGCCATAGTGCGACTAAAAACACTCAATATTAGAACTCCAAAGCCAAAGATAAGACAGGAATAAAGAACACATTTCTTTGTAGTTCCCAAAAAGTATTCAAATTATAGACGATTCGGAGTTCTGTTCATTTTTTACAAAGTAATTGAAACCCATGCATCATCTTGTAACAACTCTTCTATTTGTTCAAGACTTATGTTTGTTTTGTGTTTAGACAAACAGAGCTCGGACATTCATTACTCCGATGTCCATCTCACGTGAGCTGTCAACTCGTCAATATGTTAAGCAACGAGCAGGAGAGCAAGTCACCCATCTCGACACACCTGGCCATCTGGGGACACATGGCTTGGATATGCACACTTGAAAAATAATATATATTATGAACCATTTTGCTACAGTTAAAGATGATACATATTATGTTTCAAATACGACACTAGTGGGCGAGAAGTCACTTATGCAGACAGTGCTTCACAAAAACTCAACTTGTATAACTTCAAGGACATGGTTAGACAAATACAAATTGCTAAAATAAGTATCTGTATCACCCATCATTTGCATATAGGATTTAGTATTTAGTGTCCTTCCTTCTGGATCAAAGGAACCTTTGGCTGCTTCGACTATTGATGCCTACCCCAATGCTACAAGAACACCTTTTCCCATATTTCAGTTCTTGTACCCTTCATTTTATTTTAGTATTCTCCCTAATTTTCCTTCTCTGTCTATACTCTATGCTATTTTAGGCCTATAGTCTGTCTTTTCTTCTTTTTCCAAAACATTTTGTAATTCCCTCACTACCTCCATCTCCTCCTACTCCTGGAGTTTCACTGTACTCTCAAAGTTCCTGTCTTCCCCCAATTCCTTTTTCACCGAAACTCTACATTTATCAATCTTTTCCATTCAACCCAATCTATTTCCGTGTCCATGCTTTTCTACACATTTCTCCACCCAGTGTCTCCGCATTCTTTATTTCAACATTGCACACGATACCCAGCTAGACGTATGTAAAACTTCTGTCAACTCGTAATTTCTGTCGCATAGCCAGGGCGTGGGTCGAGGGATAGTTTGGTTGTAATGTAGGAAGAAACGATCCTGTATGTGTTCGCTCAATATGTTGTTAAGTTCTTCAACAAATGTGTTGTTGTGTGCAAGGAGGAAATAGTTGCTGACACTGGTGTAATGACTATGGCTGTGTTTTTCAAACACGAAGCTCTGATATAAACGGTTATTGCTTTGCTTGAAAGAAAAGAAGAGAGAGAGAGAGAGAGAGTAGATTTTGAGAGAGAAAGGAAGAGAGAGGACAGTTTTTTCTAGACTTGTTTTTATTGGTGAGTTTTTTTTACTCTATTTTGTCTCTGCAGGACATACAGCAAATAGTATTGTGTGGGTGATAAAACATGATTATGGAATAGAGATTATCCAAAGGGCAAATTTTCTACATTATAAAAGAAAAACTGAAAGACAAAATCATTTATTGGTATTTATGGTATCGCAGTATGATAATTTATGACCCCAGTAGATAGCTCCGTCCAAAAATGAATGGTCCATTTTAAAGCCTAGACATATGTTTGGTGCCAAATTGAGGAGTTCATTGAAGCCTTTGAGATTAGCAATATAGTTAATTAACTATGGTGTTCATGTTGAAATAATTGATAACATTTTGACCTCTTCTAATCCGGCTGACGGGTACCCAGGTCTATTTCTTGCTTGATTTAGACTATTGGGAGTGTGAAATAAAAATGTAATCCTACAAAGTACTACGGTCGTGATAGAAGCTTCCAAGAAACTGATGTGATAAGTGCAAATTGCATAGGGTCAGTTCTGTTGATTTTTGCACTCGCGGAGAAACTGCCGTATTACACAGAGTTTGGACTTTGGTAACTATGTATGTACTAACATTCGTGTGATAGTATTTATATTTATAAAAATGAAACTGAAAAGATGCTCTTTTATCATAAAAGTATCGTTTCACCCTATTATATCCGAATATAACTTGAGAACCACAAGTCAAACTTTTTTGAAAAATTCTGGGTCTTCTATGTGATATTAACACTTAGACGACCGGCATGGTTTTTCGTGAATTCTCTTGTGGGACCGGCGATAATGCGGCTATACCGACCCCGTGTACCACCGGTGTACACCCGGTCCATTCCGTACGAACGTGCGTGTACCACCGGTGGTACACCCGGTTGTCTAAGTGTTAAGATAGTAATACTGATCATTTTATGTCCAAATTTGAAAGAAATACGGTGATCGTAGTTCACTTTCCTATACTGTCTTTAGATTTCCATCAGTTTGGCAGGATTCCTATCCTCAGCGGTTCCAAACATGACGTTTATATTATCATAGTATACATCATGTCCGTACATAATGTGTGTACAATTGTACATAACCATGATGTGAACAGCCAAGTTCCAAAAAATCTGTTAAATCCTTTAAAAAGAAAAGAAAAAAATGAGGGAAAACAGTTTTGTCGACAAATTTTGAGAAAAATTAATCACTCCACTGATAACGAAAAAAAAAAACAGTAAAACATTTTAACTTTTGTCCGTGATATTAGGAAACACTTATTAATTAACAGTGATATCAGATAAATACATAATTTGAAAACTACTTTACTGTAAATTTAATTAGCATTGTAAACGTGATCTCTTACAGGACCAGCGATTAGGTTTTCTCCCTAGGTATGACGTATGATGACCTATTGAAAGCTGGATACTTCAATGTGAGTAGTCAAGTTCCAAAAGTCCAATTCTTGACCCAGCTTTCTGTTAACCCTTTTGAGGTTTGAGCAAACGACAGTGATAAGATCCTCGCTGAGCATGCGCAGTTCGAATTCCAGAGTCGACAAAGAATTGTTTTCATATTTTCATTACAAAGGTACACCAGCCGGTGTACCTTGATCCAGCAAGCGTCTAAAGTAGCTGTTGTCTCATGGCTATGAAATGAAAATGGCTGTTCAGAAAGGTTAAAGTTCTTCAAGAATTGGACTGGCACCCTTCTTGATTTTGTTTGGTTTTGAAGAAATCAGTTAGAGTGATGAGTGATTGTGGTCTTAGCTTCTGAAGCTGAACAATTTTGTTTTTATTATCCAACTAGCGGCTGTCGCTCGCTTTGCGGGCCAAGGCATGGCCGTGAAACCAAAAAGTCCTTTTTCGCCAATGGCAGGTGTTGAGTGGGAATTTCGAAAAATCCCGTCTTATTGCACATCTAGACTATAAGACAAAGCTACCTACCAAATTTCAGCTTCCTAGGACTTACCAGTTCGGAGAAACAGTGATGATCAGTCAGTCAGTCAGTGACTTTGACATTTATATATTAAGATAGCCGATGATTGTTCTATATATGTACATGGATCGTTTCATTGGTTTTCAACATAGCAACAACAACCAAGATCTGTCCCAAAATAATTTGCCAATTCCGTAACTCCGTATCTGTAATGATTCTTATTAAGTCGCGTTTTATCCAATATTTATCAGAATCTAACAGATCTTTGTCGTTTGTCGCTAGTTAACAGCGGGTTAAGCTATGTTTGATTAATGTTTCACTCAACAAATACCGGGGCTACCTTTACCTAGGGCCTAGGAGAACTTGTTTATTCCTTATCAGGAGGCACTCCATTGACCTTTGCAAATTATAGCGAGAAATATTGAGCGCCTACCTGATAGTGGCTGATAAGTAGTGCTCCCTCTTCTGTTCTGTCGAGCCGAGAGGCTCAAGGTACTATTTCCCCACGCGGCTCTAACTGGGGACCCATTGAGACTTAAGCCTGAGAAACTCACCAGGGTCACTCCAACTTTTTTTTTAAGAAGGTAAGTGTGCCCCGGAACCGCCTTCGCATTACTTCAGGGCACTTTACCTTTACATCCATGCCATTCCGGAAACGGAAAATTTCGGTCAGAAATTTCCGCTCCGGCCGGGATTCGAACCCGCAACCTCTGGGTCAGTAACCAATGCTCTTAACCACTGAGCCACGGAGGTCACTCCAACTTATTAAAAAATACTGATATTCTGATACTATTTATCTCATGTGATTTTGTGATGTATTATGTAATTTATTCCACTTGATTTTTTGGCCCTACACATTTTTCTCTGTTTTCTCTGTTTTCATACGTTCATGTAGTTACAGTTGCATTTTATGTAGACTTTGTAGACCCTAGTACGGAAGAGGCATATGAGAAAAGAGGCAACTCCTAACGAGATAAATATAGGAACTAATCATCTGCCCGCTTCCAATAGAGTCGAACCGAGTCGGTTAGAAAAAGAACTGTAACTCATCAAAACATTCAAAACACAATTTGCCGTATGAAAATCTTTCAAATGCTTCCGAAACAGCTCTACATATAGTCAGTGCAATAATAATAACGTTATGCGTGTTCCAGTTGATAAACTACTTTTACCAAGTTTGAACTTTTTCTGTGTTGAGAAAATAGCAAATGTACGAATATACATAGGCAAATCTCCGACCAATACATATTAAATTTGTAAACAAAAGGATTTTCTCTGTTGTCCCAGCTCGTATTTTTTGTGCAAAAGAGACGATATTTTCAAGATTGTTGAAGTCTTGCCCACCCACTTATCAATAAATTTAATTTATTTGTTCACAGGAAAAAAGTGTCTCCCCTAATTACACCTCGAATAAAAATGCATCGAGGTCAGATCTCAGCCCTGTTTTCGGCGGTAAGTTACCACAGCATATTTTAACTTCCATTCGTTGGCTCTTTATTCTTGAGGTCAGGCTTCAAAATCCTGGCTGGTCTGGGAATTTTTCAAAATATTCTTTTAAAAAATACTTATGATTAATGAAAACAATGAGGAATGGTGAGGACCTCTTATCGTCGAATTCGCCGACAATGTCCAGATGAGATGACCACCAACTGCAGAGTCCATCGATGTCCAACTCCAAACATTAGTTAGAGAATATATTTTCAGGGCCATTCTTTAACTTCACAAAAGACTCCTTGAGAAAGATGGGCTACAAATTTCAGAAGCACCCGAAGCCCTCTCAAAAGACTGACCATTTGAAACGAGGACCCTTAGCTCCCCTAGGTCAATATTTATTCTTTCCACCATTCATAGCAATTATAGGAGTTCTCTTGTTCTCTTCTTATTCTTCTTCATTTTTTTTATCCGAGAGCAAGGAGAAGATGTTTTAGGATTTTTTTTTTAAAGATTTGTCCAGGGTGTGTTGAAATAAACCCAGGCACTTTTTAGGTTGAAACCTTCACAATAGTTGAGAGATATCCGTGTACTTGTAAACTACAATTTTTGGTTCAAGACAGTTCTTTTAATATCAGGAAATATAAGTTTATATTATGTAGATAAACAAATCTAAGAATTAAAGCTGTGAAATTTGAATTACTTTATAATGTTCGATTTTGGAGCTTCAGTTCAAAAGTACTTAGTGCTTCCCAAGTCCCCAAAATGTGTACCAATACCTCATTCATGGACCACACAGTAGTTAGGTTTTCAATTTTTGACAGCCCCTGTATCTTGCCCCTGATGCGAAGTTATCTCAAATGTCATTTCTTTCTAAGGTTGGAAGTCAGACAGATTATTTATGTGATTTCTGAGGTGGATTGAAAAGAAATGGTTGAACAAAAAACGAACAAGATATTTTGGCAATTTTTGTTTTTCAATTTATATTATTTTTTTTTTGTGGCGTCTGGATGTCGGATTTTATATTCAACAGGTTTTTGTGGGTTTTTAATAAAATTGTTCATTAGGGAGCCTTTTTATATTTATTTTCTCAGTGATCTAGGTTTTTATTACCTAGTTTGTCAGAACGATTGACAGGTATGAGTGTGAAGGGACTGGAAATTGCATTAGCATACTGAGGGTTGTTGGGCTTGTTAGGCAGTCGATACATTAGCAAAAATTCAAGTTTTTGGTTTATTTGATATTTGAATTCTAAAGATTATTGTGCCCGAAACGTTGTAAAAAAATCTATTTAAAAAAAAACTTACTATCTACTTCTACTGTGTCAACAAACCTTGATTTTTATAATGAAATCTCTGCTTTATTTCCTCACGTTATTAAATAAATGGGCCTATGTTTTCACTTCATTGAATAAGTTCATACTCATGAATCAATAATACAATAAAATCAACAAACAAATAAACCTGCGTACTACAAAGAATAACATTTTTATCTTAACTGCTTTGAAAATTGCTCGAAACCCATTAGAGGAGATCCCAAATGAAGTTGTTAATCAAAACTACATTAACATGCTGGAATTCGGAATAAAACACATTTAAAGAGGTATTATTTATGTTAAGGGCCTTGAACAATTACGTACATATCATTTTAATGTATTGAGGAGAAAAAGTAATTGATTTTTAATAGAGCTATTAATAATTTATATCTGTATCTTTACTGAGAGACTTAAAAATCTTTAATTTGGTTATAAAGAAGTAAACACAAAGTTTTATTCTTTTCTTAGGAAAAAAACAGGTTTTTTCTGTAGAAATGTTAACTCCAACTGAGATAGTGTTTATTTGGTTTCTAAACAAAATGACTATTTAGATAGGAGGTACCACCTAGTTCTTGAGTTCCTAATGAACCATAAAGTTAACTTTTCAGGTTTTAAGTGTCTTTTAATAATCGGAATATATAAATTAAAATTTAAAGTTCACCCCTAGGTTTTTTGCTCAGAAATAATTTTGTAGTTTACATTAGACAACAGTAATGTCAGTTTTACAACCATTTAAAAACAACTTAAAGGTATTGGTATAATAATATTTTATATCTATAATTATGGTTAAGATTAAAATGATTTACCTTATAGGAGTAGTTAATTTGCCATAAAATGGGTCATATTCATAAAATCATAATTATTCTACATGAACAAACAAAAATCTTTATCGACAATTTAGAGGAAAAGATATGTATACAATTAATTATATTATAATTATAATAGGAAGTATTGGAACGCTGAAAGAAGATGTTTTGGGCAGGAAAATCACTTCACTACATTACAAAACACTACACGAAGGAGTGACAATGGGGTCTTTTGGGTTCAAAACAAAAATTGCAGAAGAAAAAATCGCTCTCATGAGTATCAATGCTTTCAAGCTGATAGGAATTAGCACAAAGATGAAGAGGATTCTTGGAAATCAGAATTTCCCAGTTCTTTTGTTAGGACTTTAAGGACAAAACGCTGAAAGTACATGTCCACACACCATGTGATGTAGTCCCCTCCCCAGTATCTCGTGGTGCCCAGGATATCAGGAGTTATCCTTCAGTATCTCACGCAAGCCTCCAGATTCTAGGAGCTTAATGAACCGTGCACTAAATACACATGAGAAACGAGAGACCATATAACAAAGCAAACATAATCGAATCAAAAAGAATCAACAGGAAATTTGTTGAAATACGATATATATGGGACAAGCTATCAAAACCCACAAATTGGTACACCCTCTGTACTAGGCTCGAAATTAGGGGTTGCTTTTAGGGGAAGAGGAGGATGCATATCGTTCATGCTGTGTACAAGTTTCTAAATGTAACACCTAGTGTTTCATTTAGGAACTATTCAAACTATACAATCCATAATCCCTGCATTATAGAAATGACGTTAAAAAAAGTTTAGAACATCTCTTCTTAGAGACTTGTCTTTAACAGAAGGTCCTTTTTTAGAATAGGTACTAAATGAATCGAATCACAAACAAACTGTTTCTTACATTTTGTAGCATGAACGCGTATATACCTCACCTTGAAGTCAAATTGAAGTTGTATGTATGATTTTCTTTGTGGTGAAGCACAAGGCCTCTTCACAATTTTTGTGGGTAGCGCAGCATTACTAAGAGCCTCCTTTACATTTCGAATTATTCTATTACATTAATTTCTTTTTACTCTGGTAATGCCGCCACTGGTCGTTACTCATACAAATAACTACTCATTTTTCCTCACGAGGTATGAGTGGACCCCGAACATCCAAGTACAGAGCAGAAAAATTCCTGCCCCGCTGGGGATCGAACCCAGGTCACCGTGCGTGCAATGCCTAGCGCGCTAACTCACTCTGCCACGGTGACTACTAGTCAAATTGAAGTTTATTAACAGAATTGAAAGAAATCGTATTATTTTATGGACAACTTCTGTGGAAAAAGGTGCCATATCTCTTTGAACAAACCTTTAACACGTTCGTTACCGAACGGCCACATGTGGCCGTTATCAAAATTTTAACGAGGGACCGAAACACACATGTGGCCGTTATCAAAATTTTAACGAGGGACCGGACATCCATATATGGCCTTTTTGAGGTAGGTTGTTAGTATTAGAACAGATATAGAATCGATTCTTGTACAAATACGATGCCAAATATGCAAAAAAAATCATTTTGGTACCCAGGATGCAACAGCGACTTTACCGCCTGGTCCCTACGTAAAACTTGAAAAAATTGGCTTGGTAACGAACGTGTTAAAAGAAAGGCTTCCAAATTGAATCTCCTGAAATTAATCCTGATAAGTAAATTCATCACAGTTCCACAATAGGGATCATTTTGATGTTGGAGCCACCAACTGAATTCGCCATTGAACCATCCTGGAGGAGTTGTTTTTCAATGTCCAGGAAATTCAGTAGTGTAGAAACCCTCTAATTAATGAAACCCATTAAGAATGGAATAAGAATATCTAAAATGGTTTGTTTTTGATAGAATTCGATTCAAAAGTGGTCAGAAGACTTAGCAACCAAGTGACTGATTTCGATTTAAAATCATTTTGATTCGGATTCATTTTTAAGGAACTTTGATTCAAATTAGTTGAAGGATTTCTTTTCTATCAAGAACTAATCTGTGTAGGCGCGTCCGACATTCTATCGACGATGTCCCTCTTAAATTTTAATTGAATCTTAAATACACGCGGGATAAGAGAAATAGCCTTACGAGATCTAAATAGGAGAAGATTATCCACAGAAACTAGTTACGCTAGAAAGAACAGCTCTGAAAATAATCAATTTAAAATCAATAATAGAAAAAGTTGCTTCAAATGAACCGTGAACAGAGTGGCTGGGAAATGTTGGATCCGTGCTTATCATGTCACCAAAAAATGTGGAATTCTGAGTGTTAGTTTTTTTAACAGCATTATTGAGCCCACATGGTTTGGTTTTGTGGCAATTTAGTATCTACAAACCAACTACTTTTAACTACAAACCAGCACAGAAGGAAATCAAATTTACCCAAGGAAAGGTTATTCTATGAATAGTTTCTCTTCAAATTCTTATTTATTGATATCATTTAGCTGTTCATATTCATTAATCTGGATTATTAGTTGATCTGATTAATGTTGAATAATTTCCAAATCTACTAGTTATACTTTCAGCCGTGCAGTGGGCACAGTAGAAGCAATGAAATGACTGGAATCAGCATGACATAGGCTCCCAAGATTCTTTCATCTACATAATGTTTGCCTTTCTCTTCCCACTTTTGAAACACCCGGTGATTCTGATTATCGTTAAGCATCTTGACTGATGGGCCGGTTCTCTGGCTGCATGACGATGGTACTTCAGTTCAATTCCCATTTAGATTTTTTGTTTCTTGATGCTTCATGGCCCGAGGCTGTGGAGTTCAAAATGAGACTGCATCAGAGCCTTCTTCTCTTGAATGTCTTGTTTCTTTATCCTCAACAGTGTGTCCTTGTGAAACGATGGCTTTGAGTAGTCGGGCTCTAAAGTATGGGACTAGAGTTGTTTTCTTTTATCATCTTGTTTGTAGATGTGGCTGTAAATCTGTTTCGATACAGCCATCAACATGATGTTTTCCAACCCTCACGATCCTGGATGTTAGTACTATAAAAAAATCTAATTTAATCAGGTGATTTAATAAGAAGAGGAAAGACTAATATAGAAAGTATAGTTTATTTCTTCTTATAAAAAGTTTGTGTGTTTATTGGTCTGAACACTTATGCCTGTCTGGCGCACTGAAGGTACTTTATCTTGAGTTTTCTCGTCCACGTTTGGATGTGGCATTGTGTTCAAATCAGTTTTTGACAAGATCGTTGTTACATGTCCATCAAGTCACTTTCCAGACTTCAAAATCCGCAATTTATGTGCAATTCCGGTTTATATCGAAAGATTCATGACTTCTTTTTTGTTAGTTTCATGTTTGCTTTTATTTATACTTGTGGAATGACATAATCTGTCTGCGTGCAGAGACGTGTCTTGTGCCATCTTTAGGAGTCCAGCCATACCTGAAATTTAAACTCATTTCAGTGCAGTGCTGATGGACATACCACTTCAAATATTTCTTGTCTAATTACTTTTTAATGACACATCTTTATCTCTTGTTTCAAACAATATGCCATTAAAGCTACCTCACTAATTTTAGGCAAAAATTCTCCATGCGTAAGATTGCTGAAGATAAAGACTTTTTTATGGGCGAATTAACAGTAATGATAGACGACGTACTAAATGGCCTCCTGTATGTGTGGCTCAAATAAGACTCGAGTTCAGACGAATTTATATTTGTAATTATGTCTGGTGCTTTATCTTCTGGGCTTACTTCGTAGGAGTCTATATGATGGAATGTCTGAAGAAAAATGACATTGTTTTGTTATTTTGGATTTTACTATTAGTGTTCGATATCTCTCTGTTCTTTACTTCTGTCCCCTGAAAACTTTATGATGTATTTTCCATCGAAATAATGTTTACTCATATCATGATGTATCATATTTCTTAACGACTTCACATTAACATCTCTTCAAACAACCATCGCTTGGTTTTCCATCAAAGAAGTTCCCATCACAACCCGATAGCCACTTATACGTTAACTCTTATGTTCAATGTGCCTTAACCTACAACATTACTCTTATTAATGTTATGATGGAACATCATCTACCCAAACATGATTCTACAATGTACTTATTATACTTTCTAATTAACATACGCTGGTACTACAAACCTTCAGCGCAAACAATTATTGCTCCTCTTTGCCACATAAATCACTTACTTTAAACTATTACCCGAGTTGACTGCGGGTAGGCTGCAGTTATTGCACATCGGAAGCAACATAGAAGAGGAGTGCATAAATTAGAAGCTCTTCTGTGTGCCTGCTCCACGCCACAGATGTGTGAAATCTATTCATCGTATAGATCAGTTTTACGTCATATTGTTCAACTGCTGATTCAGGTTATTTTCGATGAACGAATGACATTAGGAGCACATGAATTTGGGAACTGAAATGGTCAATGGATTTTTTTTTATAAAGAGTATGGTAAGAAAACACAAGGCCTGCGAAATCCCTCATGTATGTATATTTTCTTGGTCTAGCCAAAGCTTCTTTATGTCAGCTGATAAAAGTTATCTAAGGTGTACAACAAAGAGGCAATTGCTTGTTATGAGTAATAATCGGAAACACTTTGAAATTGAGAGAGAAATACTTTTCTGAAAAAAAAATACCATAAAAAATTCACAGCCTTGCAGTTGAACCTACGATATGTGAATTCGTGAACCCACAGTATCTGAACCCAGTCAGTCGCTCTCTCGTCTGGGGCACTGGCTAAATCACCGCTTACAGTGCTTACACCTATAGATCGGGCAGATCATCAATCATCTAGCTACTGGCTTGTTTGCCCAGGCTCATGACTTATTGGCCAGTTTCTATACTCAAGTCCGGTTTAATCCAATGTTTGTTATGAATCGCCCGAGATTATCTTAAATAATCCTCGGTTTTTTATCTGGCCTCTTGGAAACAAGTTTTAAATCTGTTCTCGTATTCTTCTCCCCGGCTGCTGCTAGTTAACTCTTCTATTGTGATCTCTTGAAGGCATCCATCTCCTCCATCAAATTGTGATTTAATGAGTCGCTTTTCTGAGACAGGAGCTGATTTCTGTTTATCCTTTCTGTTCTGTTACTCTTCTTCATCTTCTTCTTAGAGTACCTATTTTCTTTAAACACTCAACTGTTCAATTTTTAGTGTTCTTTTGAAACTGGCTTCATTGTGTGTGATTATTGTTTCATCACGTGCATGATTATGATTTGCTATAGTTTCCGTATTTAGAGATAGCGTTCTTCACATTCCTAATATCTTTGGAATATTTTGGCACTACCAATGACATTGAATTGTTATAATAGCTAAGGTAGCCATAATGATTTACGTAAGAAACGATAGTAGTGTTTCACGTCCGTTAACTAATGAAGGGTTTACAAATGAATAAAACATATAGACCCTTCTTTTGTTTGTTCAACTTATTTCTCAATTTATTGACGATTCTTTCCATCGTCGTTCTGCCTAGATCCTTTTCAATAATTGCCTTATCATTATGTCAAAATTACACAAACCTTTCTTTCTAAAATACCCGAGCATTGAGTCTCGAACCACTGACCTATAGGTTAAGAGTCCGCCATCTTAAAGATCGAGCTACTGAGGTCAGTATATTCCTCACAGTTCACGATCTCTTGGAGTTTTCAATATATTAACTTCTCAAGAGTTAAGATATATGAACTGACCAACAGTTGAGATATTAGAGAGATAAAAAGCTTCCAGTTTGTAGATTTGCCCGCGGCATCCTCCGAGCAACAATACCAAATGAAATCCATCATAATCAGACCAGTACGAGTGTCCGAGGTCTGAATGGGCTGGGCGCCCTTTTTGGTTCCCTTGTCCGCTGATGGGTCCCCTGTACATCATTTTTAGTGGTAGTTGGTGAAAACAAAATAATAATTATACTTAAGAGGTAAATGAATGATATGGTATCATTGATAGCAAGTGCTACTATGTAATCGTTGAATCATTTTATTTGTTGACGTTCAACTTGAACACTATGAAAGTCTTCAGGGTTTGTTTGTCTGAAAAGAAAAGAGATGTGATTAGATAAATATAATGCAAAATAGATGCTCAAATATGTTTCAATAACACCATAGGAAGTCTTTTAATTGTTTTGGATTTCAAGTATTTCTTAAATCTCTAACGTCATTAGAATAAGTATCTAAAATCGAGATGGAATCACACGTAAGTGGCTTCTGGAAAACTTTATTCTCTTCTAATAAAATTCGTCCCTCAAAGATATTTTAGAAATTCAATCCAAGAAATTACACTCAAGATGAAGATCACGATAGAGCAATGTTCAATGGAAAGATGGTCTCTAGTTCAGCACCGAGTTGAGGTCTGGGCAGACATGGAAGAGCTTACAGAATGTGGCTTGTCAGTTCATTGGTAACATCAAGGTCGTTTATCTTCGGAGACTTGAAGACCACAAAATATGTCTTCTAGTATTAATCAAGTTAGTTAATGATGTTCGGTGCACAGGCAGAGAGAAAACTGGACGCACCAGGAAAATCAAACGCCAAGTACGGCGATCTTCTTGGCGGGAATTGTGTATCGGAAAATGCACATATGAATAATCTTTGTTGCCTATGAAGTGTAATGAAGAATGTAATGATTCAGTTTCTTATTCTACAATTGGGTCTGTTCTTCTTGTATCATATCTTTTGCAATCTGCAAGTATTTCATTCTGTTTGATCCTGAAAACTACTGTTAGGATTTCAATGTTTTTGACAGGTTCAATTGATACCTTTTTGCCGATGAATATAATTTGGAAATTCAATTCTTATATTTTTTCATCTCTATTGACTGTACTTTTGGCAAAAGTTCTTTTGTCGAAACTTGGTGGTCTTCAGGTTCATTCCTCCCATTATCTGATGGTAACTATTTTATGATTCTTTTGTTGATTTCATATTTATTTCATAAACTTGGCGTTCTCGAGCACGTCTTTGATCTCCTGATAAACCCGAGAACACTCTTTAAAAGCTGTGATGTTCGCTCGTATATTTTATGAAGCACTCTG
This sequence comes from Bactericera cockerelli, assembly GCA_024516035.1. NCBI lineage: Eukaryota > Metazoa > Arthropoda > Insecta > Hemiptera > Triozidae > Bactericera > Bactericera cockerelli. The sequence goes on from CM044960.1 coordinate 29,320,192, forward strand.
TTCCTTTCTTTCCCGTGTTAATTATTCATTTTCTTCTGCATCAGGCATAGCAGAGATATCTGGTATCCTCTTCATAGATAGGAATGATAGAATGGGCGTTCACTCTTGTAACTTTGTAATGATAAAATAGATTGGAACTACTTTGTCTATCTTGGTGCATCTGTAATCGTCTGTGAAGTTCATTGAGTATCTCATTTAGTTGTATCTTTTTGATTATCTCGTTTGGCTTTTGACGATCTTGGCATTCATTGTGTGAGTACATATCATGTGTATCATTTGCTAACAGCATTTTTAAAATGTTTTTTTTTTTTTTTTTAATACAACCAGCAGACACGTCTTACAGTTTTATATTATTTTAAAATAAACCCTTTTATTATTTTCTTATTAATAATTTTATTAAATTTCAAGGATTATAGGTTTTACGTCATGATACTAAAGTAGTAATATAGTGCTCATGAATATCCCTGATGGAAATCGCCACCATTACACCTACATAATTATTCTCTTGTGTATGAATGAAAGGAGAAGACTTCATCCTACAGTTCATGTTTTAAAAATGTTCAAAAATTTCAAAAAGGCTAGCATAATTATTTACAAAATAATAGTCACTCGTTTTTCCAAATAATATCAGTATAAACAGAAGTATAATATTACTTGTTTTATAAGTATACCAACATAAATAATTAATTAGTGTTCATATATCCATTGGGTGGACTAGTCTGTGTCCCTTGATCATGTCAACCATTTCCATATCTATCTTCATTTAATTCATTCACATCAAACTAGAAGTATTTGACCCTATAATCTTGGGTTTCATCTCAGGATTCCAAAGAATTTGATCTCAGTATCTAGTGTACTCATGTCATCTATAATATCTATACCGATGGTCATCCTTTTGAATCGTATCAGGTATCAACGTTTACTGTCGATCATCTCATGACCGACATTATCGCAGTCTGGTAATCTCTGACCATCTTGTCTAATGGGGGTATTTAGAGTCTTATCCCTTTCATTCACTGTTCAATCCGTCACTTTAAAATACTCTAAATTAGAAGAAGCTTCACAGTCAACATTGTGAATAATCATGTGATCCATTCTTTGTTTAACATTTTTGCTCGTTTGAGTGATTGAGAAATTAGTTTTGGACATTACTGCCTTGCAAATCACCGATGTCAATGGTGACAATCAAGTCAGATGAACAAAGTAAGTACCAATAGAATCAATCTTTCTGATAAAGTACTAAAGTATAATTTTACAGTTACTTCCTCTAGCCATGAATGTTTCATCTCCTACTGATTCTCTTGTAGCTAAATCCCCGTGCGGGTATCACCACGGACAATGTGCTTATCATAATCAACAGGTTGTGTTCTCACATCCTTATCCACCTCATCATTAATAGATACAATTAGCACGGCTGCACTATCCAGCATAATTATTATTAATGAACGATCAATAGTGCGAGCATTAAGGTCTATATCTTGGATAATAAATTAGCTCTTTCCTCACTGCCTTATTCATTCACCTCTTCTTCTCGTTTATCTTTAACTACTCATTATGTATGCATTTTATATCTTCTAATAGCGCAAGCAGATATTCTTCTTTAGTGTTTTTTAACAATATATTTCTTTTATAGATGTTCCACGGATGGATATAGACGTCTTTATTTTTGTTTACATATGGCCGGATACACGGCTTGTGTAGCTGATGTATGTCTATATGTATTGTCGAACAAAATGGAAGCTGTGTTTATATAGTCGATTTTTTTATTGTTTTAGATTTTATGAGTGTTTCCTCTGGTCGATTCTCTTATTTTATCGTCAATGATGTTGTTGCTGCTGTTTTAAATTGAATTATGTGTTTGAAATTATACCATTTTGAATGCTGTTGCATTCGTGTGCTACCGTTGCTTGCTGCTAGAAATATGGGATAGCAATGGCCATGCCAAATAACTCATCAATTTTACTATCAAAGAACATTAAAAACTATTTTAGAAATATTAATATGTATAAAACCTTGAAGAAATAAATATATTTGTTGTCACGGATTAATGTCATGTGGCAATAGACAAAAATATAAGTATTAAAAAATAAATAAATTTAACACCAAGGACGGCACACTAACTCGACTAACTGCTTAGGACTTAGGCTGTGTCTTCAGACGAACTGTTAGCCCACCCTCAGTAGCTCAATTCCTTCTAACAAGCTAATCACAGTCCAGGCACGCTGGCTATTACTCAACAAGGCATGTCCTTAACGAAAGTAAAGGAATGTGCGCCCAGGAACCTCTCGAACATAACTTCATGTGTGACATATTTTAATGAATAACTTTCGCAACCAAAAGTCGCAGTATATTTACACATAATATAAAACAAACAAACATGTACATAATAGAAGAGTAACTTTACATGAAAAAAAAACTTACAGTAACAATTTACATAAATGAAGCATGTAGAATGATGAAGAAGATTACAATTTTAAATAACTGTACATAAACCCCCCCTTTTTTTTTATATGTCCCATACATGTATATATAATATGCTTTTTTTCAATTATGTACATAATATTACATCTATATATTCATCTCTCTCACATATATCATATACATGCAGGCACATACAACAATCATACATACTTACACAACCATACATACATATCCATACACCCATATACTCCCATATATACATACTTTTATATACATCCTCTATATGTATAAGTATATACATCTATCAACACAATACACATATGTGGGTGTACCCAACCCACATCCACACACCCATGTATACATACTCTATATGTATAATGTATATACATCTATCAACACAATATACCTATATGTACACACACCACACCACACACAAACACACATACACCCACATATTCACACACCCACACATTCTCACACACACACACACATTCTCACACACACACACATATACACACACACCACATACAAACACACATACATTCATATTCACACACCCACACATTCACACACACACACACACACACACACACACCAAAACATACACACACCTATGTATATTGATATACCTTATTTTACATAATTATTGAATATCTAGATCTAGGTTGGACAGTAGGATTGTGAGGGTGGAATCTCCAATATGTGTGTCTAGATGATATCTATCCATGATTTGCATGTTGCATATATTGCAGTAGCAGTCTTCATAGGTGGTGTGATATATTTTCTTGTTGCATATTTTGTGGTGGAAACCATGTACAGTATATCTTGCCAGTAGATGTCTATTGATTTGGCCGTATTTCTTCCAGATGTTGGTTTTGAATAGGGGACCCTCGGTGTAGTTTGCAATAGTGAAGGCCATGTTCTTATCTTCCACTCTTCTTTTATATTCTCTAATCTGGTTTTCATCTATGAGTTCTTGGTATTTATTTATCACTTCTATTCCAAATCTGTCAGCTTCTACCATGTGTAGTACCAGTGTGTTTGATGAACTTTTATGAACACCTAGAGCTTTTTTGTAGTATTTGGCTTTAATTTTGTCTAGTTTTAGTAGTTGTTGGCTAGTTATGTATTTTGCAATGATTTTAAAACAATAGGTGATTATTGGCCAGATTTTCATATAAAATATTCTATGGATGGTGTCTATACTCAGCTGCTGCATGTTTTTGATGGTCCCTATAGCATGGCTGGCTTTTATGCATTTCATTTGTATCTGTTTGGTAATTGTGAGTGATGGTTGCATGGTCACTCCTAAATATTGGTATTCATTAACAAATTCTATGTTCTTGTTGTTTATATGTAATTGGTCTGCTTGACTTAATTTGCCACCTTTTCTAAATTTTATAACTTTGGTTTTGTTTAAGTTGATTACTAGTTTATGTTCTGAGCACCAGGTGTAGAGTCGGTTCAATGATTCTTGAAGCAATGATATGTTGTTTGAGTATATGGCCAGATCATCAGCAAACATTAAGGTTTTTACTTCCGATGAAGATTTTATTATGTCTGGTAGAGGTAAAACATAAATTATGAAGAGAGTTGGGCTTAGTGGATCTCCTTGTATCACACCAATGTTTTGTTTAATGATCTGTTGAGAGGTTTCTATGCCATTATCAATTTTGAGGAAATTTGATTTTAAGATGTTTTTGACTGAGTTGTAGATTTTTCCTTTTATGCCGGTATCTTTGATTTTAGCCAGGAGAATGTTTCTGTCTATAGAATCGAAGGCTTTTTGGAAATCAACAAATATACAGTACATTTTGCCTTTAGGTTTAGATAAGTTGTTTTCAATGTCAGAGCGGATAATTTCTATGGCTTGTTCACAGTTTTTTTTCATTACGGAAACCATATTGTTCATGTGGGAGTTTCTGATCTATGTTCTTAATGATTCTATTATTTATGATTTTTGTGAATAATTTGTATGTCACTGACATCAGGGCTATACCTCTATACATGTTTGGATCTTTAGTGTCTCCTTTACCTTTGTACAAAGTCTTCAATTTTGCAATCCTCCAATTTTTTGAGATCTCTCCTTTATCTAAAAGGTTGTTCAAATATATCAGCCACCATTCTTGAAAATAATCAAATGTTTTCTTTATGTGTTCATTGAAAATCTGATCTAAACCTGCTGCTTTCTTTGTCTTGAGTGATTTGATGGCTTGTTGTATTTCTGCTAGAGTGATTTCATGGTTATACCATTCGTTATTGGTTGTTTCCGAGCATATTTCATCATCATTGCTTTCTTCAATATTAACATTTAGTAAGTCATTGAAATGTTTATCTAGTGTGGCTATGGTCAATGCTGGGCTTCCAAATGACTTTTCAAACATTTCCCATGGTTTAGATTGGGCTTCTCTACATTTCTTTAAAACTTCATTTTCTTCATACATTTTTCTCTTGTTTTTTAATAGACTTTTATATTCTTTTCTGCATGCAATTTTCTCAGCGGGTGTACTTTGATTGGTCATTGATATCAAAACTTTTTGTTTCATTTTCCTGCATTCCTCATCAAACCAGGGTTTATGTTGTTTTGGTATTTTAGGATTCTTCTTAGAGGCTTGATTTAATATCTTTGTAAAATTTTCAATATCATTTATATTTTCAGGGGATAATTGTGATGTACGGTGATTTCCTTGTATTTTGAGAATATCAATGTTTCTTGACATTTTTTGGGAAATTGTTGGGTCAACTGTTATTTTTGAGCTGTATTTTACTCTAATTGTTGACTTGACCCTTTGATGTTTTTTAAGAGGGTCCAACAGTATTGTATTTTCTTTAACTACTTTGGATTTTCTTGATTTTATGAAAATTAAGTCAATGCAACTTTGACCATTATGTGCAATGTATGTGTATTCAGTAGATTTATTTACTAATCTAAAGTGATTTGCATTTAGAAGGTTTATAAGTGTATTGCCTTTGTGGTTTGAGGTGTCTATTCTGCAGTTAAAATCACCTAGTATAATACAGGTGTCTGATTTCAGTTTATTTATATCTTCTGTTATATCTTGTACTATATCTGTAATATCGGTTGTTGGGTTGAAATAGTAGCATATAACTTCTCCAAAGTTTGTGGTGCAGTGTATTTTGTTTCTTGTGAAATTACTTACTTCAAGATTTACATAGGGTTTTGAGTATACTGTGATTCCACCTACTGGTCTGCCTCTTTCTAGTTTTTCAGCTGGCACATGTGAACAATAGTAGCCTGTGAGTGAAGGTGGGGCATCAGTGCACATTGTTTCAGTGAGGAAGATGATATCAGCATTTTGGAAAAGATGGAAATTAGTTTGTGGTGAATCAACTACTGTGTTTTTTAGACCTTCTATATTCCAATTTATAATGTTTAAAAGTTTGTATTTGTTGCTTTGACCTCTGTTTTTTTCTTGATTTGGTTTCTCCTTTGGCTATATCTGGGATTTTTATTTCTGGATAACCATTGACACTTTTTAGACATGTGTTTGAAATTATTTTATTTTTTAATGATAATAATTGGTCTCTTGAGTATTCAACTTTACACATTTTGGTACTGTTATTTTGGAAAAAAATTTTTTTTATAGTTTCTAGTGTAAGTATAATTTAGGGAGTTATTTATTTCAAATATAAATCTGGTGTTAGAAACTTTTGAAACTTTGAGGGGTAGGTAATACAGTAATTTAAATTTGTATATAAGACAAAGACAACACGAAATAAAAGAAAATTATTAAAATAGAAAGAAATTCGCGTGATACTGCGCGACCGTCCGGTGCGGCAGCTCGCTCGATCTTTTTCATAGTACGAAAGTAATGTGTGACATATTGTTACCACATCATCTTAACTACCACTGAGGGTCTCACTATTTTTTTTTTTTTTTCGTCATTATAACATTTTTATCATCCTTACCACCATCTTACTGGTATTGTTATCTACAAATGTATATAGAACTAGATTATTGTCATTTGAGTAATCTTCAGCATTACTACAATTGTAACGAATTATCTTTATTCTTATTAGAACTTCTTTTCGTTCATTATTATTATCTGTAGCACCAGCACCAACTAACACCATTATTATCATATGAATCGTCATAATCATCAGCGTTTACCCTTCTTCTAATTTTAACGTCTATTAGTTTGTCATCATTATCCGTAGCAGCATCGTTAACACTATTACAACCATCATTTTTACCGTTGGTATTATCATTATTATCTGTAGCACCAGCACCAACTAATACCATTATTATCATATGAATCGTCATAATCACTTGGTCATAATCAGTATTATCACTTGGTATAACTTCTCCTTTTTGGTTCACTTTTTATCTCTCCGGGGTCCTCAAGTACCACCGGGGGATTGGGTACCGGGTCCAAAATAAATATACTTGACGCGGCCAGGCGACCACCCGCATACCTCAAGGAACTTGGGTGAGAGTGCGACCAGAATATCTAAGAGGTTTTTACTAATTCGTTTTAATATGATGAGGTATCGGTTAGAGTTGTTGGTTGGTCTCTCTCTTTGTCCATCGAGTGGTGGTGGAATGGTGGTTTGTATTTTGACTCTGCCAGTGGTGGACTGAGATTATAATTATGTTGTTGTCGTTGTAGCCAGCTTGGCTACAACTGGAGGGGTGAGTGATGGTCTCCAGCCAACTTTATTTCAAAGTTGGCTCGTCCTGAACTACATATTTCTATGTGCGATCAACTATCATGAGGACTTGGACTTTTCTGTACAAGCCATTAAACCCTTAGGAAACTGCAAGCTAGCCTGGCTTGTAAAGGTTGGCTAGTCTGTTCTCTGTTTATAGAGATTATATTATGTTGAGATGTATTAGTATAATTTGTAAGAATTAGTTCATAATTGAGAAAGTGCATTTACACAATTGTATTACATGTGAAAGGTGTTATTCAAAACACTGAAATAGAAACAACAACAACTGAAGTTGGAGTACTCTTTAAAAAAGCCAATTTGCATTTTATCGTTTTTGTATTATACATCAATAATTTATTTCTTTACCATTCCTCTGGTCCATAGTCATCAAGAATTGACGGGAACAACTCTCATTTAACAGATTCTACTTCTTATAATTTTATCTTGCATTTTATCTTATAATTTTATTTTAATTTTATCTCATGAGAAGCGCTTGGCCCTACTGAGACCAGCAGGTTCTCAGTCTGGCGTTCGCCACTGCAGTGATAAATAAATAACATAAATCCTACAACAATACTCAATACATAGATTGAATACACTTCCCAATGTGTAGGTACATACATAAATACATCGCACATAATATACCATACCTCTCATAATATACTCATACTGAAGAATGCCCAAACTCAAACAAATCACCTGTTCAGAATATTTTTTGGAAGGCTTCCATATTGGATAAACTGCCAGCAAGGACTGGACTGAGGACCCGCATTCACCAAGATCGAAAGTTATTGCTCTGTTCAGATTCGAAGTGTTCTCCTGTGGTTCTGGTTTGACCCTTGACTTGGAAGGACGCGTTTACAATAAGGTTTTCGCGTCCGTCGACAGTGCCTGTTCGAAAGGTCTCGATCACATGTTCGACTAATTCTCCGTTGATCATTAAAATAACTCAGTATTAAATACTTCTGAATTTGAGAATCTTATTAGACATCATAATATCTCAAAAAGGAACACCGAATGTTGGTGTACAATTTTACAATTCCATACTTTTCTCCATGGTGTCAAAAAACTTTGAATTTTTCCTGGGAAATGGAATTCCAGAAAGGAGAATGATCACAGAAAGGTTAAGGTGAATCTTGACATGTGTCTGTTTGCTTCATAAATTTATATTTGAGGAAAAAGGTATTCTCAAAGTTCAACAGACGCATACAAAAATATTATATCAGTAATACAAAACCTTTTATGATATTTTTGTGAAACTCAATAGGACATTCTTGATTGTCCATTTCAATGTTCTTGCATCAAGTTCTTGAAAGTTTAAATGATTTTGGAGTCCCTGTTGCTCCTTTGAGGTTCTGGATTCTTGACCCTCCCTTGATTTTAAAATTCAATTTCACAAAGACCAAATTTAATCAGAGTCAGTTCATATACAATAACTTGACTTCTTATCATGTCGAGTCAACATTTCTCCAAATGACACTCGTAGTCCATAGTTCACGCAACAGTTTCGTCTGTTTTTTACTCCTCAATTATTATTAATGATGTGTGATACACACGAAGTTTTATATGCTTAATGGCTACGATATACCAGCTCCATTTTCGTACATCACATGTACATAATTATTCACATGAGTTGATGTGTTCATATCACATCCTCAGGATCAGGAGGTTAATTTCTTTCTACCGATCCACTTCCGTTCCTGGCCCGTCTGCAGCAGTCTGTTTCTATTCATTCCATAAACCTGTCTGAGATGTTGTTTGTTTCTAGAACTGTAAGCTTCTTTAATTTAATTAAGGGATAATTAAAACCAGCGTAATGATAGGTTCGATTATCTAGTTTTTTCTCATGTGATAGATTCCACGCACTTGTGCAGCAAGACTGATTTTTGCAATGTGAGTGATTGGCCAGTCGGTTTGAATCGGCACAATTTGTCGGTATTTGTAGACAAACAATGTAGAAAACGAGCTTTCTGATAGAAAATGTTTCATTCTGTACACGTTGTGTTGAATTCCTTTGACAAAGTTGTTTTTCTTCTGCAAAATACACGGACAAAGAGCAATGAACTTAATTTGCAAGGAACCGAGAAAAGAGCAAATTAGCTTTTGTTTATCCAGCCCTTTGTTGGCAGAAGAGTCCTTTTCATCCTGGAAATTTTAAAGCGTTAAGAACAAAGAAATGACAACATGGAGCACAAAATTAAACACAACCAAACTTCAGAAAGTTTTGGGAAAAGGTTGTGGTCAGTTGGAAGTAGATTGTACTGCTTGATTAAGAACGAATAAAGGTTCTTTTACACGGGAATAAACCTCCTCAATCATGTCATATTTGCAGTTTTTTCATACAGAATGCCTTGTATTCATGTCAGTGAAAGAATATGCTAACTATTAATTTAAGAAAAATTAATTCACCTTGCTATGTTAGGAATAAGAATAACATCTTCCTCATATTTAAAAAAAGTAAATTTTATATTTTCCTCTTTGACCCAAATTTTCGGTTCCAGACCTAGAAATCTTAAAACTGACCATTACAAAGCTACAAGTAGAAGTCCAGTATGAGTCAGAAAGAACAGCCCCGCAATAACTGTAATTAACCTTTTGTTTTCCCAAGTGAGAAAACACAAAGTCAAACACATGAGGCGTCTCAGGTTAAGTTCATGTTTATTTTCCATGCAAACCTTCACGAAGGGCATAAAGGCTGAGGTTTCTTCCATTCATACATACCCGGGGCCTTTGTGCGGAACATCCGAGAGCGTTTTGTGTGCATAGGTGCATGCATGTACCGAGATGTGCATTTGAAAAGACGAAGAGGCAAAGGCGACCTTTTGTTTGAACAAAAGACGCAGGGAAACAAGATAAAAAGGCACTTTGACAAATTGAAGAAATGGAGAAACAAAGAGAAGGCCTACTCAGCGACGAGTCTGCGCCGATATCTGTCTCTGGATTTTCCATTTTCTCTGACCTTTGTAAACTCTGAAACGGCTTTTATACACACTAACTTGAGTCCATACATAAGTTTGTAAAGAGATAAATTTACCTCTTCCATTTCAGTACGTATGTTATTGAACTATCCGATTGATTTTCCAAATTTACATATCTCTCAATTAATTAAGAGGAAATTCAATCTCTTTCAGCAAAAATCAAGCATACTTGTCAAAACTATATGATTCAATTGTAATGACTTCATTGTAAAAGAGTGAGCTGAAATGTTACCTAAGTGCCAACATATTTTTCAACCAGCTGGACCATCTAATGCCTTCGTGATAGTGTTCATTCTGATGGTGGTTATTGTCCACCAATTCACCACACATATTAGCCATGATTATCCTCACCATGATTAGGTTCTGGACCACTCTACCTCTTGTTTTGATGTCTTTATATTCTTCGCATGAGATCTCATGAGGCGAACCATCTCAAATCATGTTATATCCATTGAGTCGTGGGAAATTCAATTTTCCGAGGAAATTTCGACTCAGCATACCGTGATACAGGTTACAATGCACTTCCAGTGATTGAATTTTTTGACCTGTAATAACTGAATAATGGCGATGAATTTGGCACCGCTACCTGCCATTTTCAGTACTTTCCATAACCTAGAGTTGCGCAGTTACTATAATAATGTACTTGTTTAATATAATGTGCATTTATCTTATCACACCGTTCTCACCGTTCAGAGACAGATTTGTACGGACCAAATCAGTAACTGTCCCAAATTAATAGATGTCCAGAGTGACGTGATTCTTTTTTATCACTCCTTTATTTGGGTTGCAGAACTCTGTGGTAGATAGTAAATCGTTACTATCATTACTCATTCACAAAGGAGTTTTTTTTCTGTACCAGATATCTTCGATGTGGATAATCCTGTCAATCTTTGTACCAAAGGCGAAGTTTAAACGCCTTACTATTTCAAAAGAGCTTTCTGTCGCGCTGGGATTACTTAAAAATTGCAAATTCATGTTTGACAAATTACAGCTCTAAAATGACTGCAAATGCAGCGATTTCATATCTCATACATCCTGAGTCAGCAACACTAGAAACCGACAAAACACAGCTCTAAATCGCAGCGATTTCAAATCCCATACAGCCTGATATTCCTGATTCAGCAAAGTTGGTAGCTCATGCATGCTCGGTTTGATTATCAAGAACATGTTTGTACTTGGGAGGCTCGCGGTGTTTGCTCTTGTAGCAACCGGCTTGCTAACTTGCGAACTTGCATCGGCTCTTCTTTCCTTCGACACAGCAAGTGTTGCGACTCTACATAGGCATGGCGGGGAACTAGTTTCTTCAGCTAGAGTCTCTAGCTAGAACCGAGCCTTTCCTTTGATTCGCCTGGTGACGCGATACCACGGTGGCGCTTACCTCAAGACTAGATACTTGATCGGTTATAAATCAGTGAATAAGAAGGACGAGATCTACGATTGGCCAGAAGATGAAGCGTTGATTTTAATCAGAGATACTTATCACGGATATACTTGGTTTTTATCATCCGTATTTGTTTTGCAGCTATTATTAGACAATGATCTGCTTCATCGAGCGACGCGGACTTGTATTACAGCTATGAAGCAGTGGAGTCATTTTTGTATGATGCTATAATGTCTTATTTAATGATATTGATTTAGTGTTAGTTTGATTTTGATAAGTGCATAGAGCTATATTGGTTTACTGACACTAAAGGCTTTATTTTGTGTTATTGATTTAGTATTAGCCTGTTTGACTTAGATTATAATACAACGCGAGCTATAATGACTAAATATGACGGATGGTTTGATAACGCTGTATTGTACGGATTTCATTTTAATGTTTGCATTGATCAGATTGATTCAATACACGAGTGAGTAAAGTAAATATTTACTTTTGAACATTTTGATTTCATTTACTAGAATGGTTTTTTTTTTCTACACTACGTTTTTTGTGGACATTTATCATAATTTGATAGGCCATCTGTGCTACCAGTCAGTCCAAAATTCAACGGTATCCAATCGGTTCGGTTCCCAGGTGAACTCAATTGATCCCCTATATAATTAACCAAGTTATTTCAAGTTTTTTCTTCTTTCCAATTCCAACTCTTGTTTCGTTAAAACTGGGTCTAACATATAAATGAACTATTAACGAAATTGAATAGCCATTATTATTTTGGTTGAAAAGAAAGCCATTGAAATCCTAACAAATCTCGTACACACACGAGACTCATTTCTCAATAACCAAAACCAATTCTACGCGTCCAATATACATGTACATGTAGAGAGAATTTAAAACCAAACAAACAAATCTAATTAACAAAGATAAAATAAAAGAAGAAAAAAAAAAAAAAAAAAAAAAACATACAATACAACAAACATGGATAACGCACACATGAGTTTTTGAACATAAATGTTCTGGTTCAGGATTTTACTGGTCCTGATTTGAAAATGGTTGGAAACCTTACAATGTTTCCAAAGTTTTTCAATGTTGTGTCCATGATTGTCTAAATGTTTTGTTGCTAATAATACTCAGATTTCGTCAAGGAGTTCTTTAATTTCATTGTCAATGCCTTAAATTATTCATAAACTATATGATTTATAGAAAATTGATTTCTGGTTAATCTGTCGATGAATTGATTTAGAATTTGAATGTTTCTGAATTGATTGGTTCAGTAGATTTCAATTTAGTTGTAGACTGTAAACTTCAGCCAAGTTGAAATTTACGTCACATTACAAGTGTATTTGTGTTCTGCAAGTTTACTATCTACATATATTAGATTCCTGATTTTGTGAGTTAAAAATTAAAATAAAATACTAGCTACAACTCTGTTGAGATAGTTCTCAGAAAGTGCCCTGAAACCAACGTCCCAGACTGGTTTATGTTGAATGTATTCAACTATTTTTGGTCTGTATATTCGTTTTCGTCTTCAGAAAACAGTCATTCGTCGTCGTTAAATAGATTTTTATTGCTTTTTGGTTTTTTGGTTATGACGGACTTAGGCAGGACCACTTGGTTACTTGGGACGTTGGTACCAGGACCACCTATGTTAACCAAGTCCACATGATATTGTTTTCTAAACAGCATTATACCTGGAGTAGGTATAATTCACCGGAATAATTTGGATATTTATGAGCTTTGTATGTTTGGGTGTCATTCTATTTTAATTTTTTGTCCTTTTAGCTACATATCTTTCCAAATAGAAGTATAGGTATATAAATTTTGGACTTTATGTAAGATTTATTGGTTTTGGTGTAAGCCTCCACCACTCTGCCTTACTTAACCGTAGGTCACAACCATGGGCCAATGTGTTAGTGAATGCTGAATATAATGTACATATGAGTATTTTTGGAATTCTCGATTCATTTGGACAGAATGTTCCGATGAGTGAAGAGTAGAGGCATTTTAGAAATATGTATGTCATGGTGTTTTGCAAATATGCGAATTATGCATCTCATACATAGTACACAGAATATTCCTTAATCTAGTAAAGCTACATAATTTTTTATGTATTCTATCAATTATACCGATTGTAAGCAAATCAGTCCACTAAAAGAAATTACCAGTTCTCCATATCGTCGGGTCCATGCTGTTCTACAACTGTGCGAATTATGCATCCCATACATCATGCAACTGATGCACTGGCACAACAAACAGACATTCTTATCATTGATAACCTCTTATCTCGAGAACATGCTCATCTACATTCTCAACGGGCACATTCCCCACCGCTTCATTTGACCGCATTATCGGGCGCATTGTTTCCAAGCTGGCGGGAGGTGTATTTTTAGAGTACCTATGTATTAGGACATTAGGTGCTGAGAGTACACAAATAAGTGCATATACAGAGAGTGCACATATAAGTGCAAGTTTATTACTCGCAAGTGCATAAGGTACAGAGAATTATGTTTTGTATAGCTAATTGTATACGTACATAATGTAAGATACAGAAAGTATTTTAAGGTACAAGGAGTATGTACATGATATAGTACTAAAATGCATGTTATTTGGCATACTTATATGTATAAGTTACTTTATCTACAATTTACGTTGTTAATAAATAATAAATATTATTGTGAGGTAGGTACATATTCTGAATAATTATTTGCTTAGTACTAATATTATGCATATGTATGTAAAAGTACAGAGCACATATTGTGTGAAATGTATTGAATTTTATTATGCACATATAAAAAGGCACTGTAAATATTTATTTATTCATTTAGTACAGAGGCGATTAATCGCAACAGCTAAGCATTCTGTGTTTTTGATCAAGCGTGGCCACACAGCATGCACTTTGCTCGTGTCTTAACGAGGAATTATCTAGAATTTTAATTGGGTCTCACTCTGGTATTATGCTCATCTAGGCTTGTACTAAGCTTTCGTGATGGCTAAAAATGTAGGAGTTAACAACATTTACTGAACTTAATTGATGACAATGGAAATTCCGATGTAAACTAGCACCCACATAAGAAACGGTATGTGTAAATAAACCAAACATTCTAAATCATACCAATTACACTAAAATGCTTACATGGACGCAATTTCCATCTTAGGAACAAAACATTTGAACTACTTTTACAGAAAAAAAAGAAGAAGAAACACTGCAAGAAATTCAAAGTGTACAATTGTGACCGAATCTCATCCGACACTTGTTGATAGAAATTGGTGATCATAGCTCTCAAACTCAGAACCTCAGAGTAACCCCAAGTCAATATAAGACATTGTAAATCCCTCTAATGATATAACCCCATGTTCCAAAGAAGAGAAGAGAAAAAACACTTTAAAAAAAGTCAGGATAATAAAATAGGAAACAAGTTCTACACAATGTCCCCTTCCAAGCGATATAGTAAAAGATACCTGTGAGATCAATGAATTTATCAGAGAAACATTTGATTTAAATTTAATGAATGGGATATGAATATATTACTCACAATATTACCTAAGGTTTTAAAAAAGATTGTCAAGGAACAGTCCTTAAAATCCTTACCATACAAACGTATGTATTTTATATTGTGTGGATCTTTATATGGAAACCATTATCCTCAATATACGTATGCAGCCACTTCACCTGTGTTGATATATCGCTTGTTCTTTCATTTGGGACACTTAATATGTAAATGAATACGGGTATCAGAATCCTATTGAAAACAAGGCATTATATTTGACCATTTCTTGAAAACAGATAAAATTTAAACTAGACTTCATGACACAGAACTGGAATCTATTAAAATATTCACAGAACTGGATTAAAACGTTCTATTGGTTTATCAATGCATAGTAGTATTCTACATAAGTAGGTAATTAGGAATTTAATAATAATTAACATGTACCTCTGTCATTAGAATATTGAAAGATTAAATTAAAAAAAAAAGCTCATCGTCTAAGAAGTATGACCAAATGATGAGTACTGATAATGATAACTTTATTGATAATCATGTTCTCATGCACGTTCGCACGTGTAAAAATCAAAGCTGATAAAATATACTAAATCAAATACAAGTGAATCAATGGCGGTGTTTTGTAGTCTATCACAGAAAAAAAATTGATTTTAAAATTAGTTGTGAATTGTAATATAAAGTAGATAGGTAAAACATAGGTTAAAAGTGTCAAAATGAGTCAGAAAGCTTGAAAACGAACCGAACAAGAAAAGTTCTGAGGACAACACAAATTGAATTAGTCAACTTGGCAGGGGAATGCGGGCGTTGTACAATGTACATGCTAGTGTGATAAATGATCTAACAGAGTTAATTATGAAACTCGTCTAGAAGAGTTAATTGTGAAACTCAGTCTACGCATTAGACAAGGGTCCTCATTGACCCAGTGGACAGGGTCTCCCTGGTCAGAATACTGTTGCAATGAACTTGTGGTTTTGCAAGTCTTTCCGATTAATTGAAAAAAGATAAATTATGGTATCTAAGTTGTGATGTGTATCACAGTAAAAAGCTCTAGTAGTATTTTTAGCCATTAAATTTGATGAATATATTGAAGAATGAGATGAAGATTTTTATTTTAGCAATGCTGTTACCATTATTTATTTGAAACTACATCAATTGCCAGTGAGACTAAATGCTAAACTATCACTACAGCATGAGTACAGCATGGTCTTAGAAAACATCGATCTTTTATTTGATTCTTTGGATCTTAGTTATCTTCTTCTGTTTCCAAAATGCTCGTGTCAATAACTCGACAGCCCAATATGCCCAATCATCTTTTTCGTATTTCTTCTTATTCTTGTTCCTACATTTCTTCTTTTTCCACATTCTTCTTTTTGTGGTTAGGTGTTTCCAACGTGCAGCTCATGTACATATACATATCCTCAACCCAGAGCTTTGTTCTTACAGATCGCCTCAGCAACGTAATCTTCGTTCATAATTTCTTGAACTTTGGGCGATTTGTGTTGAGTCATGCGATGGTTTTAATGATGTTCCCGCCTGGGAGAAGAAGAGGCAAGGTGTACTCAGGTCATACATTACCAAATTAGACAGTCAGTCGTATTTTTTCTTTTCGTTTCTTTCAAGAGTTTTGACGTACAGACAACAGATTTAGGAAATTCAATTAGGATTTAGATAATTTTTAGGCTCTGTTTTTGGTTATCTTATTAGGTATCCTTGTTAATCTGATTTTTTTCTCTTCTCTCTCTCTAAGATTTGAAAAAATGGCATTTGGTATTGCAGTTTTCATCAAGTTTTGTTTCTGTGTTTTTGAGAATGACTGAGTTAACCAAGAAGGTTTCTTCTGCTATTTTGGTTTCATCATTTCATTGCTCGGGTTGGACCCGAGGATTATATTTTCATTTCCTTATTGTTACTATTGTTCTACATTACATTTCATAGGAAGTTCAGTGTAAAAGTTACCTTCATGATCACACCAGTCTAGACTACTCCAGAGCAACTAAAGTAGATATTTTTTAAAGTTCGATTTAGAATTCTTGGGTGCATCTCTCTCCTCCTCTGCAGTGCCTTGAACGAGAGATAAAGATAATGCATTCAACTTTGAAAAAAAGAGATGAGTTGGATAATTAGAATTGAAATAGTTTTGATATCCATCTATTATTTATTGTGATTGTCATAACCGGTGTGGCAACGGCGCATCTTGAACATAACGAGGCTGAATACAAAAGAGGTGTGAGTACTGTAATTATTGGGTTTTCTAAAATACACGAGCGGCAACACTGGTGTGTTGTAAGTGTATTATTATCATCTTCAGTCCAAGTATTTGCTATCTGTTTTTTTATTCGATCTGTTTTATTAGTCAGATTGAAATTACACCTCTAAACACACGTCTTATAGATTGCAAATTCCAACATTGCTTGAAAAAGAGCTATGAGTCCAATAACGTGTCAACAAGTATTTACATTAGCTTGATGTTAAAATATATTGCATATGTATGGCATCTCGATAAGAAAAACAATAATCTGTGGAGGTATGTATGCCTCAATCAAAATATTGGTTCTTCCTCCGTTATATTCTTACACCATTTTAGAAATAAAAATTTAACAAGAATAATTTATAAGTATGTATATCCTACTGATGATTCGCCCTAATTCCCTAACAGACCTCAGGTTTTCACCGCTAGTATAGGAATCGATATTTTCACAAAATTTGCTTCGTCCTAATAAAAACTGCTAGTGAGACTTTACTTGCGCTTCCCAACTGACAAGTTTAAAAATCTTGAAACACTTCTCTGCGAATCGACGGGAGAACCGAAGACACTCTTGTTTATCCATGTTGTGCTGTATAATAATGTAGGCTTTAGAAACATTAGGCTTAGCTACAAGCAGAACTGGGAAGGTGCTTCGGGTTCAGACTCCAAGTTCACACCTGGTTAAAGACAAGACGTATCTTCGAAACCCGATTAGATAATTTTAAAACTGAAAATCTAAAACACAGAACGATAGATGCGATACTTGGAGAGATAAAGAACATTCGAAGAGAAGAAATAGGAAGGTTTGGAACCATCAGCGCACATCAGTTGATTTTGGCATTCCGTCTGGAGTATGTTGTGCTGTTTTGTAGTCTCTTTGGATCTCTGGGCAATAATTTCTTAAAAGCAACTTATTATTGAGCTTTTGCAATTGTGTCATAGCAATTTTATGATTCCTTTAAAGACTTTATTCAAAGTGCTATGGATGGAGGAAGATATTAGTTTTTTGAAATTACGTAAACTGGATTTCCATCACTGATGTATTGTTGAGATTTATGACCAACTCAACACCAAACTTTTTTAAAATAATATATTGTACAATGGACGTGTTCATATGTGAATTTTACTGATCGGTACTTAATTAAAAACAGAAATAATTCCTACAAATTTCTTGGATATTTCTCAACTCTATCTACATCTACAATACTGATCGTCCCGAAGTCTAGCTGTTCACTTGTTGAATACTATGTTCTTCAGCATTGATATTATCTTACCATATATAGAATCTAAAACCACTTCAATACCTGTTGTAGTAATGGACCGTGATTATAGTTCTGAAATTCGATCAAAACTGCATTTATGTATTTATCTATGCGTTGTGACAGGGGTATTTTGGTTTCGGAATGTGTTTTCGTGGTCAAATAACTCCTTCGCGATGTTATCAGATTGTGTGTTCATCGGGTTAAAGAGTTCTCAATTATTTTTACATATGGTATAGAAAAACCTCATGTTATCTCATTTAACATGTTAAAATTGGAACAGAATCAATTTGAATAGATATGTGAAATATGCATTGTAAAAAATAAATAGTTTACTGAAGAATGTGGGTAGAAAGATTGTGTACTTCTGCTTTTTAATAAGTTGGGTAAACTTATTTTCATAAATTATTATTATTTATATAATATTCAGGAGTAACTGTACCGAGATGTTAGGTGCTCGAACTCGCCACACCCTTGGTATGGGCACCACGAGTCTCCTGTGACTCTGAGCAGAGCTGGTGCATCTTGATGGCTATCATGCAACCATCATACGCCAGAGCGAGAGTCATAAATTGTGTGCAAATTGCATTCCCGCTGTACATTCTGATTAGATTCATTATTTTTACGTTCAATTAACGTGAGACAACATGAACTTAACGCGTCTGAGCTTGTGAAACGCAGACACTGTTGATTTTATTTATTCATTGATAAAAGAACTACTGCTGGATCTACATCAGAAGAGGAAATGGTTGAATAAATAGTTTGCTCGTTGTGAGTTATGACTTTCAGAACAATTAGCCGTTCATTAGGACGGATTCCTTCTGATTAGTAAATTTAATTAACTTTCTTTGTTTCTCATTGATTCCTCTAACAAGCTCGCTTCTTTTCCAATAACAGTAGTTCTCGCTGGTTGCCTGTCAGGATCGTATATTGTTTCTTCAAGTATTGTTGTGTTCTTGTTAACTAAACAGTTATTGGTAATGTTTTTTTTTGTGCTTTACTTCGCTTCCTGAGAAACTTTCTTGTGCATTGACATGATGGATGTGTGGGACTTACTGCCAGGTCTTGGCTCTGTACTATTGAGGATGTGTGTGATCGATATGAACGAGCTTTGGTTTACATGATTGTGAAATACCAGTGCATTCTAAGGATGTTCTTATTAATTGAGAAATTATTCTGACTGCTTAAGTTTCTGTTTGTTGTGACTTCCTACCATTATACAACACAATATTGTTTCTGTCGTCGTCATTAAGAAAAACAATATGTGTGCTATTTCTGCATTGAAGGTGTTCTGCGCAGAACTAAAATGTTTTCTGGATAATTGGTTTTTGATTTTTATATACTGTGCCAATTGCTCATTCTATAGTACAATGATGTTAGTAATCATACTGAACAATTTAGATAAAAGCCAAAAGTTCGTTCTTGTGTTTATTCTTAGTTAGGGCGTTTACGGTTCTCTTGTCCAATCCATCTTCATTGTCCCCCAACTGAACTGATTCTAGTATACCAGTAGCGAACACTACTTTAATAGTTCTGTATCTGCTCCAACTGCTCAAAGCTTGGTAGTTTGCGCGACATTGTTATTCGCAATACATCTAGGCGCAACATTATCTGCCATTTGGTAGGCTGAGCACACGCACGACCAGTTTTATTTACGATGTCCGTATTTATTCTATCGTCTGGGGTCTTATTTATATTACTTATGATTGTAATATTATTATAATATATTATTTATTGTAATCACACACAACCGTACAAAGGACAGGACACACACACACATGGTTAGCCGAAAGGATTTGCAAATCTAGTCGAGTAGACTGACTGTATGCAGAGTTAGCAGTTTCTACTCTAATGACGGTTTTTAATAGTTGATTTTTTTGGGGGGTTTTGACTTCGCTTTCAACTGCATGGTCATAAAACATTGGGAAGTTGATATTACGTTGGTAATTTTGTGTTCCTAACGTGGACTTTTTCCAGTTTTAACTTAGTTATCTACGAGTATTTTCTTGAGTCATGAGTGCTTGAGTCTAGTTTTGTATTTCGCAGCTTCAAGTCTCTTTTTGTGGTCCTGAACCTCCTCATTTCATTCCGAGACCTAGAATCTCGATGGAAAAGCTGGAGTCGTTTGTAAATCACATTTTTTCTTTGCTTAATGGCTTTATCTTCCTTTTTTGTGTTTATTTTCTCTGATGTTTATAATCAGATTCACAAAGCACTCTCGGTTTTTTAGAAGAGTATTTATGTGTGTCTGTGGTGTGAGTCTGTATGGGTGGGAGAGGGAGAGACAGAGATAGGAAAATTTAAGAAGAAGAACTGGTGGAAAGAGATGGAAAGAAGGAGACGCATATGTATGTGTGTGTAAGTACCTAACGTATAACAGAGATAGGGAAAAGAAGTAGGAGAGAGAGAGAGAGAGAGAGAGGCAATGTAAATGACCAGCACGAAGCCTGGTGCTGTTTAGCCTTGACCGGAGTCTTCAGATCGATCCTAGTCCACAATATAACTTCTCTCTCTCTCTCTCGTATACTTAATTCTTGTTGATATTCACGTGTGGATATGTCCTATACAGAGTGGATCATTCAATCGTTGCACTGGATTAATAAGAGAACGCATCATAAGGATGTTTCCTGAGATAGTCAATATACATACATATTGTCATATTGCCGAAATATAGAAAATTGTGTTAAGCCACATCATCAATAATATGATCATTCATTGGTATTTAGAATAGTTAGCCAAGAATGTATTTAGAATGTATGGAGATTTGATATTAGTGTCAACTTTTCATATATGTACCTTGTACCTATTGTCAATCAAAACATTTTTTTTTTTCGAATTTCCAATGTTTTGTTTTAGGCCAAACTAATTTCCATGCTCTTTAACATTATTTTATTTTAATCTTTGTATGTATTGACATTTTTATTGTTGACATTGTAAATAGGGCTATTCCCGTAAATATACTCCCGTACACCGGGTATTTATTATATTTAATAATTCAAGTAAAAATTATGTAATATTGGTGAAATCAGTATTCTTCTCTTGACTTACCAAGTTAGGTACTTGCTATACAGTGGGTTACCCTGTACACAATAAAAATTATGCATGATATCGCGTCTTAGTTGTTCCTGGCTTCTTTATTCTTTTCTAACGAGACGAGGTGTGTGTGTGTGTGTGTGTGTGTGTGTGTGTGTGTGTGTGTGTGTGTGTGTGTGTGTGTGTGTGTGTGTGTGTGTGTGTGAGAGAGAGAGAGAGAGAGAGAGAGAGAGAGAGAGAGATAGAGAGTGATTTCGTGAATCCTTTTAATTCCTTTGAGAATAATGTCTGACGGTCTGACCCATTTCTTGGTTGGATATTTTCCCCAGTCTGTTAAAACCATGTTGTATATGTTTGAATTTAAAATATGGAGAAAGAAACAATAAGTTACCACAGAAAGATATTGGTACCCAAATTACAACATATTTTTTTTTTTTATTTTTTTTTTTTAAGTGGGGTTTTAACGTCGCTTTCAACTGCCATGGTCATATCACGACGGGGGTTTTACCCTCCATTCGCAGGAAACTCACAAACCTGCTACTCACATTGACCTCACCCAGCCTGAGTGGGGCCGGGAAAAGCCAGCGTCACGAGAATTAGAATTTGAATGGTCACCCATCCAAGTCTTAACCTCGCTGGATGTCGCTTAACTTCGGTGTTCTGAAGGGAACCGGTGTATTCAACATGCCATCGACGCTGGCTTACAACATATTTATTCTCTTCTTTAAAGGGAAACAGAATACCAATTTTAGTTCAAGGAGCACAGTACCAAACTTCCTTTAAGGAAAATAATGCCAAATTTTCTTCAAGAAGAGATAAGAGGAACATAACCCCGACAACAAACAAGGAGGAAGAAGTCTGTAAAGGAACTCATGGAAGGTTAAGGAAAGCAACATGGCCGTGAAAATTAAACAAGACGTTCTGGAAGGAAAATGAGGATGATCAGAGTTTCGTCTTCTTTTGCGCTTCCACTTGGTTTCATCTGTTTCCATCGCACGAATATGAAGGAGTAAGATGTAGAAAACGCGGAAGATGAAATGGGCAAGGAAAAATGCTGAGATGGGAGCTGAAATGTTGGAGGGAATGGTGTTCTGGTGTAACAAGTAACAGAAATAGGAAAAGAGAGTGAAACATTTGATGAGAGAAGAGAAATTGGATGCGAGGAAAGAAGGACGAAATCGGAAGAAAAATTAGAAAAGCGTCGGAAGAAGGAAGGCATCGCGGCAAATGAAAGAAGATTCCCGACTCTGCGAAGAAAATGAGACGCACTCATTTGAAAAATGGAAAAGAGAGGGGGCGAAAATGGATGTTAGGGAGGAAACCCTGGGAGGCAGTGGAGGAGAGGGGAAGTTGGGAAGGGGGCAAGAAAACTGAGGAAAGCTTTCTGCGTATTAAATATTAATGAGCGTAATTTTCATCAGCCTTTGTGCCGGGGAAACTTGCGATATTAAAAGCTGTTTTTTTTTCGCCATCGTCGTCTCGTCTTTAGCATCTTTCTGCCAACTTGTGGGTTGTTTCTCTGTTTGTTGAACTAGGGAGTTGTGGTATGGAGAGCTGTGGGAATGAGGTAGTGGAGAGCATGGTATTTGATGTAGGCTATGAGAAGGGATGTACGAGTCTCAAAGTTCTTGTCCATTCTGTTTTCATCGCCCTAGAACTAGCTATGCACAATACAGTAATGATCAGAAATTATTGTTCAATTTGAGTCCCGTGTAAACTCGTGTTTAGTTAATGAGAAGATAAGTAGATAAATATGACTGAATTAACGTTTTGTCATTATGCAACGCACCCAATATAGCCTGAAGAATCTTTATAGTCGTGTCGTGTTCAGACCTAATTTGAATAATAAATAGAAATTAGACTGCCCGCTCGGTGTGGGAAAAGTTCTGAAACGTTACTAGGAATAGAATAGTAACAAAAATACTTTGATTTTTTGTTGAGGTATTAAGACTAATTTGAGAATAGAATAGAGAACATTAGTAAATGATAAATTTTCTTTGTAATGCCGTAGAAGACTGAAAAATCCCTGTGTTTCTATTTATACCAAAGTAGGTATATTCAGGGCGGAATTAATAGACGTTTTTGTAATAACTCTGTTGCGCTAAGTCACGGATTGCGTACTCTGTGAGATAGGGAAAACCGACGCTTAGCATAGCAATGACGTGTGATATAGATTTTGTCTATTAATTTTGCCCTTAGCCTATTCACGTCCCTTCGGTTGAAATTTCCAATGTGAAGAAGATTCATGGTCGGAAAGGTTTTAATCTGGCAAGTTTCGGTGATAGATTTCAGATCTCATATTTGTCGCAAAAACTGCCATGATCATTTCCTTCACCGTTAAATGACATTCACATGGATTCCCCTAAAAAGAAGGTAGATATTTAGCCTCCTCCATGAAATTTGCTTCGGTCTGGTTTTGGTGTGTCGTCTTCTTTTATGAGATCTTGCATATTGACTTGGGACAAAACAAAACAATGTTCAACTTTTTGAACATCCTACAAAAGTTTTCATGGTTTTGAAAATAAAATTCAAAATTAGTTTTAATAAATGTCTTTTTTTTACGATTCTGTTAGTGTTCGTTTTTTTTCGATGGAAGAAGAAAAAAAAGCACAGTCCCATAAGTTTCTTGTGTATAATTCTCGTATCTGAAGAAGAAAGCCACTTGTAGTTTAGTAATTTTACTAACGACTTGGGTTGATGACGACACACTGACTGTACAATCAAGAGGTTCAGGGTTCACAGCTGGACATTTCAAATCTCGAGTTTATTGCAGACTCGAATGAATGATGGACCAAGATTTTTTTCTCTCTTTTTCTAAATCAACTTTGTGTTTAGGAGGGAAAATAAATGAGAGTTTTTATTGCTGTTGTAGTTGTTGTTGTAGTGGTGGAATGCAGAAACCAGTGGTTCCCAGTCTGTTCAAGTGTGTCCCATTGAATCAGAATATGTCTTAAGTAGCACTCTTTCGGCCCCGAATTACAAAATAGGATCACAACATAGATAAGCCATACCGTCCCTCCAGTCGGTTTATAGTGCGTTGTGATTGGTTGAAACTCCGACTTGAGGGACGTTCTGGCTTTTACTGATCTTACTTGTTGATCGCAGATCAGACTCGTCGAACAACCGATTTTGAACAAGTCCGCTACTTTACTACTATGTAATAATGTTATGTAATAATGTATATTTATTTTAGTTTTTTTTTACAATTTTTGTGGCTCTTTCCCTAAGGAATACTTCTATCAAGTTTTTGACGGCGGCTCCTAATACTCGGTTTAAAGTAAATTTTCAACTGTCTCATGTTGGTCATCGCTATGCTTGTTGTCCCGCACTGTATGCCTAAACTATTAAGCCAAGGTGTTCTTGTGAATCTAATTTGTGTTTCGGTTCTCCAGTAATCTCAACTACTCCTTTGTTTGTTTAAGCATAACTTCTTTCTTCATAACATCATGGTTATCATCTTCATTGTTGTAAACATGACCATCTTCTCTCTTCTTCTTTTCTTCCACTACTGTTATTTCGTTTAAAAGTGCAAAGATAAGAAAATCCTCTCTGAGCGTCGCCTCTGAACAAGTGTCCTTAATTTTCTTATCTAAGAGCGTTCCTCCTAGATGGCCATCAACGCATTAAGAGAAACGCAAATAGTCCCAGCTGATAATCCTCTATTCCTCTTAGGACTCAAGGGTCCCAAGATAATCTTGTTCTGGTTGAGATGAGTTCTGGATTTTGGGACTGTAATTTTTTCAGGTTTCACTGGGTTGGATATTTGTGTGAATCATGTTACAGTGTTTTTTTCATTTTAACTTTCACATTTACGGGTAAAGTAGAGTTTGCTGTGCACGTCGATGCGTTGATACACGTTCTCAGAACGAATTAGCGACATCAGCGAGGTTAAGACTTGGTGGTGACCATTCAAATTCAATTCTGTACGCTGCTTTCCGGCCACTCAGTGGTGAGTCAATGTGAGTAGCGTTTGGTTCTGCGAATGAGGGTAAACCCGTGTGATATGACCATGACAGTTGAAGCGCGTTAACCCACTTAAAAAAAAAGGTTGTGCTGTATTTAGAGTGTAAAATCCCTCAAATTTTCAATATAAATAATGCTTAGTAGGCAAATGCAGATACGTTTCATTCACTGCCTAAGTAGCTGACGTGACAAAAATTAACATTGACTGTATTTCACTATGCAGATTTTCTAACTTCAATCAGGCTGGTTTCTGTTGTTACACTATGGCTATTTCCTTTTTCTAAATCAATTTTAATGTTTTTGGACAGTAATGTCCCATAAGAATTAGCATATTACTTCAAATTTAATGGTACGAGTAATGTCACCTGTATTTCTACTGGGAAGGATGTCCTGATGACCTTGATTTTCTCTTCTTCGATATTATAATCGTTTTGAGCCATTATAACCCGCCAGATAACGCCCAATTAAGTCGTAAAAATACAACGGAAAAATTTACTCTAAAATTTTTTCGCACTGGTTTGTACTGGTTTGTTCAACAATGCGGGAAATTTGGGTAGCTATTCAAACAGAACTAATGTCTTCGCAACACATGTTAATTGGAACTCAACGAGAAAACGTTGACCCATTGATAAAAACATAGAGAGTTCTTCAGATATCATAATGGAATTTGGTAATAGGTTCATTAGAAATATTGCCGACACCCTTGCCGACAAAACCATAACATCCAGTGATATCAAATTGTTTGAACTACCAATCAATGACACAATATTAGTTTTCCCTGTCAATAATAGCTTTTTCCGTTCAGTCACCTATTGAACCTATTCCATATCATTGTAGGGTCGCTTTTATTTGCCGCCTATTGGGACAACAATGTTATTTTAAAAAGAAATTTTATCGAAGTAAGTACAATCACTAAAGAAAAGCAGTTTTTGTTAGTGTCTTCATGTGAAAGTTTTTGCCTCCAAAATAAATAAGAAATTTAGCTATCTAATACTTTACCTAACTTCCATATAGTTCTTATTTTCCTCTCTCGTCTTACTCTTCTTAGACTTCTTGGTCTTGCATGTGTTGCATTGCACTCTCTCGTGAGCATCTTACAAATTATAATGGAATAAAGCAGAGAGAGAGAGAGAGGTTTGCCCCAGGCAATATCAACACTCGAGAGTAACGACGTCTATAATAACAAGGCAGAGGAATTAAAAATGTATAAACAGTCTCTCTCTCTCTCTCCTGTTTTCGTTTTTTCCAAGGAGGAGGCAAAGAGTAATATCACACCTCTCGCAGAAATAGGATGCTCAAAATGAGAATGAATCATTTTCAACGAAAAAAAGAAACTTTCCACAAAAAACATAAAATTACTAATTAACACCTACTAACAAGTGAATTCCACCGTACTTTGTGTGGTATTCATTAAATAACAGGAGGTGCAATGCAATCTTGTTTCTTTGATAACAATTTTACAAACATAGAAGCTAGATTTTCTGTACTGTAACAGTTAATAATAAACTTCCTATTTGTGAAGCTTACTACTGAAAATATTCAAGAGGCAGTAAATTCCTTACACACAGCTGACAGCAAAACAATTCTTTCTAAAGGGTGAAACCGAAAAAAATTATAGGTCAACATAGTAAAACTGAAAGGCAAAGAGACGCTACCTAGAAAGAACTACTGCTCAATAAAGGGGAGGCAGGTCTCCAAGGAGCATGAAGAGGAAACTAACATCAACAGCGCTCCATAATAAACAAAGTTCTCAAAGAGCAAACAAACAAGCTAATAATATGCTTGAAGAAGGTGCAAAACACACAACCAGAGAACAACACAGGAGATGCGATGAGAGAAGAAAGGAACAAAATGCGAAAGGTTCGGGGAGAGATGATTTTATTAGTTTTTTCTCTTTGGAAACGGGCGGGACGTGCATTATAAGATTAGAGAGGCGATTTGAGAGAAAATTGACAAGGGTCATCCCCCTGGGGTGTCCGAAATTTCATCGGGTGATGCGCATTATATCCCTCACGAAGTTGATGCATTCTGACCAGATCCATTTTTTGGATTCTCACTAAGACGTTAGGTTAGTTGGGTACGATGGGTGTTGCATTCCCGTTGGAAACGTGTGGTATTTGTTTGCATTTTTGACAAAGTCTTGCTTTTATGCAAAGATTATAGCTAGAATGCCTCCATATCAACCTGTGTTTTTGAGAGAAACATGCCTTTCTTGTCCACTTGTTCCTAGAAGGAGCGTCGCCGCGTCGTTTGCAGGTAGATTCTAGAAAAAGAATTCTTGGACTGGGATTGTCAGTTTTAAAAATGATGACAGAATGTCTATTGTTGATGAGTTCTTGATGCTAATTAGTCGGATTGGGGCGACTTATGTGTAATTAGTCGACCCTAACGGCGTTTTGATCTTTTTAAGCTGCCAATTTGATTATTTGTTTATTTTTAAGCCGTCACCTTCGAGGAAAACTTTATTTGTTAATGATGTGTTAAAAATAATTATCTGACCACCAAATTTTATTATTATGATGTCTATTTGTTTGGATTAAGCTACCATCAACTATAGTAATTACCAAAATTATCATAGCTATTTTGTAAGAGTAGCATAATTGTCTATTTAAATCTCAACACTTAGATAGTTTCTTGATAAACTTTAAGTTTAGTGAACTACATATGTGGAAGACACTTTAATGTAAAACACATTCATCTTTGCCAATCCCTTGTTAGAAAAAGTCGCGGGTGAAACAAATGGAACCAATAACTGAAGAAGCCGGGGAGCCTTAAGCCATGCGAAGAAAGAAAATAGCAGCGATAAAAATCATCTAGCCAGGCAGAATTCACAGAATCAATAGCCTGGTAAAGAACTAAAGACCAAGCGAGAGGAGAGAGAGAGAGACTAAACAAGCAAATTGTAACCAGCTCTGCCAGACTATAGGAAGATCTACTAGAGGCAATAATGCAGAAAAAGAGAGAACTATAAAACACAATTCACACACTCATTTAACCTCAGTCAAGGCCGTCGGTAATTACTCATAAGTTACTTCTAGGTTTCGTTTGTTCTTGTATGTTACTGATAATGCTGATGACGGAGAGGTTTGGATACTGAGTTCATTTGTTCATTGAGTTCTGAGTGCTGGCCTGCGTTCAGTGTGACATGCTTGGTGATATTAGGATCATATTTGACTGGTTATTGTTGTTTGTTCGTGATCTTTGTGTACCGGTACCTATACAAGTACAATTTTAATGGTATTCCAAATATGTTTGTTTATTTGGAATATTTGGATATAAAATATACCATTGTTTTGCAGACATTTTTGGTTCTATGTTTATTTATTGTTCTCTAGCAATTTTCATGACACTTTATTTCTTATATTCTGGCTTTTGACAAACGATTGCTTTGTCTAAAGTTTTAAGCAAAACATTTCAGAATATAGCAAATTTATTGTATATTTAATATTTTTTAGCTCTTACTTTGGCTCCAATTTTCCTAGTAGGTACCCGGTGATCTATCTTTTGCACAGATGCCAGTTTGATTTTTTTCTAATAATTTGAAAGTTTCAACACGGTTCTGAGAGAGCATTTCTATGTGTTTACCTCTCTAGCGAGTGTTCGTTAGAGCACTTGACATGCTGTGTTGCACCTCCTATGGGTTGTCTTCACGGTCTCTTGCCTTCAGCCTGCGGTGCACTATTGCCCTCCCTCGCATCTGATGGATCAGCATTGGATTCCAATCACTGTGAAACATCAGGCCGGAATTCATAGACCTTCCTTGAGAGGAAATATTTTTTTTCTTCAGGCCAGCCTCGATTAGAAATAGAACAGTTTGAATTCAGATCTTGGTTTCCATCTAAAGTCATTATTCTCTTTAGTTGAATTCTAAAACAGTGGTATCTTCAATTAAATTATTTCAGCCCCTAACTAAACTAGCCTCTTTAAGAGATGTAGTGTGACCACTACTGCTTGTTGCTATGGTCATTACCAGCAAAAGATACACTGAGTTCCAAAAGGAGTTTTCGAATTCCACTCTCAGTATTCCAGCGTCAATGAAGGGGAAACATAGCTTTTAATTTATCATAAACCACGCCAGCTCACTGTCTCATAAAGACTGGCAAGACTTGACTACAAAGTGAAGAACATTTATTTCCAATGCAATAAAAAATACTCTCTATCTTTCTCTCACTGTCTCATCTCTCACTCTTTCTATCTCTGTCTTTCTCTCCTTTTGCAATGAATTCGTGAAACACAAATAATTTAATGCTGTCTCAATTTTTTTATGACTTTTCACATAAAGTAAGAAAGAGAGTAAGTATCTGTCCGGCTAGCTTTTGTCTCGTAGTTTGTTCTTTCCTTCGTGTCGGTTCTGGTGTAACTAGAGGATCATTTCTGATAAGATTCTTGTCAGAGACCGTAATAGAAATCGACATCGTCAAGAGAATTTCTAGTGCCAGAACAATGAGTATGATACATTCATCATTGTTTTTAAACGTATCAGCATATACAAGCACAGCAAACCGTGGAATTTTCAGTATAGGGGAAGTTGAAACCAAGACATCACCGATCCTTGTCCTCACCATGCTAAACATTGTTCAACTTCAATGTTACTTGTTCGTTGTGCGATATCCACTGATAATGTCCCAACTCTTTTTCAACTACCCTCGCCTAAGTCCTAAAGTTTTCTGAACGCCAATATCTTTCTTGTTCAAATCGTTCATTATTTCTAAAACATTTATGTTTTTTGAGCAATAAAATGTTTCAAAGTTTGTAATGATTTTCTTCAGTGGTCATTCCAAGTCCGAGCCCTCATTTTATTTCAATCTCCTTTTCAGAGACCTCAAACGTATTCGTAATAATTATTCTCTTTTTTATGACGCCCCATTTGAGCTTGTGTCTGAAGATGGACGCTCGTCAGGCTTGGCCTCTCTGTGTGTTAGGTAGCTTTTATTTCCTAAGAGCCAGGGCTGGACACAATGCAATATTAACACACTGACAATCTATTGATAGAAGAAACCTTGTGAGTTTTCTGACAAAGGAATTTCAATGAAAAGGGTAGGGTGTAGTAAGTTCTTTACTTGTCAAGTTATACTTGTATTTTCCGAACGTTGAAATTTTCGTCACTAGGTTACTTATCTTTTGTACACAATGGCCTTTTTTTTCAAACTTACCTGGATTTAATATTTCAATAATCAATGACTTTTTCTTTTTCTGTTTTCAGGCAAACTTGAACCCACCCCTCATACCTCTAGTTTTAATATGGGCTACCTTGTGTCGCCCTACCCCTATCCTAACGGCACGACCGGACCCCTGCCTGTCTCTATGGTAAGTCATCTACATCTACACCTTTTTTTCTGTCTATACTGATTAAAATAGAGAGGTTAGTTGATGGCATAAACATTTAGAACTATTAACTATTACCTGCTGATGAGAGCAAATAAGCTCGAAACAACTATTCAGGTATGTTCTGATGTATATGTTCATTTGTTCACCTAGTACAACTTTTCTGTTTATACTGATGATACCTATTTTTTTTTTTTTTTTTGCAAGTCCATCATGTTCAATTGTTCATGTTAATCACTAGAGTGAATATTGGTCTTGGACCTTCATAGCTTTACGACCTCTATGTACATGAAAATGGTGATAAATTAAATAATTCTCTCTTTCGCTCCCAACTCGCCCCCTTTTCTCATTTTTCAAATGTTTTTCTCGCCATTAGCGTGCACTTTCTTTTTACTAGCTTAAGCAGCTCTTTAGATTTTATTTTCATTTTACTTCTTTTCTTAATTTATGACTTCCGTAAAATTTGTTCTCTCGCAATAATTTCTTGTGTGTGTCGTTGGACGCAATTTCTTGATACAAGAGGCATTATTGGATCATTATTGGGTCTGTTGTGGAATTTTCCCAGAGGCAAACAAACATTCACAAGCTGCTGGGAAATTTAAATACCTGTATAGTACATCGATATTCCTCCTAGTTACAGCACAAACTAACCTGTGTGTTACTTTTACCTTTGTATATTTCCACACCTTCAAAGATCTTTATTGATTCTTGTAGATTTTGTTCCATGATGCTTAAGAAGGAAAAATGCTGCATAATATTTGATCTAGGATTACTAAACACACAAACAACAATAAAATATGTTAATTGTATCATAATAATATATTATAGTAACCATCTTTAGGCTTTGTCAAAAAATTCAAAATCTGGCAAGTAATTATGACTCTGTATAAAACAGCACTTAATTTAATAAGCACTTAAACACAAACTTGTTTCAAAGTACTCAAATTAAAACTCCTAAAAACTCAAGTTTCCTACAGCTCCCAAGAACAATAATACTGAACCACTACCCATCTGCTACTTGGTGCCCAGGTCATTCTGAAAAGTACTCATCGAATCTCAGCAAGATGCCCCATCCTCCTGCATACGACCATTATCTACCCATTAAGATTTGTTTATATGTTTCATTAGAACTCATTACTTCATAGCAACTCTTAGAAATAGTTAAACATTGGCTGCTTCTTCTCAAACACAACTTTAGATAGGGAACTTATTGTTCAACAGGGTGTGGTGGAAGTTAGTGAGATCTTATAATAGAGTGCATGACCTTAGTGAGTCTAGGTTATGCAGTGGTTATTTCATATGAAAAAAGTATTTATTCGATTAGTGATGTGGTAATGTCAAAGCAAAAACCATAGATTTTTTCACTGATGGTAATAATTATTAATATATTTTACCTAACAACTGGTATCAAAACAGCATTCAATTTTGTTCACCGGATGGGTTTTTAACTTTAGGTGTGTACCAAATTATGCCTTATAAATGCACAATAGTTCATTATTAAGTCTAGGGTGAATTCCAATTCACTTGAATTTTGTTTTATTTAAATATTACTAAAAAAAAAAAAGCTCCTGATGAAAATCAAGTATTCCAAATCTTTTGTCGAATCCTGTTCACCGATTCAAGAGTTGAAAAACTTTAACAGCAGCATTACTCACTAGAGTAAATCAGTAATTGTATAATTAATAGCCATTAAGACCTAGAAGTCATCAATCGTTGGAGAATTCTATAATTACATATCGAGCCTCCCATTTCACTACCGTCCGCGCTGCGCTCGTCTTGTCTTGTTTCATCTTGGGCTCTGAACTCTCCGGGTCTCCAGAGATGACGAGCCTTTCTTTCTTCACAGACCATCACTATTGTTTACTGTTGCTTTCATCTACCATACTTACCAGGTGAGTTAGGTCTGTTTACTCGGGCTAGTTCTTTACATCTCTTGTGGTGTTCATCTGGCTAGTTCTTTACATCTCTTGTGGTGTTCCTCTGGTTCTTAATAACGCGATGGCGATGATGTTAGAAAAAAATGTTCCTGGTTGTTCCAGTTCAAAGTTCTATCCAATGAGATCAGGCAGCTAATTTTCTTGGACCATCGTCTCTAGGTATCACATTTTTATCTTACTTTATCAAGGGGATTTTATAACTCTACTGTCACAAAACCTTGTAAAATTTACATCTGATGTACAAGCTTTGAAAGGTTTCAACAAACTCTCGAAATCTCAGGAAGCGTGCTTACTGCGTAATTAATAGAATTCTGTAATTGCTATGCCATAACTATTGGATCCGCTTCATACCTTTTTGTTTTATCAATCGATATGGTTAGAAAAGTTAAATTTATTCAATAATAATTTGAACCAGGTGTTTGATTCCGAAACCAGACAGCTGAAACAGCTCTATTTCTTGATCAGAACATCTCAAACTTGTTGAAATCACAGCCATGATCCCCCGTGTCTCAATTCCTCAAAAGGAACATACATGGCACCCATTCAACCTTTTTCTCACAACGAGAAGAGAAACATCGTCAAAGTTGGAAACTTCTCAGAATCAGGAACCAAGATGAAAACGATTCGTTGATGAAAATCAAAAACAACGCTTTGTCCGATCTTGCTTGAAGATAAGCATAATTGTAAATGTTGAAGATAGATCCGAGAGAAGAGCTAGCTACAAGATTGCTGTGGAGTTTAGGACTCTCGGTAGTGGTTTCCAAAGATCATGTTCTTCAACAGCAATAGGCGTTTCCTGTAATATCACCGAAGAGACTTTTCTGTGGTGATTTTCAGAAAGACTATTCCTATTTGCATGTGAAAAAAGAAACTCCTTGGTGGCCGTTATATCTTGAGTAACATAGGTTTTCAGAAAACCAATTCAGTTTGGTAAAACTGTAAGCCTAAACCTGATAAAGTGAAAGTACAAAAGTAGTCGTCCATTGATCCAACTAATTATATCAAATATTGAGGATCTGTACAAATTTCATGTACATTTTAAAGAATTCCATGAAAGAATAATACATGACTAACACAATGGAACAGAATCTCTTCCTGGCCTCTATCTGTATTACCAATGAAGAACCCAAACATTTTCGTATCATCAATTGGTCTCATAGAAATTGTACTCCATGTTGATGACGTAAAAAGTTCATCTGACTGTCCTCATATATGTTGGGAACCACATAATATATATGTTAGGAACCACCATCTGAGAGAGACGAGAGCTGCGTCGTAGAGATAACGAGGATTTGGTTCATGATAGAGAGAAAGAGAAGAGAGAACAACTCCTAACAAGCCAGGACCAAGAGATGAGGAAGATGCGAGAGAGAGAGAGAGAAAGAGAGAAGAAACCTTGAAGAATGCTGTTTGTCTCGGTACCCTCCCCCACGTTTTTCTGAGAGAGAGAAAGAGACAGAGAGAGAAGGATTTTCTGAGAGAGAGAAAGAGATAGAGAGAGAAGGATTCCGGATTCCCCAGCAGCCAGTCAAGGGTTCGGTCCGCATAGCACAAGGGTTCCTCCGCTTTGACTGTGAGGGGCCGCGACTTTGATGTATCCTTGCGGCACGCGCCGCACAGTAAGTGAGAGGTTGCCGCATACCGCCTGAGTAATTGACGGAGTGTTACCGCATGCCGCCTCACACATTTGATTCATTGACTTTGACAGTGGGAATAGCTACTGAATTGGTAATTCTAAGGGTAGTTGCGGTAATTTGACAACTAAATTGATTCAAGCGGTATCCGAGGCATGGCCTATATCTATTTTTCCTAACCCAATTTTCTACAGAGGCATTGCCGTACATCGTTTCGGGCCTGAATTCGGCGCCACCGATCTACAAAATTTTGTGATTCAAAAGTTAATTACTAAATAATTGTGATTCTTTCTGTTCTATCGTAGTATTGCACTAATTAAAGCACGTGAGGACCAACTGTATATTTATGGAACTAGAAAAGCTTTAAAAGATCAAATAAACTATTTCATTTCAATTATGAGAAAGTATAAAATGTTCTCTTAGCTCTTCTTTCAAGTGAAATGTTTGCTTTTCAGCTAATTTTTAAAAAGAGCAATGATAATTTTGAATTTGTATTTTGTATGAAATATTCTGCTTCCTTTGAGTATGACGACGTTGAGGAAGCACCGAAATGGTTGGTTGTCTGTGGCATTGTGATTGTGTGATATTTTATGGGGTGCATTGTGCACTCACATCTTCAACCTGACTCATGTGTTGAGGTCTTGACTCTGGTTGCTTGTAGAGTTTGGTATCTCCGTAGATGTCTTTGAGGTCTGACTCTTGGAATCTGATTTGGGTTACTAGAAACTTAGAAACCAGCGCTTGTTGGCGGTGTTAGCTCTGCTGTTACCAAGTTATGACATGAAAACTTTCATTCGTGTGACTTATGTGAGAAGACTGAGCTTCTTCTTCAGGCAGCTTGATACATTACTATGTTGATAATTCTGAAAATGATAAGATTCTTCCTGAAGAAAAAATCTGGATCCAAAATAATCGCACCAACAATAGATACTTTCTCTTTTTTACAAAATGGGGCTTTTTCAATTCCTTTGTACAAATAATAGAAGAATGAAGAACATAAGGACAAAAAAAATTGCTTATAAGGGAACTAAAAAATGTCAGAAATATTAGATTTCGGTCAACTTTGGTCAGGTCGAATAAATCATCTCTTTATCTAATTAAGGTGCCAAAGAGATTATGGCCCAGAGAAAATTACAACTGTAATAGTATGAGATGAGAACACAATATTCTCATGAGGGTTAGGTGGTAGAAATAGCATTAACCTCGATTGGTGGATACCTTCCACTAAAGAGTATTATTATCATTAATGTTCCATTCAAGTGAAGGATGGAACTACACGGAATGCCTCAAGGACGCAACAAAAAGGGTTTCGGTGAAGTTTGTGACTCATTGGAAAACTTTCTAGACAGAGGCAGAGGCGTTGATGTAATTATGAAAGTTGTAACTACATCTACAACAAGTGTTGAGGTGACAGCATTATGCACTCTAGCATATTGTATTTTCCTCCTTCTTCTTTGCACTTTATCATCTCAAAGGTAGTTAGTTGGCACTTTTTTTCTGCGTAGCAAACCACTTGACGATTCTTAATATGTTTGTACAGTGTACACATTGTAAACCAAATAGGTCGAAAAAGCTGTCTAGGTTCTAATAACTATAAAGTATGTATGTTTATATCCAGTACAACTTATCACTTTTTTGTTTTGACTTATCTAATAGATACTGGTCTACCTACCAACGCCGGCGGATCGTAGTCCGCGACTCCGTAGTCCTTCAGTTTGCTTGAATTACATTAAATTTAGTTTCTTGATTCCATGGAATCTGTTTTTAATTATTTTGGGTTTTTTTTTAATTTTCTTTCATTCAACCGGACCAGTTTGCTTTATCTTTCAATCAGTTGTAGGCATCTAAATCATTGTCTAATGTAGAAATACCATTGTGACAAGATAGTTTGCAAGTTTATTTTGTTGTTGTTGAAAATCATACACATCCACATCAAGCTGTATGTTGAAACAACTTTACCAACCTGACTCACATGTTTGGAAACATTCACTCATCTTAATCAATCTGAGGTTTAAATCTTTGACACCCAGTTAACAGATACCTCGAACAATAACATGTTTTCAAAGCCATAGAGACGCTGACAGAACTGAAAATTAACATATTAGTTCGAATTCAAGAACATATATTTGGAGAAAAAAATCAAAAATTCTTCGTCCGTAACTCGATAAATCAATGTAATCTTGCAAACCTGTCCCATAATTTAAGTTTAGAAGAAGAAATTGAATAAAATTTTCAGGAAACACGAGTAGTTCAAGTCTTGAAACATATTATTTATATACCAATTTGTGTTGTTCTGTATAGCTGTAGAGTTTGGTGGAGAATTAGTGGAGATGCCATTGATATGAGTCGAGAGAGGGTTATAAAACAGGCAAATTTACTATCCATTGTTAGTAGGCAGTAAACAAAAGTTGCCTTTCTATTCAAGATAGGAAATAGTTTGTACCTTTTAATCATCTTTTCTATTTTATTGAATAAAAGGAACATTTGTTTTGTATCACGTTTGTATGTCTCCATTGAGACCACTAGAATATTATTAATATTATACAATATTGTGACTATAACATAGAAACAAGTAAATTGTACAATAGGTTAGTTCTGAAACGCCCAAAACAAGCTTGTTTAATTCCTCAAAACTCCATAACGTTATGAAAACCAAACTTGTGCTAAATTTTATTCCTTGGATCCCTAGTGCCACAAGAGCTTCTGTATTTGTCTCGTTTATCTTCAGACAGTGCTTCACACACAGTTTACAATCCAAGAAGTATCTTCATACATAATATGTATGAAGTGGAATTTGTCTCTACTTCATATTTCTTTCCACCAAGATAAGATGGCTGGACCATAAATGATCTCGAACGACGAGTAAGAGAGGCAATAGCCGGCAATACACATGCTAATTCCCCTCATTGCTAGAGTTGCAAAAATTATCAGTAGCTTGAAAATATTGGAATACTTTCTATATCTTATGTCAAAATCCATAGTAAGTGAGAAAAAAAATGTCGATAGAAAGTTTTCTCATAAAAAACTTTTGTGTTACGAAAAATCCTAACTCAAAAAGATTATCTTCAATAATTTTGTAGATATTATGGTAAAGGATATTATATTGTAGACTTCACTACTGAAGTCAACTTTTGTTAATTCCTGTTTCGCCCACAAATTCAGTGGGGATGTTCAGCTTTAAAAAACACTGCCAATTATGGACACAATACTTCCTCGTGATTGTTTCACATTGTGTACACGTGCGAAATTTGAGTTTTTATACAAAATTACTTGTATCTCCAAAACGACTCAACCGATTTTCTTCAAACTTGTTTTATATGGTAGAAAACCGTTATTTCTACATTCTAAATTCTACAAAAAATTCTGTATCGGCAAGTTGTGGTTCTTATTTTTTGACTTTATTGTCCAAAATTTCGGATTTTCTTAAATATCAGAGTCAAATTATAATTAATTAAAAAGAAAATAAAAAAAGCCTGTGTAATTCAATAATATGCATATACATACAAAATTTCATCAAAATCGGGTGTACCGTTCACGAGATATAAGCATTTAAGTAAAAAGTTAGTGGTCAGGCGCATGGTCTCTTTCACCCAGAGCCGCTAGTACGAATTCGATGAATTTAAAATGGGACCATCTACAGAATGTCTCCTGGATGTGTACAAAATTTCATCAAAATCGGTCGAGTGGTTTCCGAGATTTGCGCGTTACAAGGAATCGTTTTAACAGACCGACAGACAGACGGACACAAAACCAAATTTGCTCAGGAGGTTATGAAACGTTCAGAAATATGAAAAAAATTGAAATCGGAGCAAAAAAATATTTTTTTTTACAAAAACGAACACAATACTTCCGATTTCTAATATTAGAAATTTCTCGGAAGTAAAATGTATAATGATGTAATTTCGATCTATAGTCCAAATGATAAAATAATGTTGATAGTTTTTGAATACCGAATAAGTTTGGTGAACCCAGAATGTCTTGTAAAAACGAGTATCTCGCAACGAGACCAACATCACAATGTGTACACACATGGGCAATTTGTTTCGCCTATAGAACCCTACGTACATATGTAGATATATAATGGGGTTCCCTATATAAAGTTTTCTTGAAGAATCAGAACCAAGTAGGCGATATAATAGAAGTTACAGGGTGCGGTGCCACAGCGGTACTGCCTGCTTCAGAAGTGAGGGAACCTTTGTGGAAAGGTAATAGGGAAAGTGTAGAGAGACGTCTTGGCAAACTTACTGTACCTTCCTTGGATAAGTTCACCGATTTTCCCATTAGAAATAGCTACATTATGTGCTTTTAGAAATCTAGAACATACACAATTACACATGGGTTGAACCCGTAAATTTGTATATATAAAAAAAAAATTGTTCGCATGTTTATAACTGGGGAACTTGATATCGATAAAGTTTTATTCATAATATATGACAACTTCAGAGTCTTCAGAGTTAGTTTACCACTTTTATATCTATTTTTCTTTTATAAATTAGAGTTATCTACTGATCTTGGTCTAAAAGGCTCACTCACTTTGCTGAAACAGCGTATCTCTATGGTAGAGAAAACTGAAGCTTTAGTCATCTATGTTGATGTATGTAGTACCATGGAGGCATACACAATTAATTGTTGATAAAGTCGCAAAGTTTTCGAGTCAGTGTGTCGCTCTATAAGCCTCGTAGAGAGGATAAAGTAAGAATCATTCACAGGTGCGTGCTAGTCGGAGCTGGAGCAATAAGAAATGCAGGTAAGGCAGCACACAGGACACAGAGACGTCGTTTACACTGCCATCACAGGTCCCGGATCTATTGGTTTCGTCATTCGGTAGCTTCTATTCAAGAAGGAACAGGATAAAGAACTTCATGATGATGTTGATTATGATGAACTATTGGTTTTAAAATCACGCCATATAGTAGCTTCGATTCAAGAAGGAACAGGATAAAGGTCTGCTCATGATGATGATACCATGATGTTGTTGTAGATAGTCTGAATGATGATGATGTGATGATTCTAATGAAACTAGTTTGGAAGATAATGATGACGTGACAATTCTGATGGAGCTAATTCTTACAATGATGATTTGAAAATGAAATTGCTACTAATAATAGAAGTTGTAGACAGACTGGATAGGATCCATTAAGATAGTTTTGCTGATAATGATTAGATGTCGTAGATAGACTGGATAGGATCCATTCAATCAATAATCTATTATGCAAACACCTCCGTGGATAATGCCCTCTATGCAAACAAGTCTTTAACGAGCCTCTACAGTTGCTGCTTTTTCAATGTCTTCTACTTTCAGAATCCTTGCAGGTCTAGTGAGTCGCTTTTAATATTCCGTAGACCAGTAGTCTTCGTTGAAAGTTTAGTGCTGCTATCTTTCTCAATAAGTGTACAAAGTCTTGTGCCTTCTTACTTTTATATGCATAGCAGTTCAGTGCTATCGCTCTGCATAAGTGTCGGATTGTCTCTGTCCAATTTTTCCTTCTGCTTCTGTGCGGGTTATTTTGTTTATGGTCGATGAGGAGACGTTCCAGAACAGATTCTTCGTCAATTGACTTAAAAACATTTCTGTAAAATGCTTTCAGTCAAAACAGAAACATATGGAAATGTATACATTTTGGATGGTTCAAATGGTATTTGTTATTTAAAAACCATGTTGTTTCACTGAACCATCTTTTATTTGTGATGATTCTATGAATGAGTAATGTACAACTATTCCTAGGGATATTTGTATTTTATGTATTTAAAGGTACTCAGCAGGTATTTGCTAATTGTTCATCTCAATTTAGCTTTAGAGAGTATAATTGACATTTCAAGAATTAGTGTAATTCAGTGACGTAGGTCAGTGCCGGATTAAGGCTGCGCGGGGCCCTTGGCATTTTCGAGGCGCGGGGCCCCAAAATTGTACTGAGTTTTTTCTAAAATACTATTTTTAGAACCTTGAAATCGAAGCCAAGTGTCCTGGGCACCAATCCATAATAGTATCCAAAACGACGTTTATAACACCGAAGGCAACATTTTTTCCGAAGATCATCGATTCAAGAAGATCATCGATTACATGGAGATTTTATTGCTAGTATTGAATGCTATTTTTTTTTAAAGGTCACTCGCCAAAATAATACCAACCTATCAAAAGGCACTTCAAAAATGCCCAAAGGTTTTTTTTCTTTTAATGGTACTAGAATTGCACGTCTTGAAAAACAATCCAAAACATCAAGATAAGTAAATTTGACGGCGCCGCAGGCGAAATTTTTGAAATGTTATGTGGTACTCGAAATGTAAAGTACTCGGAAAATATATACAAAAAGATATCTCGAAAGAAAAAAAACATTAAAAACGTCGCAGGCGATTATAATGTAGATCATTGGTTAAGATGTCGATAAAACCGATCACTGATCACTCAGAAGAAACTTTATGGGTTTAATGGCAAAGATTACCTAAGGCAATAATCACGTCCTTTGTCAATATTATTCTTTTCAAATACGAGTAATTATATTATATTTATATATTATATAAAGAGTCGCAGGCAATAGCTATAGAGATCTACCTATTTTCATATAATATGTGGTCGGTTTTAAGGTGAGCCCCGTGGTTTTTCTTTTAATATTTTGCTAAACTGGCTGTGATTTTATTTAATATTAAAATCCAGAAAAACCGACTTAAAGGTCATTCAAAAACACTTATAATTTGTGTAAGCTGCCCGAAACACGGGGTCCCCAAAACCGCGGGGAATTTGGCATCTACCAAATCCGCCATTGAGGTAGGTAATCCGCTAGTGTCCATGTGGTTGATCATTGTTGATTCGAGGAGTAGACAGTAATAGGGGGCCCCGCGCATTTCTTTCAATTTATGTACTTTGCTGTGAGTATGTTCTTTCCCCTTTTATTTCTTTTTCTCCTTACTCATTATCCAAAAACACCTAGTGTAAGCTTTTAAAAAACTCATAATACCTACTGCAAGCTTTTTAAAAATCTCATAATATCTAGTGTAAGCTGCTCAAGCGCGGGGCCCCCTAAAGCGCGGGGCCCTTGGCATCTGCCAAATCCGCCATATGGGTAATCCGGCACTGACGTAGGTAGGATAAGGTTAAACAAAATTTAAAGAGCTCTTCAATATGTGTGACCCTCTTGGGAGTGTGTGCAATAATGATAAAGAAGAAAAAGAATTGGTACCAAACTGAGAAAAGGAAACAAAAGTCGAAAAATCTGGAGCATCATCTTGGCAACAATTTAATTTGGACTCATCACACGTTTGAAATTGACATAGACCTCTTGAAACAAATGGCTCTATTCTTCTGCCATCTCTTGAGGCTCCGAAAATTGTTCCAGACAATAGACAAACAAACATTGGCAACAATGGACGAGAAGGACAATTGAAGAGAAATGAAGAGAGCCTCTTGGGAGTTCTCTCTGGCTTTCGCTCCAGATCCTCCTGGACAAGGGATGCATGTGTTTAAGGAGCCAATAGAAGAGACTCTCACAGTATGGTCCTGTTCCAAGTATTAACGTAGGATTTTCTTTGAATTCAAGGCTGGATAGAAGAAAGTCAGCAGTCTTATCTAGGAAAATAATCAAATTGATAAATTCAGGATTTTTACATCCATCAATGTTTTTAAGAAAATTAACTGAATTTGCACCTTCAATACCCAAATCTTCGAGTATCCACTACGTACAATATTGTATTAGCTAGACTTTCCATGGATTGCTTTCTGTTGAGTACCTAAAACCTTTAGTGGTAATATGTATATTTTATGTATTTATTGCAAGCAAATAAAATAAATCTCGAAGAATTTTAAAACCGGATATACTAAATACATGAAGAAGAAAAAACTTCTCGCCTCCTAATGACATAATCTCTATAAATCAAGGCTTAAATGTTCCGAATTACTTTATTGCTTCTGTGGAGATCGTCTTTTTGAACACTCTGTATCGAGGAGAGAGACCCGAAAAAAAGGCGAAAAGAGAACGAAAACCATGTCCAATATGTTGTAGGTAAACACTTGCCATTGTAACCTGACCGTGACTTTCAAATGCCCCGAACGATACCAAGAATCAGGGTTACATAAGCCATTGTGTCAGAAATAGCTAACAAAAGATGCAACATCTCAAAGGAAGAATATTTTGTAATAAAAATGTCACACCGAAAAAATTGACCTTTTCTACTCAATCAGGGGAATAGGGGTGACGGGACAATAAAAACACATTATATGTTTATTTTGAAAACTATAAAAAATGGATATGCCTCTATTGAAAGTCAAAATCTTTTATAGTTTACTATGATGTAAATTTATGTTAAGTCTTAAAATTACTACTTTTCTCACCTATTCACATTAACCTGTTACATTTGTATCATAACAGAACAATGTTCTAATAAGAAGACGACAGGTTTCCAGACATTAGTCACTTCCATCAGCATTTGCACATGCACAGATTGCACAGGTTATTGATCATTCGTAACCCATTTCCTAAAAGAACATACACACACTAAAAGTGTCAAAATGAGAATTTTCTCCAAAGACCATACTACTTTCAAAGCGTATGTTAATCTCTACTGACCCAGGCTGGGACGACATATCAGGCATACATCATGTAAAAATTGCACTATAGGGGCATACATAATTAATTATGTACGTTCACTACATAGCCAATAATTGATCAACCTACAAATCTTCATAGGGAATATACAAACTACAAGTAGAATGATACAAACATTAGTTATACTAGATTCACGAAAACTATACATGATCACATATATTTACTACTTTCATACAGATATCTAAATGGTCCCTCTAACAGATAACATCCACCAAATAAATGATCATACATGATGGCATATATTGAACATAGATTCACTGACGGACCAGTACATAGCGAAGTTCTAAACAATTTGCAGCCGAACTCCATTTGCCACTGCTCGTCAGACCTTGTCTAATTGTAGAATTCATCTTGTTTTCGGAGCTTCACCTTCCCTCGTGGCATCATAAATCGCGGATAGTTTATTGTTTTCCAACACTGCTTCGTCGTGTGTGTTCGCGCTCATTATGTCTTTGTGTAGTCCCTAATTGTTATTAATATCTTTGTAATTCCTATGTATATCATTGAATTATGATTAGAAATACTAAAAGTCGTAAATTTATTGAACATACTCGTATTAGAAAACAAAAGAAACTATAAATGTAAAGTAAACTAATTAAATGGACACAGTATAAAATTGGGACATTCTTTATAATTATTAAATTATTTGTCCACATTGGTTAATCGTTGCAACTCCCTTGCCCCTTGCTCTACTAATCAAGTGGCTATTATCACCTTATTAAACATAATTTTTATAGAGCTATGTAGCTTATCTTTATTGCTCATAGATTAGCTGAGGAAC
Organism: Bactericera cockerelli; assembly: GCA_024516035.1. Classification (NCBI taxonomy): domain Eukaryota; kingdom Metazoa; phylum Arthropoda; class Insecta; order Hemiptera; family Triozidae; genus Bactericera; species Bactericera cockerelli. The sequence continues at coordinate 29,363,917 of CM044960.1, forward strand.
GTTTATGATAAGTGTTCGTCTCTGAGAGAGGTTATTATAGAACTTGTTTGTTGTTTTACCATTTGTTTTATTGACTTCTGCTACTTCTGCAAGTTATTTTAACGTGCGAATAGCTTGATCAATCTGTCATTCCAATTCTTGTGGATTCCAAAGAACATAAATATCCATTTTCATCAGATTGTTATTCAAATACTTGGTCAATTACGTCAATGCATGTTTCATTTTATGTCTCAGAAAGTTGCAAATCACAAGGACATTTTTGTGAGTATCAAGTCGAATGTGATGATGGTTTTAAGTGCGTGGGCTACTTCTCCCATAACACGATCTGTAGAATTATTGTCAATACTAGTGACATAGTTGACATTCATATACATTCATGTCCATACCCAGTGATATCATGTATTGTATCTCAAAACTCTGTATATCTTATTTTTAATGTTCCTGTCAGAATGTAGGTATATTTCTTTGTCAAATACAATTGCAAGTACTCCTTCGAATGACTATGGCAACGGCTCGATTGCGGCAAATCTAGCGAATGCCTCAAGGATCTAAGCTGGGACCTAAAAACACAACTCGTAACTGTCATTAACGTGAACACATTAACATCTCTACATGGTGGTAATAAACATGTTTGTTAAGCCGTCAAGTCGGTGATAGCGGATCTCAATGGGCTATTTAGAGAGCTATTCAATAGGCGAATAGCTGGAGCTACTTGAACAGGCGATTTTTGCTTCGAATAGATACTTAAATAGGTGAAGACAAGAGTCGATCCGCTCACTAGCAAGTGACAGATGTCGACACTTTCAGTCTCATGTTCCATCGGTCTTACCTAGTTGATAATATCAGTGACAACTTGTAAGACAAGCCATTGCTCATTGCTGATAGACTCATGTTAATCCAAGCTTTTAAATACACGGTCAAGAGATATAAGCACAAATAAATGACTCATTTATTATAATGAGTGAGACATGGCTTGGTGTAGAATTCATTTTTAGCAGCACTTGGAATACCTCTACGAAATTAACAACAGATGTGTCTATCATTTGAAATCCGCTGCACTTTGTACTTTATAAGCTTCAGGCTGCAAACTGCAACTCTTGTTTTCTCCATCATTGTGCTAGACACCGTATGTAAATACTGCTCTTTGCATTTTCCTCTCTTCAGGCCGTACAACTTGAAAAATCTTTCACAATTTTTCACTTTTTCCCTTCTATTTTTTTTCTTTTTTAAAAGTAAAATTAGTGTGCTAGGCAAAGTAGCTTTCATGAAAAGAAATAAAGAGGCCTTGTAAAAAGGAGAGAGCGGGATTTGAAGTTGCATCTCTCTGTTTTTTAACAGTCTGTTCCAAAAGTTTGAGAACCTTTAATGTGAGGTTATCTTATTTTTCGTAGAAACTCAATATGCATAAATATATTATACCAGAGTTGAAATTTCAATAGACCTGATGTTGAACTTTGTAATCCTTTGAGTCTCGAGAACATGAAAACTGTAGTGACACTCCTTGGGTTTGGCTCCTTTTTTCTGCCTTGGTCCATGTCGTCCATTATGAGAATAAATTACGTAAGATTTACCTTCTTGTATCTCGTAACTTGCGAGTGATTAAATCAAATGATTTATCCATCTTTTTTCCTTCATCCTATGTTATAATCTGCATGGATTTGTAATGGGTACTCTCAGCAGATTAGTGTCTTGGGTTCTGTTCAGAATCTGTTACAATCTGTTGACAGGAAAAGTTCTTTGGATTATGTGATATTTTCTTGTTGGTAACTGAGCTTCTTTCTCTTTATCTATCTCTCTCGGACTCGCTACGTATATAGTCTCTCTCTCTCTCTCTCTCTCTCTCTTTGATTCTCTTAATCTCTCTCTATCTTGGTTGCAAAATGGAGACAAAGTTTTTTTTAGGTATTTACTTTATCTGGCCTACGCCCTGTATCACATGAAACTCCAAAGCTTGAATTCCCTTCTCCCCTTCTGCTCCTCTAACCCTTTTCCTCCTCGTAATCCTTTCCCTCTTCCTTATCCCCGCCGTCTTCTTCCTTCTAGTAATATGCATCTTCTCGAAAAGAAAAGATCATTACACCGAAGGAGAGAAAATAGTGGAAAAGGAGGAGAAAAGTTGAGTGAAGGGAGCAGAAGGGTTATGAAACACACAAAGAGGAGTTGTAAAGGTAGAAAAGAAGAGGGCCAGAAGGGGAGAAAGGAGCAGAAATAGGGAAGGAAGAAGTGGAGGAGAGAAGGAGTAGTAGGGGTAAGTTTGAGAAGAGAGGGGTAAAAGAGAGATGTTTAATGACTAATGGAGAGCCATGGCTTTTGTTTGAAACAATGACATTGCCTGCTATCGATCCCTCACTCTCTGCCTCCCTCAGAAATGCAGCCCCTCTCTCTCCTCTCCTTCTCTACCTCCTCGGCACACCTTCAAGGTAACTTGCACAGACTGCACAGTAGTCTGCACATTCATATGTTGTTTTTGTTACTTCCTCCAAGACAGTTTTGAGAGGTATTGTTAGATGGAACTGGAACGTCCGAAACGTCATAAAGATTTCTCAGGAAATTTCTTAAAGAACACATTAGAATTATTTTGCAACAAAGTAGGCTCAATATATTTTATTATGTAACTATACTAAATATCTTCCCATACACCATAATACATTGCTCTCTGTTTATCCTGCAAGTATCATTAATTTATGTTGAGTATATGTGTACAATAAGCTTCAAGTTAGTGGAGACTCCAAAACTCCCTTCAATAATATCCAAGTTAGTGGAGACTCCAAAACTTCCTTCAATAATATCCAAGTTAGAGGAGATTCCAAAACTCCCTTCAATAATGGGTATTGTTAGATGGAACTGGAACGTCCGAAACGTCACAAAGATTTCTCAGGAAATTTCTTAAAGAACACATTAGAATTATTTTGCAACAAAGTAGGCTCAATATATTTTATTATGTAACTATACTAAATATCTTCCCATACACCATAATACATTGCTCTCTGTTTATCCTGCAAGTATCATTAATTTATGTTGAGTATATGTGTACAATAAGCTTCAAGTTAGTGGAGACTCCAAAACTCCCTTCAATAATATCCAAGTTAGTGGAGACTCCAAAACTTCCTTCAATAATATCCAAGTTAGAGGAGATTCCAAAACTCCCTTCAATAATATCCAAGGTAGTGGATACTCCAAAACTCCCTTCAATAATATCCAAATTAGAGGTGACTCCAAAACTCCCTTCAATAATATCCAAGTTAGAGAACACTACAAAACTGACAACTGCAATCAAATGTCTACAATGATGATCCTTCACCAAATTCTGATGCATGCTTAGAATTCGTTGGTCAAATTCTTATACGGTGACCATAACAATCATTCTCGTATTTTCTGTAAAATCAACAGATTTTTTCGTGTTTCACGTATGGTTAGGCCGTTAACGTGAATGTGTGAGAATATTTCCGTTTCAAGAAAACAAAACCTATTGATGTTCATGTCTTTATATTTGGTCAGGATCTATGGTGATATCTACAGTCACGATTTACAATCTGGCCGAAATCCAGGGGCCATTCTGACTTGCGGACATCATCAAATTTGATTCCGGTGTCCACGTGGTATTGAATTGATTTGTTAAAAAAAAACATGGCTTTGATCTTACTCCACAAGTTTTAAATGTTGTTTTATTTTAGTTTTTCTACTTATCTACTTAAATTAGAAGTACCTACCTATTCATTTTGCACAGATTGTTATTTCAGTATTAAAGTCATGAATTTCTCGTTCAGTTGGTAATATATCAACAGTATTAGAAGGTCTAGTTATCCACTGGATAGTCTAGGAAAAAGTATATTTTTTTAGTGGATGTGCATTGTTTACCAATTTCTTTTAACCAGTTTCTGTCATATCTTTGAATGATTCTTATGAACAGTTGTTCTATATTTCTGCTGAATAGAGTTTTGATGGAGATAGGAAACCTATTTATCCTCCCTATCTCTCTCTGTCTCCTTTGTAATCTCCTTTTTGTATATATGTAGAGCTCTTCTATTTGTATCTGCTGAATATTCTGTTGTTGTTACTCTCTTGGTTTATTTACATTATTCTTTCTCTCACGCACGCAGTAACTCTCCCTCTCCATATTCTTTTTTTTACCTATCCCTTTTTCTACCTTAATTTTCTACACTAATTTCTATTCTTCCCCTCCTTCGCTCCTCCGCTAACAACTAATTCTCGCGCTTCTTCATCCGTCTTTTCTTTTTCCCTTCCTTCGCTCCTCCGCTAACAACTAATTCTCGCGCTTCTTCATCCGTCTTTTCTTTTTTCCTCTGTCCTTGTTTACTTCCTATCTGTCTATTTCCATCTCCCCTTTTTCCGCCCTCCTCTCTTCTTTCTCTGTCTCTTCTGTGCTAACAACTAATTCTTTTGCAACTTCATCTACCTCTTCAGGTATTTTATCACCGCCCTTCTCTTTGTGATCCACATCCCCTCCCTTTTACCCCTCGTCCTCTGTCTCTCTTTATCCGGTTCACTCTAACTGGGGGAAAAGTGAAAGATTGACAAGTACAGACATAGGCGCGTCGACAGTGAATTCTTCATTTCTTTTTAATGCTTCGCGAGAAGTGAGAGTGGGAGGGAGAGAGAGGGTAATATTTAGTATGCAGCTGGATGCACTTTGGCAAATTACCTCTTTATGTTGCACATCGTCGCAATATTAGCTCTTTCGGTATCTATCTCTCTCTCTCTCTCTCTCTCTCTCTCTCTCTCTCTCTCTCTCTCTGTCTGTTTCTCTGTACATTCTTCAAAACCTCCTCTTCATTCTTCTTTACTACATTTAACACTATAAAAATTATTTGAGCACTAGAACAACAAAAAGTGGGTATCTTAAAACTGATTTCAAGATATATCTAAATTGATTTTTATCTTTTTCATCAATTTTTTTTGAAAAACTCGTCTCAAATGTTTACATTGTAAACTGATTGGTCTTAAATACTAACCTATTTATCATATTTAAGGAATACTTAAGATATTATGTTGAATGAAAAATAATTTGCTAAAATTTTTCTGATGAACCTCTAAAAGAAACCTGGACAGAGACTCTGAACCCTATCGCCAAACATCGACACCACTGAAAAGCTAACACAAGCTTACCAAGTCTCATTGAAGCACACAACGCTGCCCATAAAGTCTCCAGAGCACAATACATTGTTCTTTACCTTTTGATGGTCGTTTCGTGGGTTTTTTATGTCCGCAGTTACCTCCATTGGAACAAGAGACAACATGCTTCAATCGCATTACTCTCGACAGGTCTGGTCAATTGATTGCCATTCCTGCTCCAAACATCGCTGTTCTTGTACCTTTTTTTGCATCATGGTGAAGTCTCTCTTAATGCCATCTTTGTCTCGGCTGTTGTTCGATGTCTGAGTCATTTGATGTCGAAGTGAGTTCAGATAAAAGACCTTGTTTGTGATGCCCAAATAAAAGTTACATTCTTTATAATGTTGCGTTTGATGCAGTGATTGTTGAAAAAATGGTCTGGATGTTCAGTTTTTTTCTGCCTCTTGAAAGATCAAAATGTAGTTTTGAAAAGTTCAAAAGATAAATTTTATGCATTATGCAAGTAAAAGATTTTACAACTTTTTTTTAATTAAGATGCTTTAACTACAGATGGATTTTCGCAACGTTTCCGTTTCAAACAAATTTTTGCTTTACAATTTTTAAATACTATACAAGTAGCTTTTCGAGAAGTTCGTCCCGAGGACTAAAATGCCAACTCACAGTTATTATAGTTTTCCAAGGGGAGGAGACTCAGACAAATAAACTCTTGTTTTAGTGACTGATGATCATCAATGTCCCCTACGCTAGCCAAGCATACTAGAAGTTTTAACTTCATATTTATTCTTTTTATTTTCCAGTAAAAGATAAATAAAACAAGGCATATTTCAAAGCCAGCTTTTTTATTGGAACATAATTCCATTGTAAGAGGTATATTTCTTGAGGAAGGTTGGTCGTCGTGTGTGCGATAGTTCAAGATGGAAATTTCTTTATGACCTTCTAATGAAAGCTTTATGTAGGACCAGATAACCCTTGCATGTTATCAAATATTGAGGAAGAAAGCTTTAGTTTTTCACTGTCAATTTTGCCATATTTCTGTTCATTTAACCAAATCGGGAAGCTGGATTTAACCAGCAAGCTTATTTAATCCGTCCCCATCTGTTCATGCAGTGGGTTTTGTATTGTATTGGTTACTATTTTAACGTCCCAATCTCTTCATTCCGAATTGTTTATTGTGTTTTGTGTTAGTTCATCAAAGGGTTAACACTGGGTCTTGTCTTTTATAACTTTGAGTAACCATTTTCAGTGTGATACTATAGTTTCATACTTTATGAAGGTTTTGGTCTGAATTTGAGAGAGGGCGGTGATCTGACATGGCTCTGTGGTTCTTTCATCTATGTCATTTATGTTTGTGTTTATTTCTTGTTCTCTATTGTTTCTTGCCTTATCCATCTCTTTCTATCTTTTTCTATCCCTCTCTCTGTCTATTTCTCTTTCTTTCTCTCTCTCTCTCCCTCCCTCCCTCCCTCCTTTCGGGTTCGAATCCCCAGCACATATTTTATAGTTTTTTTTCCATTATCATTTATTTGTTTTGAAAATTTGACACATGATGATATGGACGCAAAGAGGCACAGTATCGAGTAATAGTAAACCATTCATGATTCCTATGTTGGGAGAGAGAGACAGACATACAGAGATAGAGAGAATGAGAGAGCGTCAGTCAGACTCAAGATGATAAAAATTATAATATTAATCGGAAGTTGGTTCCCGTGTGCTATTCTTAGCACTCATTATTCATCTCTCTCCCACTCTCCTCTTTCTTTCTCTCTCTCTCTCTCTCTCTCTCTCTCTCTCTCTCTCTCCTCTCTCTCTCTCTCTCCTCAGGGGCCTACTGTGTCCGGAATCTTAAAAAGTACATAGCCATCTCCGTCACAATATGTATGAGCTCCTATGTAAATCCGTTCGTACATTACCTTCTGTTTATGTGTTCTTATGAGCGTACTTCTACATCCAGCACATGAGTTATATAGAATATATTCCGTGTTATTGTACCTACTCATAGGTATACCTATAAGTAACAATTAGGTGCGTATGTTGTTGTTTTTTTTCGTTCATACTCGTATCTGCGAATTTGCTCTTTCCTAATTGTATTCAAATGAAAGAGAGGGAAATATACCGAGTGGGACCGTAATGAAGAGGTTATAAATTTTGTGATTAATGTGATCCGAAAGTCAGAACCATCAGACGAGATGTTTTGTTAGACAAAATATTAATGGATTCCTAACCCAATATGTATCCCTAATGAATTGCAAAGGAAGGTTTGACGGTTATTATTTTTCGGAATTTTTGGGCTATCCTAACTTGTCAAGTTTTTGACAGATTTCTTAAAACTGATTTAATTTTGATAAATAGTATATTATTATGCATTTTTTTTGCTCATCCCTTCTAGGCACAGATTTAATTTGAAGGATGAAGTCTGAAGAGGCACAAACTATTAAAATCCACTTTGGGGATATCCCTTTTGAAAAAACCCTTATATCATAACATATTTAAGTAGAATATTCACTGACCTATTTAAACTAATTCGATTTTTGTTTTATTTTGTTGCAGGTAAGTATCTCTTTTATAATGTAATATTTCACCCAATGCTCAGCGTACAAGTGGTAAGTTTTTCAGTTAAGAAAAGAGAAATATATACCAACTATAATAGTGAATACTGAACAACTTAAAAATCCTTTAATTATTTGATTAAACAAATTATTTAAACATCAATAGTACATAATACAAATATATAAAAGACGATAGTTGACACTTGTTATATTTATAAACACATTATTAAGGATATTGTCCAGGGTGTTTTTTCAATTTATATCATCTCCATACATACTGTACTTCAAATATCCAATGATGCACAAAACTTCTTCTAGAAAACATACTAAGCATGTGTTGATAAATCATTTGAACTATTTTAATCTGATGTGAAACACAAGATCATCGATTTTATGATTCTTAACCGATTCCAAACATTGAGAACATCTCTGTTCGGTCAGATTGTGTCAGCAACTACTACTGATGGGTGGTCAGATATCTCCTTGAATGAGATCTTGTTGTCCCGGGTACCCGAACCCGGGAGTCTTTGATTGACGAACCCTTCCTTTTCGGTGATGGTGATTGATTAATGAAACGAAGAAAATGAAGAGCAAGGAAATAATGAATTGAAATGAAAGAGAGAGTGAGATAGATAGAGAAATAGTTACATAAGGAATTCGAGGAATAGTTAAATGGATTTTTTTTTAAATCTATAAAGAAGTTCTTGACATGAAGATCTCTAAGGATAGATTTGTACAAAGATTAATAACTGTCTTAATTCTATTATTACTATTACTGATATTTATTTATTTTTAAACAAGTTCCAATAGCTTCATTATATTTCGGTTTCCATTTATTTATTGGAACATTTTAAATGAATCTGTTTGTTTGCAAAGAGAAAATTATGAAGAAAGGGTTCTTCTTTTGATGAAAGCTAAAGTTTTTATGGAAGAAGTTTAGTTTGAACAAGTTTATTTACTATCTTTGGATGGGGATCTCATTGGTTGAATTTTTATTGAATGTTTCATCGGAATAGAGTTTTTGGACATTTTCATCGTCTTGTGGTAAGTTCATACCGATAATCTATGCTTGCATATTGGTGTACCAGATGTGACAAGTTTGAGTAGACACATATACTTCCAAATTTAATTTTTTAAACAAAACTTTTTGAAGTTTGAACAATTGAACATAACATGGTGTCCTTCCTATTGTTAAAATTCTATTGCAACCTTTAAATATCACAATAACTAACAATAGTATCTGGAGTAGACACTTCAGTTGACTTAAAGCTCAGTACATTCGTTGTTAGCAGGAGATTTCTATTTCGAATTTGAAAAGGCGTGAATTTTCTGGAACTCTTTCCAACATAAATCTCCCTTCATCTCCTGTATATCCAACCTGTAGAAGCCTCTTATATCTTCGAGAAGCTTAACAACAAGACCCCCATATTCTTTGGAGATGTTAAATACAGCGTTATTTATGATAAGACGCCTTTTCTTTGGATTTTTGTCAACACCTTTTTGAAAGCTATTTGGGGTGGTGTCCCCTTGCTCGGAGAAATTACCTAAATTTGTTTTCTTCCTTATCTTCTTTTCTTGCATCTTATCTGGGATCTGTAACGTCACCTGTAAAATTGAAAGGATCTTTTTCTTCACACCATTTCACGTTTGAAAGACTCTGTGTAGGTACTTTAAACTGATCCCATGGTTCCTCTAATTTTGAAGTCTTTTGTAGTACGTATCTGATATTTTGTGATTTCAATATTTATCTTACAATAAAATTTCATTATGAATGTGACTAACTGATTTGGTTAGTTTTATAACTTTTTCAACATGTGTACTTTTCTTTGTTTTTCTACTATTGAGTTGTTGTAACACTTCATTGGCTATTTCACTGCTAGGAATAAAGGGGCTACTTATTGCTCTGAATAGTTTTTAGAAGGAATAATATATTAATAGACTATAATTCATTTTATCCTATTACAACATACATATCTTTTCAAATAGCCTTAGAACTTAACACCTAAACAGGTTGAATTTAATCTTAATCGTTCTTCTTCTTTTCATCATCACCATCATCCTCGTCAATATTATCATAACCATCACATTGATCATCATGAGTATATATTTAGTAGTTATTTACAAGGGTACTTTCCGTAGTTTCGTGTTAACTTTCAGTCTGAACCTCATGTTTACGTCTCAAGGCATCTAGGTCTTGTTGAGCTCTCGTCTGCTTGCTTGATTTCTTGACTGTTTGATGACGGGTCTGGGTTTGGGTTTTTGAAAAGTAGAAAGGTGTTGATGAGGTGAGGTGAGTCGAGTAATTATTTTGGGTATTTTTCTCTAACCTTACCCGGGCCAGTTCTTTATGGGATGTTGGGTGTTTTCTCCTTTTCTATTGAGCTTTGCGTGGCATAGGACTTTTTGAGAATGTTGAATGAAAGTGGATTCTTTAAGACTTGATTGTGTTTATGTACGTAAATTGGTATTTTGGAAGGTATTAGAAAATCTTTTCCAAGATATTTTTCTTTTTAATATTAAATCACACTTGTTTTATGAAATTCTAAAAGTTTTTATGTTTTATCATTTTCTTTCATTTCTGTTTCTCTAAATATAAAAGAGTTCAAACACATCTAATCATTAATTCTTCGATCTCTTATTTTTGTTTGTTCATTCGGCTTTACAATACAGGTTAATTTTCGGTTTGGTAAAAGTTTTTAAATGTGTAAATCAGGGATGATTCAGGTTGTTCCTTATCACTGTTTTCAATTTTTGGTCCACAAATCAGTGTGAAAGTTGTGCTATCCTCTAGTGCGCCATGCTTCGTATTTCAGGCTGCTCCTATAAAACACCTCCGAGGAATTTCATGTTCGAATTTTAAGTGCCTTGGAAATAATGATTATTGTTTTTAGATGGGTACCCATCTCTCTCTTTACTTCCCTCTCATTTTTTCGCGTATTCCTGCATCTTCGTAAATATGTATCTTTATAATCTAGCTAAAGCCATATACATGGAAAATTGGTCATGAGTAATTTTATATGGGTGTCAAAGTACTTATACTTGTAAGCTGGCAATACTAATTTACACTTTAAAAAAATCAGTTTGTTACACTTAAAAAAGCACCACGTTAACTCCCTAATCTTTACCTTAAAACATGGATTGCTCAAATAATTCACTATATACAACACATTTGTTCTCAGTAAAAATTATCAATTTACTTGGTCTAAAAAACATCAATTCAGAAATAGTTCTGAACAATTAGGAACAATTTTTCAGATTCCAATTTCCACCTCCCCCTGGTTACAAACATGTCTTCCGCCGTACTTTTTATTTCAAATTCTCGCCGAAGGAAGAACCTGTCAAAATATTTTTACAAGGAATTGAAAATGATGTGGAATAATAGAGTAAAAAACGGAGATATTAACAGAAAAAATACTCGATATGATGCCTCATGTATTTTGAGAAGAAAGATGTTCCTTTTGCTATCTGTGTCCACAGATTGTAGTAAAAAAAAATTCTGCTTTGTGTGACATATTTTTACAGTGATGATTGCATTTCTGTTAGGGTCAACCAGTTATTTTATTTTTAAAAAATAGCCTTAACTTTTAAAAACTAATGTAATCATTCCGAGCCAGTTGGTTTCTTATTTGCTTTGTTTTTCTCCTTCTATTGAATATTTCAAGTCTTTGTTCAGGTGTGGTGTGTACACCAGAAGTAGGCATTATGAGACTCCTTTGTCAAGTCTAAAGCTCTAATTAAGTACAATACATTTACCTAAACCGAATGAAATTTTGATGGAAATACTGTTATTTATTTGTGAAATACACATGCATGGTTGAGTATATAAGTGATGAGGTTTATTTTGTGTGTGAAAAAATGGTTTTTATATCAAAAAATAAATTCTATGTAGAAATAGTTTACTCAAAAGGAAGGTTGAAAATTTGATTCCTTTGATAAATAGTGGGATATAATAAGAACCGTTTTTTATTCAATTTTTTTTTTTTTTTTTTTTTTTTTTTTTTTTAACCTTTCCTAGGATTGGATCAAAATAATCACCATGAGCTCCCACTGTAAAAATGATCCGTGGAAATTCAATCTGTGAAATGTGTAATTCGTTCTCTAAATATTGATTTTAAAAATTACACCAACCCAGACAATATTTGCAAGGATACTCGTATGTGAGAATTTTCTAAAAGCATGTAAAATCCTTTTAAAACATGCTCTTTACTATCTCTCCGTTTCTCGCTCTCTCCATCTCGTATCTATCGGTTTCCTCCACTTTTCACTCATGGGTCTTCTCTCTCATTCCCTCGTTTTGTTTGAGTAAAAGGCCTATATTACAACCCGAGCATCGTATATGACCACGCCAATACCCCAGGCATATCATATGTGGCCACGCCAATACCCCAGGCCTATGATATATGGCCACACCATACCCCAGGCCTATCGTAATGGCCACGCCAATACCCCAGGCTTATCGTAGTTGGCCACGCCAATACCCCAGGCCTATCGTATATGGCCACGCCAATACCCCAGGCCTATCGTATATGGCCACGCCAATACCCCAGGCCTATCGTATATGGCCACGCCAATACCCCAGGCATATCGTATATGGCCACGCCAATACCCCAGGCATATCGTATATGGCCACGCCAATATCGTCTCTGTTGTGGCATCACACGATATGCAAACACAAAAGACACAAGTCAAGCCGAGTTCAAGAAACGTCACACCAAAGTGAATTTATCTAAATGAAATTCATTATTATTCCTAATTAATATCCGCACTCTTTGCACCGAAGAATTTAATTTATTAGGACAGGTCACAGCAGCAGAATTTTGAATAATTGGGCAAACAGTTTGGGGCAGAACAGCAACTGCATTCGATCGTGAGAGAAACTGAGACCCTACAGGGTCCAAAAAGAGATGAGACGTCGCAATAGCTAATTCCACACTTAACGCACGCATAGATTCAAAATTCTAAATTGAGAAACTCAAAAGTGACATTGAAATCGTGTACCAAGAGATGAAATTCAAAGCTAATATGAGATAAATTAACAAAGTAGAGTACCTACCAAAATTCATTGTTTATGGTTTTCATCACATGTACGTATACCTACATCTATATCATAGGTGTTACATACCTACATCTAACTGCTTCGATATTCAGAAAGTGGAAGAAAAAAAAATGGAAATGGAAAAAAAAAAAAAAAAAAAAAAAAAAATTGTCCATTATTGTGTCTTAAAATAATGACTGAATACGAGTAATTTTTGTGTTTATGTCACAAATAGCTCGTGGAATATTCTCATTTTGTATTTGTTAAATGTATCAACAAACAGGGCTGCGGAGCTGCGGAAAAAATTTGAGCTCCGGCTCCGGCTCCAGCTCCTCTTTGTATTATTTTCTAGCTCCGGCTCCAGCTCCGGCTCCTGGAGCTAAGAGAAAAAAAACTGGCTCCGGCTCCGGCTCCTGGCTCCAGTAATGTGCATCTTATTTGAATACAAAATGTATATATTAGTATAAACTGAATATCTATCATTGGTTGTATCGAAAAATGTGTTTAAACACTTACATTATGTTCTATAACTTTTCCCCTTATCTAGAACCATTAAATCACAAATTAATAACTCTTAGGTACATTTTAGATTTTGTATTGTATTTTATTGTACATAAGAACATTATTTACATTAGATTTGAGGATGGTGCTGGAATAGTGGATGTGGTGGAGTAGTGTTATTTATTTTTAATAGGTAATAATAATAATAAAAAAAAAACCACTCATTTTTTTTTGAGAAATAATAAAAAAAAAATTGATATCTAATTGGTCAATATTGAATAAGTTTGTGCTTAAACGAGTAAAATTTTGTTCATAGGTTTGCATAGCACATTTAGGGCTTCATCAAAAATCTCATGGAACTTTTTTCAGAGAGGAAATACTAGTAATTCATTTTTAAGTCAGAGCTGGATGCGGAGCCAAGTTTTTGAAAATTTGGCTCCGACTCCGGCTCCAGCTCCTCTTTACTAAAATAATTGGCTCCGGCTCCAGCTCCGGCTCCTTCAGACCAAAAAATGTTAAGCTCCGGCTCCTTAGCTCCGGCTCCGGCTCCGACTCCGCAGCCCTGCAACAAACTCAAAGTTATCTTTGAATACATTTAAATAAAAAATTCAGTTCATTTATCACGGAAAAGAAAATACTTTTCCCTCTGTTTCAAATGAATGAGACAATCTTCATCAATGAATGAGACAATCTTCATATACACCCTGTATATCAATCTATGCCAAATGAAATATTATTCACTCTTGTTTGTGGTGTTTGTTCCCAGTATTATTTGACTTATTTTTATTACAAGACTTATTCGAATGTCCGCTCACACCAAAATAATAAAAATAATCTGTAAATCTGTACACTATTATCTGTAAATTTAAATGTCCCTCCTCTCGATATTTCTTTCCCTTGCCCCACATTTCAATCTCCTCTTCTTACCTTTCCCTCGAACTCATTGAATGAGTTGAACAAAAGGAGGACGTTTTTTAATGCTTCAGTTTATTTTGACCATTCATTTAGCAGAAGTCAAAACTTAACTCCTAATCGGATTTTATTGTTTTTATTTCTGATTAAAATTAAAAACATTTCAAGATATTAGTTAGGTCCCTCTCGACCAACTTTCACAGGAATTTTTACTTAGCAACTATTTGGTAAAATCTTTCTAATGTTAGTAAGATAAAAATCCATATGATTGAAAAATCACAATTTTAGCCTACGCCTTATTTGATCAACAAGTAATCGCTCAAATCTTCAAGAATCGAATATGTGAAACGCCCGATCTCATATAAAAATGAATTTAAACTGTTGACTAATCATTGTTCAACTAGAAAGTAGATAGTAGGCATACGTTAATCAATTTCACGTACATGAGAAATATTGGCAGAATGGTGTATTTGAACAAAATCAGAAGAAAGAAAAGACAGGGGATCAGCACAATAGCACCCAGGTAATTGAATTATCAATCGTTCCAATTCCAATATCTGTAACACACAATGTGTAAACTGTTGAGGAACTAGAGAAATCGGAGATCCTAGAATCTTGTCTCCAAATAATGGGAAACACAATGGAATTATACCACTGTATACCTGCTCCGGTGCGTTATGTGTCTATTGTGGAATTAAATGTGCACCGAATTCTGTTTTGCAAATAATGTCATTTTTTCGTGTCCTGTCAAAATTTGAATGGGTCTTCTTCAGATCTGTATTATATGAGAGGAGGAAATGATAAAAAAAAGTTACTGATGGTAATATATCTAGATGACATACTAGTTGATGACAATGAAAAGCTTACTAGAGCAATATTCTTTTGAAAAAAAATATATATTGAAAAAAAATATATATTGAAATTAAATATACTATCCGGTTTCTGTTGAGAAATTTAGAGAAGGCAGGTTTTATTTTTATTTTTATCTTGTTACAGCTAAAACACTAAAAATGAAGCTAAAACATAGTTTAGCTAAACAGCTAAACTAATATGAATACTAATCAGTCATGGACACTTTCCATTTACCGACATAGAAAAATCAGTGAGAACCAGCCAGGTGTTTTTGTTTAAGAAAACGCATCGAGAATCATTCCAAAACGAACTGATTAATTTTATTGCAATTGGCAGTATTGTTCATTTGAGGAGATTCTTCTCATACCTTCATATCCTACCGGAATTCGAGGAAACGATATTCATTTTCCTTTAACACACACAGAGGAACCATCCCGGGGCCTTTGTACCCGGATTATTGTAGAATCTAGGGCAGCATCACAAAGGTTTCGGGGGGTATAATTCCTCACAGGATATCATACATTATCTTCCAGACACAAAAGTGTACCATGTACTACCTTTCACCATTGTTATCGTCGAGCTAGTTGGTAAATAAAATGGGATTCGGTGGATTTGTGTCAGGGAATTCAGGGATTTTGTTCCGGGCATGTAATACAACCTTTGAGACCTCTTCCTTTCTGTTGGGTAAATAGGAGGGACGCACTACAACCCTTTTCTCACACCCTTGCGCCTGTGTGCGCTCAAGCAGTGACAGCGCCGCCCGACCAGGGGGAGGGGGAGGGGTACCAGGAAATTACTAGTCATAATATTGTGTTACATATAGGTTTGGTACTTGCAGCAATATGCTGTTGGGGCATGTAGGATTTGGGGACAAGTACTTGCATTATGCCGTAGGGTAATATATTATGCTATGTATTACTCTTTGTAGGCATACACTTGTAAGTAATATTAGATATATTTTGCTGTTGGAATACTCATTGTAGTGACCTTTTATATATAATTATTATTTTGCTGTATGGGGTAGAATTAAGTCATTATTATCAGGTCAGAAAATGTACAAAAGGTTGAAACGTGTCATCATCATCTCTGATTCTTACTACAGTATCGATGAGTTGTCGTCGTAGGTTTGCTTTCCGGATTTCTTACTTGGTTGTGAAAATTAATTTGAAAAGTCCTCTCAGATTTATTGTGTTGTCATTTCTTCTTCTAATAATTGTGCACCCAGTAGTCTTATTTAGGTTTTTTTAGTAGTTGAGCAAGGACTATTTAGTAGACCGAGAATCCCATATCCCTTTTATGTTCTGGAGATAATTGGTTTCTTTGGGAAAATATTTATTTAAGATTCTTCCAAATAGATGTACCAAGATGCTTTTGGGGGTTGAACCAGTTAGTATAATTATTAGGTTGTCCATATGGCACTAAGAGCTCTCTCTTTCTCTCTTCCAGTTCTCTCTCTTTCTTTCGTCGTGATTATCTTCCATCATTGTTGTTTCAGTACTCTCATCTCCTCCCTCTTGGGGTTTTGATTTATTCTTTTTTTCTCTCTCTTTCTTTCCTTCACACAGACACTATCTCTTTCTCTCTCTATTTATGTTGTATCTCGTTAGTTCCCTATAACGTTTCTCTCGCCTAGTTGTTGGTATTTATCAACAACGAGACATACAATAGCAACAAGAGCGACTTCCACGAACTTTGTGTGCAGGGTGTTGTCAGCCGCTTTGATGCGAAGCTCTGGATCCTCTATTGCTCTCTTGTTACTTGTTATGTTATCTATTTTCAATTTATTTTAGTATGGTAATTCATGAAATTTAAAAGTATAGTTGTTGCATTTATTAGTTCTGCGGCGGTCATCAGGATGATCAACTTGGTCTAGGAGGTGAATTAACTTTTCTCTCATAATAACGACTGATCAGCTTTTGGATTTCAGATTCGTGTGTTTCCATTTGAAGCAAATTACTTACCTTTTGAATAGATTTTTTGGATTTTAGGAAGAACTATGTTGGGAAGATTTCTTACCTTTAGCACGGACAATTTTCAAATTTCAGAAAGTTCACTTGATTTTTTGGATCTTATGAAGAAAAGAAGAAAGTTCTTATTGAAAGAAGTACCCAATCAAATCAATCGACTTAAAAGAGATTTCCATTTTAGTCTGTACCCTGGTTTCGTGTTCACAACCTTGCCAGGGCACCCGGTATATTGGTTATAAATTATAAAGGGTGTTATCGCAGTTTATCTCCTCCTAGAGTTCATATAATTTTTTAAATCATGTATTATGACTTGTATAGACTACATTAATAAAACTTTATGGCTTTGTAGAGTCTTCGGTACCCTCAGATAATAATAGTTGTAGTTTCTAGTTGGAGAAGTCATAATTCCCTTTTTGCAGCGAAGAAATCTAAATGAAATACTTTATTGTCATTGATTTACAAACTTTTTCCAGAAATATGTGTATGAATTTTATTTTATAAATAAGATAATTTACCGAATACAAAGTAATGGAACCATTTTAATCAACATTGGTCAGTTTTACCTTACAGGACTTTTAAATAAAAAAGCATTGCAATAATAATTATAATAATAAATCTTTTTTTTTTTCATATATATTTTTTGTATACATATAGAGGACCCATCCTAAGCCATTTTTATTTGGCTTCTAAGATGCAACTCTTTGAGATTTCTCAGTTATCATATTTGTGTTGATCACTTTCGTGATGTCACAACTACTCAAACTCGTTTTACTAAATTTACGCTGAAACCCGGACTTGAACCACCGACCTCCAGGTTACAAGTCCGCTGCCTTATCGATCAAGCTACTGAGGTCGGTAAGATTTCTCAGTATTTCACATGTCACACTTAAGATTAAGATACACTAAAATTCTCATTTTCACTACCATTTTTGATATGTTTTTCTTTTTGACAACTGTTGGAATAAAGGGACTCTACTTATCGGACAGTATAAATAGGTGTCTAATACTTTTTTAAATAATTCTCCTGTGAACACAAATTTCTATTCTTGTTTCATGTACATCTAGTTAGTACAACTTCTCACTTTTCTGTTTATACTGATTCTGGTCGCCTGTGTGGACTGAAGAGTCTGGCCAGCCTCTGATCGAGTCCGCTGTTAGCTGAGGACTCTTCTCACTTACAGTATTCCTTCCAGGTCAACGGGTTAAGCCCATTCGGCGGCCAGACAGGATCGCAGATACCAGACTAACCAGACCAGAGGATGCCCTCACGGTTCTCTTCCGCTTTCTTTCGGCCATGCCTCGGTCGACTTTACATTATTTTCAATATTGTTCGAGTAAAGTATATAAACAGGGATCCGTCTGATATGTTGTATTCTAAGATCTCACTTGTACAGATAAAAAGAAAATCTCGACAGTCAACATCACAACAATAATATTATTATTGAAGATTAGTCAAATTAAGAATGATTGGAAACTTGTCAAAAAATGTTAATGTTTTAATTAGTATATTCTTTTTAAAAATGTTATAAAGTATCCTTTGTCGTATCGCAACCTGTTGATGTACAGGAAAGTTTAAATATATACTTATTAAATTTCAATGGATCACATCTAAATGTATTGATTAAAGTATCATTGATAATGACATCATGCAACAGCAATAATCAGTTGGCGCTACTCAGAAATTTATCATCTTTTACCAATTTGCACCCTTTGTATTGAGAATATAATATTGTATTATTTAAAATAATATAAATTCAAGTACCTTTAATATGTAAGTTCAAGCTATAGTCGCTAAATGAAATGGGCTCGTGGCCGATTTAAAAGCAATGTCGCAACTAAATACGTCATTATCATACATGAAATAGATCCACGCACATAAAACAGAATTAATTGAATTAGAGCTGCATAATTTAATTTTCAAATCTGAAAAAGAACTGCATCGCCTATGCTATTTTAAAAATAGATAAATAATTATAATAAACGCTTAATTAATTAAAGATAATAAAACATGCTAATGGTAGCGCTATGGGATAGAGACTCGGAGACTACCTCTTCAGAACCCGCTGGTGACAGGATATTTTGTTGAAGAAAATTTCTGATCAAGTAACCGACCTCAGGAAGTGCCTCGTAACTGGAGGTCGGGGTTTCGAGTCCCAAGTCCAGTAAAGATTTAGTAAGGCGAGTTTGAATACCGACATCTCATCGTGATTTAGACAAATATGATAACTTTCTTTTTAATTGTAAGAAAAATGAAAAAAAATTCTCAGTTTTCTTAAAATTTGTTTGTAAAAATCATACACACTAAAGTTGCGTAATGAATCTAAAGACTAGCGCTAATCAACTGATTTCAACGAAAAAATTTAATATTAGAAATCGGAAGTATTGTGTTCGTTTCTTGTAAAAAAAAGAACTTTCCAATAGAACCACCAGATGTGAAAATAATCTAAAGCTTTTTTGCTCAGATATAGCAAATTGTACAATTATACCAATCTGTTTGTAAAACTGGACTTCAGTCAAGAAGAGGTTCTGAAAGCTAGGTGTACTTTTCTATTTTTAATAACATGTATATGTAATTATAAAATAAGTACATATACTATGTATGTATGTATGTACATAAATCCATGTACTTGCTCACATTAGTGTGTAGATGCTGATGCTAGGTACTGAAGCCGAATTAGCATACACGTATGGGGAGCTCGTGTTTAAATATGTATGTGTTGACTAGCTCTATATTTACACATATCCTGTATGTGCATAGGATATGGCACAGACGCTTTTTCGTATCTCCGATTAGCAGTAGATATCTGTGAGATCGTTACTTAGCCTGGTGCAGATCAGATCACGGGTTCGATTCTCACCGGGGAATTATTTCTGACAGAAGTGTTAACTCCCAGATGGTGGGTGGCCTTCTTCTATCGTATTCGTGTATGGTCTTCTAGATGTAGATCATAGGTCCATTGGAGTTGAAGAAGAGTCACTCTATCCTACCAAATTGTAAAAAGCTCAGACTGACATATGTCATCTTGATTCACTTGAAGTGTTAGAGGTTTTTTTCTCTCTAAAATACAGCTGACTGTTAAAGTTTTAAGTTATGCGGGTCATGCCGAGATTGATTTTTTTCTTGGTTTTTAACTCCCTTTCAACAGCTAGGTCATCTCGACCCGGAGGTGTTATACCCTCCATTCTTTGTAGTAAATTAAAAAACTTGCTACCCCCATTGACGTCATCCAGCCTGGGGTGGGCCGGAGTGCCAGCATCACGAAGTCTTCACCTCGCTGTACTTCGCTTAACTTTGGTGATCCTACGAGAACCGGTGCATTCAACGCGCCAACGACGCTGGCTTTTGAAAATTTTACATTGTTATTTTTTACTTTCTCATAGAGTGTATACTTCTTGAATGATTAATCAAGTAAACTTGACCAATGTGAATCCCGTTTGGTATTTTTAATTTCGGCAATTCCAAGTGTTCATCTTCTTGGTTCTTGGTAAAAACTTGATGAAGAAGAAGCAACAATGAAGAAGCAGCAATCATTACCGGTCTCGTACCTTTAGTCAAATTAGTGGTGATTATTTTGGTAACCGCAGAATTGCCAGGTTGAACATTTCCATCATGTTCTCTTGGATTGATTTTTTTTCAAGCTTACATTTGATTGCTATTAACAATAGATTCCTGGTATGTTCCTTAATCCTGTCCGCATGATCTGGGAGTAATTGTATAGCTATGTATATTGTATATTGATTACCTTCCTAGACGTGTTGTATGTATAGGCACTCTCGTATATGTACGTATGTGCACTGTGAATGTTTAGCTACCTAAACGTGTTGTATGTGTAGGCACTATATCTCGTATATGTACGTATGTGCATTGTGCTTGTTTAGCTACCTAGACGTGTTGTATGTGTAGGTACTATATCTCGTATTTGTATGTGCATATTGTGCATGTGCAATCCTGTATGAAATTGTGTATGGTTTGTAGGATTCAGGAAGAACTGAAAGGAAGTTGGCCCGATAAAATATTGGTATTGAATTGAGCCTTTTCAGAGATCGATTAGCTTTGGATTGGACTTTTGATGTGTGGCTTTTCTTTTATTCTAGAAATCACAGATGTAATTGGGATCGAAGATTATATAGAGCTATAAAAGTTGAAAATTGATGTATAAATACTCGGTGAAAAATACCGTTTTACCTTTAGCAAGCTATCACCTTAATCTACTTATGTACGAGTGAGTACATACATAGATCCAATGCATTTAAAATAGTGCTTTTTCTTCTTTGTTTTCTATCAATAATGATCTTTTTACAATTTATTAACCCAAATTTATATAAAACACAATAAAAGCTGCGAAAAACAAAAAACTTTAAAATAGCTCAAAGCCATCTCCTAATTGGTCCTCTAATTTGTGCGGGGCATATTAAAATGAACATAAAACCAAGAGTATTGTAAACCGAAACCATTTTATCATGGGTACCAAACCAGTCCGTCACATTTTTGGCTTCACTAGTATCTAAACGAGTTGGTGCAGTAATCCGCGATTAGCCTTATCCATGGGATATTAAATTCGGTTTAGGGCTCTATAAAAAATATCGAGGCGTTGATATGTTATACTCGTGTTTCTCTGAGTTACCTGTTATGGTGATTTTATTATCTGTTGTAGAATAAACAGATGGTTAAGTAAAAAGAAGACTACATTGAACTTGTATTAATTTTTATAAAAGAATATAAAATAATGGTATGAGATGGAGTTGACGGAGATGGTAGATAAATACAACTATGCTTTTTTAGAAGAACAACAAAAATTATCTTTCAAGTTGTGCTAAGTGTGTGTAACTTGCGAGACAACTTTTTATTGTTGTTCTAGTTTTAGCCATTAAAATCACAGTAATTATACTCATTGCAATCAATACCTACTTATAATCAGTTATTATGAATTATATGTAAAAAAAAAAAAATGGAAAAAACTTCAGTTGAATCATTCAAATCAGATGTATGTCGAAATTCAAGAGATATGTAGTTATTTATTTTCTTTGAAGACTGATTGAACTATCAAATCCATTAATGCTGGAGCTCAAAATTTCTGATTAAAAAGAATGATTTTTATTGAATGAAACGAAGAACCATACGAATTGTTTGTCAAAATCAGCAATTCCTTGAGTTATTTAAGATTTTCTACAAGCAGTATGAACAACAAGAGACTTATCAACTTGTTTGCCGGAGAATCTCCAAGGAGTGCCCATTCTTCTGAATCTTCTGATCCGTCAAATATTTGCACAAGTCTCGACGGAGGTCGTAATTAACGAGAATGAATGAATCAATACCAGAGCCGCCGATATGACGAGTGGACTTTAACCCGTCCTGGAAATCGAAGTATTACCGGCTGAAATCGCCAAATATGGCACTTGTTTTTTTGCCAAATTTTAGCTCTAAAAAACACTGAAATATGACTTTTTTATGCGTTTATTTTTATCAATTCTTTTACCACTTGTAATGGTCACCTTCTATAGCTACCTTCAAAGTTTCAATTGATACAACAACAACAAAGGAGTTTTATGTGAATGAAATTAATGATGTTCATCCAATGTTAAATCAGTATCAACAGAAAAGTGAGAAATTCTACTAGATGTACAATATGTACATGAATATCAGAACATATCTAGACAGCTGTTGCTGAAATGCATAATCGATGTCCAATTTACCCTTTGAACACTGTTCAGTCAAACGTGGATAAAAGACATCTGAGAACTCAAGAAGGGACGAAGAACATTTCTCTTATAGTGAGGTAATTTGGGCCTGGAATCTGTAATGTATTGAATTCATTGCACTAAAGCTCGTTTTCTCCTAATTTAAGGGTTAATGTTCCCAAATTCCACAAGAGAAGAGAGAGAGAGAGAGAGAGGGAGAGAGAGATGGCAGGAGAGGACGGTTCTGTGTTATTGAAAAGTTGATAATTATATGGAAGAGGAGAAACAGTCATCCAATTTCAGCAACAACAAAACCTGGCAGGATCTTGAAGACAAGAAATAACCCAACCCTT
Source organism: Bactericera cockerelli (assembly GCA_024516035.1). NCBI lineage: Eukaryota > Metazoa > Arthropoda > Insecta > Hemiptera > Triozidae > Bactericera > Bactericera cockerelli. The sequence goes on from CM044960.1 coordinate 29,386,856, forward strand.
TCCCATCATCGCCAGAAGATCAATTATTGGAAATATATATGTATATAAGGTATATAGTTCATATATTTTTTTATATATACATTTCATACATAGGAATTATAAATAGGTTCTGCCGGTTCTGAGAATGAATGAGCCATGTAATTACATACCTGACGAAGGCTCTTGTTCTTCTACTTCTTATTGCCAATATTGGTATATAACTATATACAATTTATGTACGATTTTGTAATACCATGTATATCTATTGTTGTTCTGAAAGTCAATATTGGTATATAATGAGTTTGTTGTACTAACTACCATCCCAGCACTTCGCAGCACTTCGCTGCCGACATTTTAACCATGACTAGAGTTGCCGCCTTCTTTGGCATGACAAGAAAGCCTTTTGTATTGTACATCTAGTCAAAACGTTTAACACGTATGAGACGGCGTGCCCACCGCTGGGTCACGTTTTTTTTTCAATTTCCCTTGTAACGTGACCCACCGGTGGTCACAGATAATGCTATTATTAATATATTTTTGTACTCGCCCGTCCCAATTTTTTTTTGTTGTTGTCATATTTGGAACACATACCCTAATTTGAAGCCGTCCCAGCGTACAAACTATAGAAAATAGGACCCGTCTCATACGTGTTAAATAATCTGATACCTTTCGATTTCAATTCTGAGTTGAATGTTAGTTGCTAGAATACACTTATTTCATTTTTTTACCTGGTCATTTTTACAAGCAAAAAAATTGAGACACTTTTAAAAAGCCCTCTAGCATGATTAACACATGAAAGAAAATAATATTAAGGATTTAAGTAATAATCTACATAAATGTAAAGATTCTGAATATCTGATTTAAAATAATATTTTTTGAACATTTATACTTTAATGAGACTTTTTGTGTCATTCACATCATTGCTTTTCTGGTTCATTAGGTAAAAGTAAGATATTAGATACTTAGATAAGTATCTTTTTCAAAAAAAAAAAAAAAAAAAAAATGGGCATCGCAGGAGACGAGGGCATTTTTTTATACAGGAAAAATTACTGCTGAAATAATCATATCATTAAAATTGTCTTTTTTACTGGTTATTGGTCTAATCATATTTATTTACATCAAGGTCGATTATGACTTCGGTGTTTTTGAACCCAATTTAACTTTCACTTATTGAGGTCATAAACAAAACGTAGGAATTAATTGTCCCCGTTAATTGTGATTTGAAATGGCGTAATGTTGAAATCACATAAAGCACCCGATTGCCACCTAAATAATAATGAACTTTGCACCTAATTGTCAACTAAATAACAATAAATTACGCACCTCATTGCCACCTAAATAACAATGAATTAGGCATCTATTTGCCACTTAAATAATAATGAACTATGCACCGAATTGCCACCTAAGTATGAACGATCTTGACCCCCATCTCTTGCACCGTCTGAGAGGATCGGATGAAATATTTTGAATATCTCCAGGACTTCCAGGAGCCATATTAAGATTTTATAGAAACCGTCCAGTCATTCGATCTGATGAAAATAAGAGCTTGTTTGAGACTGAATCATTTCGTCTCTCAATTAAATTCTCGGCTACTCGAAGTGGTTTGGAATTGTTTTCATGTAACCTTTTCTTAACCCATGTGTATGGAAGCTTGGGAAGTATTGAAATCTTGTAGAAGAAAAGGAAACAAATTACAAAATTGATAATAATATATAAATACTGCTTATGATTAATTAAGTTAGTATAGGAATACATGTAATATCACTTCATTAAATTCCTGTATGCGCCTAATCGTTACAGGACTCTTTTACAGCATTCTAGTTTTATTATTCAAAGTGGAGAAAAATGTCTTTTCACACACTAATGTTATACTTTAGACACTATAAATGATAAAAAAAGAATAATTTTCTATGCTAAAAAACGATTTATTATCAGTGTTGAAATTCATAAGCTTGTAGGTTTGTTATTTTTTCGATTCCCAATGCGACATACATACGAAAACATCATTGTGAGATGTATTTCCTCAGAAAAAACTACAGGTGTAAAGAGGCTTTTATCAATCCAGAACGATCCCTATCAAGTGAAAAACATTCCTTTGTAAATCTGTTTACAAAGGTTTACAGAAGATAAGAGATCAGAAATCGAATTGAAAAGGAAGGAACAACACGCAAGCACTTTGCTTTCCAATTTTACGTCTCTGTACATTTCGATAAAATTTATTATATGAAAAGGACATTTAGAAGAAAAAAATATCCAAAACTTGTGAATTTGAGAAGTTTGTATATTTCTAACACTTGATCACACCAATTAGTTGGAGAATGATTTTAAAGCAAATAGCTGGGGAGCATCATGATTCACTTGAAAGTAATCACAAATAAACATTTTTAAGTGTAAAAAAATATAGTACATACAAAGTTACATACCTATTCATAATATTGTACAACTATAGCATTGTAAATTTAGTTTTAAAAGTCACTCAATTATATTCGATCATTTAAAAGGAGATAAAAGCTTCTCTGTCAAAACAATTTGAGGAAGAAATAAAATCAAGAAAGAAAAATAGAAATCAAGAAATAAAGAAAAAACTGGAAAAAATAATTTATGTTTACACAGGGATCGAACCTGGGGCTATTATCTATAAACGTCACCAGCTTTTGACACAAAGAATTAGGGGGTTGTTGATTTGAGGTGGGGGCTCTTGTTTGTTTGCGCTTCAATATCCGAGTTCCTCCCTGTCAATATTTGTAATTTAATTGTAATTGAGGAATTTTATTGATTTCAAGGGTATATTGTAAAGCACTAGGCATCCAAATAGGTTGAGATCCTCTTGCATCATTTCGTCGGTTAGAAGGTAAAACTGATTTTTACCTTCTACCTACGTTGGTCATTTTTCCGATTTTTCGTTACTCTGGTCGGAAATTAACCTAACTATTGGCTAAAAATCAAAAGTTCGGTAGTACTGAAACATATGCGCAGGAAAAAGCGAACAACAATTTTTACCTGAAAGACTGGTGGAGATTTCAATCACCAAATGGCATAAGACCAAATGCAGACGGTCAGTTTTACATTCCAGCTGACGATCTGTAACATGTATTTTTATAGGAAGCCAAACACTGGTTTTTTGTACTTGTGTAAATTACCCGATCTTATAGTACTCGAACCACCGACCTCCAGGTTTCGAGTCCACCACCTTATCAAAGTAAGCTCTAGATGAAGTGAATTATAGTGTTTTCACCATTAGTTATTATAACCAAAGTCAAATAAAAAGATGTTACAACAACTTCATTCACTCCCATCCAATTGGTAACTTTTCACTGAACCATGATGCCAAACCGAAATTATCAAAGAATAGTTTGGTTTGTGTGGTCAGAATTAGATGAAGGATCTCTCCGAAACCAGAATCCAAATTTCCCACAATTGTTTCCGAAGTTTCCGCTGCAATTCACTCGAGGAAATCTTGGAAACAGATATCTTTCTTGGAATTGTTGTGGTTCCTTTAGAAGTTCAAGCCTTGGGACAAAATTTCCGCACAATTGAGCACGCCAGAAATAATTCATTATATTTTTCGTAATATTAATGAATTAAAATGATATCTTCTCATCTTGTCTGTTAAATCGATCAAGTCCATTGAAACCCATGTAAGGATGATGGAGGACATGACGAGATGACATGATAAAAGAATTAATGAATAAAAAATATAAAAACGAGTACGATGGTTGCACTCAACATAGTCCAATGAAATATCACCAGATACCTCGTTGGTTTTCTAAAGTTATTGCCTCTTGAAAACATCAAAATACTCGAAACATTAAAGCATGTGAAATGACAAAATAAAATGGGACATTTGAGATCCAAAATTTCCAAAACTTCATTATCCCAGAAGCACGCATGTTTAAATTTCTCCCGATACATACAGTAACGACCGTGTCCGTATTTTGTAGTAGGTAATTATTTTGTTTATTACCTTTGCCTATATTTTTATGCCATATTTTTTTTTTACAAACATGAAATGCCTCCCAGCTATCTAATTAGATACGAGCTCAAATCTCAAATGATTTCGTCATAAATAAATACATTTTATCACATCCATGTTTTATCAACAAAATACTCGAATTTAATGTTCGATTTTCAACGAGCTTGATCAAATTTTATTTATCGCCGTGTTTGGAAATTATGATATCGTTAAAAGTAAGTAACGGCCTCCATACTGCAGGTGTGCTGCAGAATTTGACACACATGTTGCTGAACCTGATAACTCAGACTATCGGGTGTTTCTGTGTTCACGCAGATTGTTTAAGTAACAATAATAATAACAACAACAATTATTATGATAGTATGTCATAACAATATTCCCGTACTTCGCCTTTTCCCAAACCTATTTGAGATCAATAGTGATTGGGGTTTGATGGCAGAGATTGCCTCAGGCAAGAATTACGTATTATTAATAATAATAAACATTTCCTGTATTTTTCATATTTTTGTATTCTGCTGAGGACCCATCTTAAGGCATTTTTATTTGGCTTCCAAGATTCCAAGAATAGTTATTATTATATGATAATATTAGACTGCTATTATCTATGTGGTAAATTTCTCAAATACGATAACCGATACATTATACTGAATATGTTGTAAAAATCATGCATAGGATGGGCTAGATTACCAGCGCCTTATCAATTCGGCATTTTTTATTACCAGTTAGATTTGAAAAATTACTGCAGAAATAGTGAGACCTCAAAAAGAAATCGGTGCTGAATAAACAATCATTAATCACTCGTTCGAACCCCGGTTCAATGCAGTTATTAAAATACTTCATTATTCTTTTCACAACAAGAGATTATTCATGTGTGGATTTTGAGAAATTGGAGCCCTAAAATAATGAAGAATATCCGGTTTGAATGTTTTGATGTATGTTGGATTCGAAATAACATGTTCAACCAGCAATCATTACATCAAACACTTGCAAAAATATGTTTTAAATTGGTGAAACTTTTGGAGTTTTTGACTGGAAGTTAGGTTGTTACTTTTGACGTTGCTGCACAACTCGTTTTATTTATTTTACCGCTAAAATTGAAACGGAAGATTACCGATTTTCAGTAAACTAAATCATTTAAAACAGAAGATTAAGACCTCGTAGATATACATGTATTAAAGTATATTATAGAGGTTGCGCATTTAAACTTTTTTCCTTGGTCTTGTTATTTTTTGCGAAATTATACTAAATTGGTTTTTTCTTCTTTGTTACAGGTAAGTTAATCCGTTTGGTTTACTTCTGACGGTTTCATCTATGTTCTCCAGGAAGGTTTGTAAGTAGCATATTCAGCTTTTGAAAACTTTTATTTATCTTATTTATTATCATATAATAGAGAGGCCTAAATTATTACAATAAATCTTATCTTATCTTACAATAGAGGCCTGTTCTCGTAATCCTGTTTTGGTAACATCTCCGGACTAATCTGTAGCAACGTCCAGCGAGGTTTGGTCTTGATTGGCAACCATACTCACTATAGGGATCGAACCTACATGATGCTACCTAGCCATATACAGCTCAGGCTAAGTGAGGTTAACGTGAGTAGGCAATTTGCAAGTTTCTAACAAATGACAATTAAAATCCCTGTCTCGGCCAACCACCGTTGTTATACACACGTTGGGCAACACAGTCAATCCTGCCTTTATGAGTTTTGTAAGAGTTCTTCTATTCTCACCATTCTGTTCAATACTTCCCTCTCATCAGCTATCTTGTCTACAAATTTATAATTTAAATACAAGAAAATGTTCTTTTCTATTCTATTCAGTTACCAGGCGCGGCCGGTGCTAAGGAGCTGCGGAACTCCAGCACCCCCAAACGAAAAAGAAAAAAAGATAATTTTCTCAAGTCCTAGCTCGTACACAATGAAAATGATGACACATTTTTAGAATAATTAATATGATTGACATGGTAAACAAACTCAAACTATTTAGATAATGAAAGAGCTACTTTATTAATCCCATTTTAGTCCGGTTTATATGGTACCACCCCCAAAGCATTTTCTCACCGGCCGCGCCTGTCAGTTACCTATGCACACATGAAATATCTCATTGTTATCGTCTGCTGGAATCTCAATACTCCAAATTCTGGACTCCTCAAATGCCCTTTCTAAACTTCAAACTCCTCCTTCCAAATGAAATAAACATGTAAAATCAACGTGTTATATATTTGTTATAAACATTCCATTTTTTCATCAGGTTGATAAATCAAAACTGTTTGGTAAGATCGCTTTGTTTACAATAAAGCTGTTGATATTCGTTTCCAATAGAACACAAAACATGCCTGATTTATGATTAATTAAACGATAAAGGAAGACAATTAAAATTTGAGGTTTTCATCTCGTTATGGGACTAGTTTCTCGTAAATCACGATCAGAAAACCCTATTTAACACCCACTACTCCCAGGAATCGGAATTTAGAACATTGAAATCTCTTTTCTTGGTACCTGTACAAACAGCGGGGTCCAGAATAACCTAACCAGGCGCGAGTCTTGGTATTTCTAGGTTCTCTGAGGGCGGGTTCACATTGGTCCTTTGAGCTTGATTGTGATACGAGCGATGTAAATAGCCTCTATTTGTACTTGAAATAGTTACGTGGATCTAACCGATCTCAGTAGCTTGATCGATAAGGCGGCGGACTTGTAACCTGGAGGTCGGTGGTTCAAGTCCCGGTTTCAGCGTAGATTTAGTAAAGCGAGTTAGAGTAGTTGTGACATCACGAAAGTGATTAACACAAATATGATAACTTTTTTTTTTTAGTTACGTGGATCTTAACAATAGGTACATAAAATATAATAATAATAAGTATAATAACACATTTTAGTGGATTTTGAGTTAATGTATTTTGAGGGTATTGGTTGTATTTACCTCAAATTAAAACCGAATAAAAAATACTTCATTTTTTAATTTTTGATCAGTTCTTTTTTTAAATAAATTAGTAGTACTTATTAAAAAAATCAGTATTTGAATACTTCATCTTTACCTATTCTCCATATACAAGTATTTCACACCCGTATTATAGGAAGTTATAACACCCACGTGATCTCGGCCCTGCAAATTTCATTTCGTTCAGTTTTCTTTATTTGATCAAGTTTGCCAAGAACATGTTTAAATCCATGTTGAAAAAAAATATGTTTGTGATAAGATCTTCAGGATTTTGGTTCTTGCAAGAATTTTGTGTTCAAGTTGAGTGACCTTGTGAAATTCCTCCTTATTGTGGTTCATCACCTTCGTTTAATGGATTTTTGTGAGGACTGTGTGTTTTTACATAATGGGAACATATTAAGATACTATGCAAATAAATAAATTTTAGCACAGCTAGTTCGTTACCCTACACATAAATAATATGTTCGCAAAGTATATTTTTATTATACAAAGTACGTCACTCTATAAGTAGGTGGTAGGTATCAACTTATTAAGACTGCCTGCCCTACTCCGAAAGGCAATAAACACGTTAGCGTTCAAAGGTGTAGGGTCTATCTATAAATGGGGGCGCCAAATTCAGGAGCCCCCATTTATTTCCAAATTCAGCCCACAGAAATTGTCATTGAAATTTGGATATAAATACGATTCAAGTGGTCTTGTTCTGACCCAGCAGGAAATAGGAAGTACTTTTCCCTTCTCACCCTCATCAGGATATTTTCCAGAGGCTCTGACCAAAAGTGCACTTCTAAAATTTACCAGGTGATTCATCATCTTAATTAAACATAAATTCTTATATTCCCCATCATCGCTCAATATCCTGAACGCTCCGAGAACAGAAAGCTCTAATAAGCTGTCCTTACTATTAGCTGCTAACGGGTCACGTGTTGAAAATATTTCACAAATATGTCAAAAATTGTTTCTTATTCTCTTAATTGATATAAGTTTCAAAAATATGTATCTGTATAGATTCTTGAAGAACATACCCGCGAATGTAGTTCACATAGTTTAGTGAGAAATTTCTAAAAAAGTTCGCATATCTGTAAGCGCATGCCACTGCTGGCATTCCAAATCCCGCAGAGTCCGTCAGTTTCTGTGTCAACAGCCAATACAGCCATCTGGCATGGAGTGGACGTTTTGTAGCTTTCAAATCGTCCAATATGTATGTATATTTGTATAATATATGTCTATAGTAAGATGAATGTATAATGTATGTGTATTTGTGTATAGTAAAATGAATGTATAATGTATGTGTGTATACTCTTTAGTGAGTATATTTCTATCAGTACCGACCTCACAGTAGCTTGATCGATAAGGCGGCGGACTTGTAATCAGGAGGTCGGTGCTTGGAGTCTCAAGTTAAAAAAAAAAAATTAGTGAAGAGAATTTGAGCATTTCTAATCACACGATTGAGATTGAGTTAATTATAAACTATGTTACTATATTTTTATTACTAGCAATTTCATACGGAGAAGAATAACTAAATAGTGTAATAACTAAAAAGTGTAGTATATAAATAGAGCTTCTGATGTTCAACTGTCAGTGCATGTCAGTCCATAATGCTAACAGTTTATTTATACAAAATATCATACCCATGTTTTACAAAAATATCATAGGTACTTTGGTCATTTTGGCCCAGTTGGCCCTTTTTGAGTAAACAAAGAGTTTTTAACTATTCTACTATTTTGCTATACGGAAGAATTTCAATGTCACTAGTCCATCGAGAGTGAAAAGCCATTCGGCCACATTCTAGTTTACATGCATACATGCCTCTTGCCTCTCTCATAACTTCAAACCAATATCGAATGCATCTTATGACAATCCTAAAAGCAACTATCATCCACTGTCAAGTGACAACTCAATACGTTCTGGCCATCAATCATTACCCAAGTTGACTAACTGCATTTTTCTGCCATAAGTTGTCTGAGTGTCGCACATCACACAGTGTTGTGCGACAGATGGAAGCCTGGTTGAGAATACGTCTGTAAGGTTCTATTTCGAGCCTGAATCAGGGATCGAAGAACTGGGGATTGCTCAAGTCTGGAAACGCCTCGGGCAAAGTAACCCCACTTGAGAAGTGCTCTGAGGTTGGTCGCCAGAGGTATCGGGGAATAGTACTTTAAGCTTTAAGTAACCAAGTGCCTGCAACATTTCAATGTAAAAACAATTTATGAAAGCTTTGAAATTTTCTTGGTGGAAATGTTCCACCTAAATCTTTTACAAAAAGGAGAAACTCAGGAGACGTATTTTGCTATTTTAGACAAAAACTGATTCAAATCAGCATGTATTCTGTACAAGTGTACAAAAATGTTTTTTTTTTAAACTGTTTTTTGTGATAGGTTTAAAGCCCACCAGATATAAGATTTTGGACTCGTACGTATGACACTAGTTTTGAGTGTAGGATTTATGTATGAAGTTCTCTTGCACCATTTGAAGTAGAACGCAAGCACGAAGGGAAATATGCTAGAAACACATAACTATTCAAAGGGAAAGCTCGTAATTCAGAGACGACACAAAATAAACTTGAGTATAACACAAGAAAGGTACCCCACAGCTTTCTTTCTGTCAGGGGTTCCTAAAGCCCTAGTGGATATTCTTGGAACTATAAGTCAAGAAAGCTTAGGTATCTTTGTCAGCATTTGTCACCTCTCGTTCATTGATTTTCTTTTATTTTTATCATATTGTTTTTCGTCTTTCTGTGACCGTATGAGATCTGGTGTATTGAACATGCCATCACCGCGGATGCTTGATGAGACACAAAAGAACTGAAAAAGTTGAAACCCCCTGACTGAAAATTCAAACACTCTTCTGATATACCCCTGTCACGTCAGCCAAAAGGCGGATCATTGAGGAACTGTCATATAGATTGCTGCTTAGTCACCGGTGACACGAAACTCGAGGCAGCAGAATCAGCAGTAGGTCGCACCCTGCAACGGCGGGGACTGTTTGAATAAATTATCCTCAGCCCGACTTCTGTAGGTACCATTAGGCACCTATGTATGTGTAGGTATCATAAAAGTAGGAACAGGGAAGTCAAAGCAGGTAATAGAGGACTTTAAGTTGCACTATACGTATAGGAACATCAGAAATATGAAGGGTAGGTATCGTTTTATAAGTTTTTATTACAAGTGTAAGGACCGTTTAGTTTTTTGAATTATAGAAAGCCTAAACTCCTAAAGAAACATACAAATACGCTAAGTATCTGACGTAAATACTTACTTAAGTAGATAGTTACTTTTGACGGGTCATTCATAATTATATGTCAAGACCATTTGTCAAATAAAATAAATAAAATAATTTTAGAGCAAATATAGCCCATAACGCACTCTTTATGAAACACTCGGGTAATGTTACCTCATTAGAAACGTTTATTAGGAAACTAACGATACAGGTACTATAGGAGTTTATTGCCGAAATGCTACACCGTACTAACCACTTGACATGCACGAAATGACCACATACCGGGAACTGTGACGGGGCTAAAGTTGTACTGGGAATGCTCGTTGCACATGCACATGGTTAGTCATGCACATATTGCACATATACATGCACAATCAATAGTCACCCCCGGTTGACAGAACATAACGAGCCTCTGTCACACAAAAATCGACTGCCGTGTTACTTTCCCTTACCTGAATTAGAGCATAGGTAATTGCAGTAATAAATTAAAAGTATGCTTTGAGTAAAGAATTGTGAATGAGGTTAGAAGAAAGCAAGCTAGAAATATCTTTGTTGGTTCTCTTGGAAAACGCACCTGTGGAGGCAATGTTTCATATAATACAATTCCGAAAAGAAGACAACTCCACCCACACTTTACCGAACAATATTTCGTTGGGAATACTTTCCCCTGGCGCAAATCGGACACACATCAGGCGAAAAGGTTAGCATTCTAAAGATACACAAGCTCTAATTCTCTTGTTGCCTGAACTAGGTAGACTACGGGACTATAAAGAACGCAAGTGTGTACTGCACTTGTACTTCAACTTCAGTGCGGTTATTTTCCGTAGGCTATTGGGAGGAAATGTACCTTACCTCCCGGGATTACGAGATATCAGTGATATCACTCTAAAAATAAATCACTCTCAATACATAGCACTCAATATCACCATATTCGATATCGTAATCACAGCATTAACAGATATCGTAAAGATATATCTGTTCAGGATTTCTAACAGCGAACACAATCATCTGACAGACAATGTGAGTGAGCTAATACCAAATCTCTCAGATAAAGCAGAATAGGACGAAGCCCTAATAACAATACTAAATAGACACGGAGTTGCAAAGCACATGCCCATAGCCCCCACACCTCTGTTAGACTTGGGAGTAAATCTTTATCTAGGCCTTATCTCTCGACAAATATTTAGAAGAGAAAATACTGGGTGTCCATTAAACATAGAAAAAATTGTGATAATCGCTGGAGTGTGTCACAATTACTCAAAGCCGATCTTATTGCCCAGCTCGACATTGTCATACTGACTAGTAGCTTAGAGCGGGCACGACTTTCTTGGTCTGGGATGGTTCTTGTCCCTTTTATGTTGGCACTCACTTGGTAACTCACACTACCAACCTCCAGGCCAGAAGTCCACTTTCCTATCGGTTAATGTACTGAGGTCGGTGATAGACAAATGTGCAAGTTACTACTGTTGTTATTCGTACACAAAGTTGTCTATTACAAGATTTCTTTAGACACTCAAAATTTCTTTACATCCGCCGATTGTCAATCCCGCTAGTGTTCGATTTCATCTCTTAACTTCTGTTCTATTCTTCGTTATTATTATTCAACAAATTTGATGAAACTTTATTTACAATTTTTTATATACAGGTACAGTGAAAGGGTATAATTAATTAAAGGTAAACAAAGTCTGATAAAGGGTGGTGATAATGTCTTTGGTATTCTCTTCCGTTCGTTCTATCTTCTCCTCTTGTTGTTTCACCACCCTGTCTTGCTCCCTGGATTGGGCAAGTTCAGGACCGATCACGGTTCATCCCTGCAAGGTCTAGACACTTGACAAATGACAATCCAGAAAGTGTGCTGGGGCAGGAGTGTTCTGGATCTTGTCAAGAGATCCTCGATCCTTCCCTAATGTTCCGTTTAATGTTCCTCATCATTCCTCACGTGAAGGGTTAACAAGATTCTGGGTATTTACATCAAGTCTAAGGTACCCTCGAGTACTATCTTTATTGGTCTTTAATCTAAACACTAGAATGGGACGTATTAGAACTAGAACATTATCATGCCCTACGTAAGAATAAAAATCCCTGAGAGGTTTCTAATTTGTCTTGAAGGACAATTTTCAATCCTCAGGAGGCTTCTACATTGAAGAATAATGTTTGATCCAGTACTAGTCCAGATTCTAAAGATCAATAATAACTTTTCCTATTTGAGACAATTTTGAATTTTCTAATACAGACTTAAACGCATTATCGTATTCCTTTCCTAAGCAATATTGTTTTTCAGTTCCTCACTTTTTACCAGTATTACGTTCATTTGCTTCGATATCATTTTGTGTACAGTTAGAACGATGTATCAGCATCATCTACATACGAGAGCATCATTAAATGCTTTCTTCTCCGAGAGAATTTTCTTCGAGCAGTATCCGAACTGTGTCTTCCAAGATGAACTATTACAATGGGGATTGAACTTGAGCGAAACAGTCCCGGCTCATTGTGCTGATAGGCATTGTGTTGCGAGGTACAATAGCGATCGCTACAATAACTATCGCTATTTCTACAATAGCTATCGCTGCAGCTATTATGAGGCGTTTGAGCTTGAGCGTTCCTCATTGAATAGGCTCATGAGATACCGAACACATTGATTGACGAGCAGTATGGCAGTATGGGTAAAGCCAATTCTGGGAGCGATCTCCGGTGGCTTAGTTCGGAGCGCATTGTTCCTGCACGTGGGAGCCTGCGGGTTCGACTGCCGATGGGGTATCCGGTACCGATGGGATATCTGGTAAAGTGGTGGCGCATTACACGTGTAGTTATTAGCCTTTCTTTTGCAAGGGATGGTGGTTTTGATGGCACACTGGCCAATGGAACCAACTTTTCACCGGTGTTAATTATTTACTGACAAATTATCCACTTTTCTTTACTCGAAGAAATGGTATTTTTAATTTAATTTTCATAGTAGTAGCTGTCGAAGAATTGAAAGATGCTTTTGGTTCCCTTCTCGTCTAGACATAATGTCTTGTCCTTCCTTCTATATTGCTGTGTTGTATTGTGTTACGAGTAGCTATGTTGGATATTTGAAATTTTCATCAAATAATTTATAGATCGAACAGAAATTTTGTTATCATACAAAACCTATCTATAGCTCATTCATTTGAGTTTTTGACCACTTAATAATAAGACTCTGAGGGTTAGGTGGTAGAAAATGCTTTGAGTGTCATCCTCGCCTGGTGGTGGTTCCCTTCCACTAAAGAGTGTTATTATTTTTATTTTATTTTAAACATGAGTGTTTCACAGCCGTTTTTTTATTTCGTAGCCATGAAACAGGAGCTACTGTAGACGCTTGTGATCTGTGTTGTCGCCTACCCATCCCGTAGTATGCCTCCCCTCTGATGGGCGAGAAGTTATTATGACAAATGTTGGTCAGGAGGCCTCAAACTTTCACACACAGCCTGTACAGCCAGCATCTCACATATGCTAGGAGGTGTTACTGGCCGTATGACAAATGCTGGTCAGGAGGCCTCAAACTTTCACACACAGCCTGTACAGCCAGCATCTCTCATATGCTAGGAGGTGTTACTGTGCCCGTATGACAAATGCTGGTCAGGAGGCCTCAAACTTTCACACACAGCCTGTACAGACAGCATCTCACATATGCTAGGAGGTGTTACTGGCCTCTTGTCCGTCAGCTACTCGCTGTACCATCATTACAAGACACTATAGACACGCATTCGTCACACTAATATGGCATGAAATTACATACACTAGAGACCCAGTGGCGACCGCTGGAGTTTCTAAGCCTGGTATGCAGAGACAATTTTGTAATCCCTATAGGGATTACAAAAGAACCACTGTAGGGTGGTCCCGAGCTTGCTATAGGGAATACTTCGACCTTGACAATTATCTATTAAAGAAACATCTGATTGCACATGCGCACAGACGCTTAAAACAAACGTCTCTGAATAACGAAATCAGCTGAAGGGACGAATGACCCAGGCATCCCTACAGTGAGGACTCTGCATACAACCCCTAGGAGAGCTCTTGTAACTGAACCTTTAGATCGTGCAGTTTAATTCCCACCCTGTGTAAAAATTGCGAATAAAATATTAGTTTCCTGTGTGTCCTTCTGATAATGCCCTTTATCCTAGTTTCTAGGGTAAAATGACCTTCTACATATATTCGAAGTCTTCGAACAGCTCCTACTTAACTTTTCCATTGGGTAACAATAGGTTAATATGTCTGTTAAAACCCTCAGCAGTTTACAACTCCTCTCGCTGGCTTAATTTTATTAGGTACTGTACTGTTGAATTTTCTCATTTGTAAACATTTACAAGCAATTTTCCTGATGTACAGAAGTATTAAACAGATTATACTTTGACAGCAAAATATTAAATTTCTTTCCACTTCTGACACTAATGGAACCCACAGGCGGCCACAACGAGGACCCTTGACCCCACCCCCTGGTACCTACGGCTTGATATAGATCATTTTCGGTACTCCGTTGTGGCCGTTTGCATACAATATCATGGTTAGATCTATAGTTTATTTAAAAGTAAATAAAACAATAGATATAAAATCATAGGTTGTAGACGTCTACAAACTCAGCTGAGGGAAGACTCGAAAGCATAATACTTGCTGCATTCCCCCTGATTATTTAACGTGGTACTGGTCCTACCCCAGGGTCCAGGGTATAGGCCTCCGTTGTGTTCGCGCACTAAGTGTCATTGAGATGGGATACTTTTACCTTAGTGTACAGATTTACATTATAGGCACCCTCTATGAACACGCGCCCCTCCGCCACTGGTCAACTTGTTTCTAATAGACTCTACTAGGAGGATGCGAGTATCTTGGACCACAAGATGTGAGTGAGTAATCAACATGTGCTATTTGATATTTGAGCTGATGGTACTTATACTCGAACTAATTCTGCCACTAGAAAATCTGATCAAAAAATATTGGGCATTTTCACACTGAAAAAAAAAACCCTGTATGAATGATAAAAAATAACCTTTATTCGAGTATATTACTCAAAAGTGTTTATTATTGAATAATTCTGGCTCAGGCTTATTTATGTATATTGCGAAATGAAAAATAATTTCAACGAAGAAATATTCAAATATTAAATTTAATAAAAATAAAAACACTCTTCAGTGTAAGGTAACCTGGCGAGGTTAATGCTCAAAGCATTGTCTATCACCTAATCCTTAGAATCTTCTTATTATTATGTGGTCACAAACTCAAATTAATGAGGAAAAATTCATGCAGTGGGTGGGATTTGAACCATTAAATCCCTACGCTATCTGGATTACCAGACTAGCGCGTTAACCACTTGACTACCAGACTACCAATTTATACCCATTTACGCATAGGTTTTCATTATACTTCCTTGTAAAACAAAAAATTGTTTATTGGTGGAGATGCCATGACTCCCACTCAAACCTGATGTAAAACAAGATTCTCCTAACAAAAAACTTCCTAAACAAATCTAACAAAATTATCAGTAAACAAATTCAGTTTAATTTCCAACCCACTCTGAGGAAATTATAAACAATACTATCGATAACATGTTGAGCTTACTAGACGTTTTGTCTGACTGCAATTATATTGCTGACACATTACGTGCCGCAATGACTTTTTACTTTTTCGATACTAGGATCAAATTGTGTATTTATTTATGTAAGCAATGATCATGTATGTTAACATAATAATAGGACTCTGAGGGTTTGGTGGTAGAAAATGCTTTGAGCATTAACCTCACCTGGTGTTTACCTTCCACTAAAGAGTGTTATTATTATTATTATATTCATTTTACATATACCACTCCGAAGTATTCCTTCATTAAACTAAATAGTTCTCATATTTGTGTTGCTTCTAACTCGTTTTACTAGAAGCTAGTTTGGATATATGTCCTGTATTAAGCTTACAAATGTATAAATGTACAGAAAATTAAAATACATTATTTCGTAACACAGATCTTTGCTGAACTTGGGACTTGAACCACCGACCTCGAAGTAACAACCCAGCCGCTATATCGATCAAGCTACTGAGGTCGGTTCCTTTATACTAAATCTGTCCCACACTGTTTTGGGATGTCTTAAGCTCGGAGAACTGATATTTTAGTACTACATGAGGCATAGCAAAAATTACTTTTAGACCATATTCTGTGTTCAAAATTTCTTTATCATACCAATATGTTTAAGTCCAACTACTTATTTGATGCCCAACCGTCTAGACCAGGCGAAACGTGTCGTGCCACACATTTAGTCCTCTTATTGGCGAAATAGAATCAATCTGCTGATAATCGTTTTCAATCACATTTTGTTGAACCAATTTATTTGCGTCGTTAGAGATCGTAGACAAAGACGCGTGAAGAATTGCCCTAGTAAATAAAAGAAGGATTCACATCTTTATGGCCAAATAATTTTAAGTTTTTGTGAATCTTATCTTTGCTAACAGTTTTTATTCCTTAGAGCTATAGCACCGAAAACTCCTCGCTATAGAGCCTGCTGATGCTACCTGGCCTGTCTCATCTCTCCTCATTCTGATTTCTCATTACTTATGCAAAGTTAATTATAACCTGTGTAATTTTTTAATGTGCATTTTATGAATCAACAATAGATAAATAATCTACATATAATAAGGAACTACCAGCTAGCTCTCTTCTCTCTCTATCTTTTGATCAGTGGCGGAACCCTAAAAAACGGACTTAATTGACCTCGTATAGAAACGTAAAAATGAACCTTAAAATGTGATAAGCCAGCGTCGATGGCACGTTGAATGCAGTTCTTGTTCGATAACTGAAGTCAAGCAACGTCCAGCGATAATAAAGGTAATAAAAATTAAGATTCGGATGGGTGACCATTCAAATTCAAACCCTCATGATGTTGGTTATTTCCGGCCCTATTCAGTCTAGGTGAGGTTAATTTATTTCAGTAGCTGGTTTGTGATTTTACAGCAAATGGAAGGTAAAACTCCAGTCGTGATATGACCATCTAATTATTTTTTTTTTTAGATCAGTGTTTCAAAGCCGTTTTTATTTTGTAGCCATGAACCAGGAGACCATCTAGTTGAAAGCGACGTAAAAAAAAAAAATCTTTTGTCTCTATCAGTCGACCCCTCCGCCACTGGTCCCTAGCAAGACCAGAGTCCTGCGCGTCCTGAGGATACTTCGGGTCCGATTCCTAACGAGTCTGCAGATCTGGCCCTCAGGCCAAATTGTGATGTGATTCGGGACGAACAAATCGCACTGGATTTTATTATTCGTTCGGTCATGCCATTGGAATGCGATCTCCTGTGCCCGGCTGTGAACCGCTAGATAAATAATAGATATCATTTATGCTTTGCAAATAGGACTGATATGTCTTTCACTCCGCTAGTTTTTTTTTTTTTTTTTTTTTTTTTTTCAAATGCCAGAAACAAATGCGATTAAGTTTTGATAAGCATCTGTTCTCGAGGATAGATGATTTATTCCTTATTTGAAAATTGACCTATGACTATTTAATAAACTTACGGTTAATCTCTTTTATTATTATTTCCTATTTTTTGCGTCTAAAATTTGTTTCACTGAAATACGATTTTGATATTCTTTAATGATCATATTTTATCGATCCTTGTACAATTCTTTGCATTTTCAATCTTGTGTGCCACTTTCTTTTGACGATTATCCTCTTTCACGTCACGAAATTTTCTATTCACTATGCATAAATAGCCCAGGCAAATTAGTGCTAAAATGGGGTCTAGCGGCAAAAAATTGCTCAATAGCTGGAAATCGTTTTAAACCCTTAAAGGGGTCCTGAATAATGGGTATATGAGTTTGCGACGGATTTTAGGTTGTGCTTCCGAGTTTAGGGCCTAAATAGTGCAAATTTTTTGCACTTTTTTTTAAAATTGCGCTTATAACTCAAAATGTATTTATTCTACAGAAAATTTTACTCAGTTCTTATTTAAGGAACATAAAATTATGCGTCTAATGACGTTTAAATCATTAAAATAAGTTAAGCCGTTCAGCCACAATCGATCCTCAAAGATGGGTGATTTTTTCAAACATAGCTCAAATTTTGAAAATTCTCAACTTTTAACGCCTATAAGTCAAAAAGAACTGCACCAATTGAAAAATTTAATAGATTTGAACTTGTAGAAAATTTAATTTTAAGTAAAATACTGTTTGAAATTTGAAATTTGCTTACTCCAGTGCTGAGATATGATTTTTCGTCCCTAGCGCCAAATTTCCGCTAAGGCAGTGCAACGCAAGAAACTTCATCTGAACTCTAAAATTATCATATTCTTACAACTTTTCAAGCAAAACTAAACGTAATCTATTGAATTCAGTCGAATAGGTATTTTAAAATTTTGAAAAACTTGCACTAAATTTTACTAAGATCTTTACTGAACATGTGATTTCAAGACAGCAGGCACACTATGGAGGATGTAACTTGTTTTATATGCGGAACATTGTGCAAGAAGGAATATTAATAATATAACAATAAAAATGCATTTTCTTTGTGTTGTTATGTCACAATTTTAGTGGGTAGCGCTGAATCATAGAACTTTGCCAGTTTAATTTACAATATATTGTATTATTTGTGTGCCTATGATTTAGCCATTGGTCGCTGCTTCATATCAAAGCAGCTACTCACGAAGTATGAGTGGACCCCGAACATCCAAGTACAGAGCAGAAAAAATCCCATCCCGCTGAGAATTGAAACCAGGTCACCATGCGTGCAATGCCTAGCGCGCTGACTCACTCGGCTACAGTGACTACAACATATTAAAGGAAAAGATAGAGGAATATTAAAGGAAAAGTCAGCCGCTGAAGGCAAGTACGATTCTTGTCGTGGTATGTTCTTTAATTCACGCCCATCTATGGATCCTGATGCAGCTCAAGGTATATCTGGACGAGGGGAGTGAATTAATGTAGTAACTGGTGCTTTGAAGCCGAAAGACCTAAGTTTCCCAGTTACTGGGGTTTAACGAAGAAAAAGCCGCTGGTTCAATAACACTACTTCGAAAGGTGTAGGTATTAAAGATTATTAAATTTACACGGAAAGATAAAAGGAAGTAATAAACTACTACTATGAAATGAGATTGGATGGTCTTACCTTGAGTACTTGTACCAAGTACTTACGCCTTTAGAAGGGGATCAAAGGTGGTAGATCGAGGAAGGAGAGAAGACGTACCCTGACCACTGGTTGTTACAATCTGAACGAGGCATCGTCGTTCCCAATCTATCGTTCCGAATCTTTGTAAGATCATATGATAATAATATGCCTGATATCGAAGTGTTATCTCTAACAGTTAGGGGCGTAGAGATCGAGTGATATGCGCGGGGTAAGTTTGGAGGCAATTCAAACTGGAGTCACATGGCGTGAACAGGGAAAGTTCGCTCAAACTGGTCACTAGTGGGATTGATTTCACCTTCAGTATGGAGGTTCTAAGAAGTCGTTAGTGCCCAGAACCTCCATATCTTTTCCACAGTAGAAGCAGAGCTCCTTGAAGTTGAATTTTGGGATTTCCTCACGGCCTCTTGTCACACGGCTTCCGTTTCTTGCTTCTTTTTCGGCCATTACAGTGTTTGACTCCTTCGTGTAGACATCACCTTTGCGACACTTCTCGTGAAGTATAACAGATTTTTGAGTCTGTAACCACGTGTGATGCCCATCATTTCTCCTCCTGCTGTCCTCAATGAACATTCGAAGTGACTTTTCCTTTAATATTCCTCTACCTTTTCCTTTAATATGTTGTAGTCACTGTAGCCGAGTAAGTTAGCGCGCTAGGCATTGCACGCATGGTGACCTGGGTTCAATTCTCAGCGGGATGGGATTTTTTCTGCTCTGTACTTGGATGTTCGGGGTCCACTCATACTTCGTGAGTAGCTGCTTTGATATGAAGCAGCGACCAGTGGCTAAATCATAGGCACACAAATAATACAAGATATTGTAAATTAAACTGGCAAAGTTCTATGATTCAGCGCTACCCACTAAAATTGTGACATAACAACACAAAGAAAATGCATTTTTATTATTATATTATTAATATTCCTTCTTGCACAATGTTCCCGCATATAAAACAAGTTACATCCTCCATAGTGTGCCTGCTGTCTTGAAATCACATGTTCAGTAAAGATCTTAGTAAAATTCAGTGCAAGTTTTTCAAAATTTTAAATTACCTATTCGACTGAATTCAATAGATTACGTTTAGTTTTGCTTGAAAAGTTGTAAGAATATGATAATTTTAGAGTTCAGATGAAGTTTCTTGCGTTGCACTGCCTTAGCGGAAATTTGGCGCTAGGGACGAAAAATCATATCTCAGCACTGGAGTGAGCAAATTTCAAATTTCAAACAGTATTTTACTTAAAATTAAATTTTCTACAAGTTCAAATCTATTAAATTTTTCAATTGGTGCAGTTCTTTTTGACTTATAGGCGTTAAAAGTTGAGAATTTTCAAAATTTGAGCTTTGTTTGAAAAAATCACCCATCTTTGAGGATCGATTGTGGCTGAACGGCTTAACTTATTTTAATGATTCAAACGTCATTAGACGCATAATTTTATGTTCCTTAAATAAGAACTGAGTAAAATTTTCTGTAGAATAAATACATTTTGAGTTATAAGCGCAATTTTAAAAAAAGTGAAAAAAATTTGCACTATTTAGGCCCTAAACTCGGAAGCACAACCTAAAATCCGTCGCAAACTCATATACCCATTATTCAGGACCCCTTTAAGGTTTTAAAACGATTTCCAGCTATTGAGCAATTTTTTGCCGCTAGAGCACTAATTTGCCTGGGCTAAAATAAAAGAAAGCAAAATGCAAATCGTCACCTCTAATTGAAATCCTCAGTGAAAGCAGAGTCGACGAGAGCTGCTAACACAAAACAACAAAATGACTTATTATTTTTCCTAATTAATTATTTTCCCCGATTAATTATTATTTTCTGGTTGAGGTGCCCTTGAAGAGGCGCTGGCACAGAGAAATGTCTCTCACTTCTCATTAGGAGAATTATTTATACATTTTGGGTTCGAAGAACAGTGGGAGCTACTTGACGCCTCTTACATTTCTGTGCCTGCTAAATGTTTCTGAATATGGATCCGCGAACATTTGCGGTGCCGAGTGGCGCGCTACTCGCTTAGGATTTCGAAAGTGATGGCGTAGCTGTCGAAAAAAATGCTGTATGTGATACCACCCAACAAGGGTTGGGTGGAAGAGATTGCCATAGGCAATAACCCCGCCCTTTGGGTAGGACATATGTTTTTATATATTTTTTTTTTTTCATTTTTATTGTATGTATTGTTTCTATTTTTTCATTGTTAAAATAATTATTTGTATGTACATAATGTCCATTTATATCTAATAAAGTGTTGTATAATAATAATAATAATATGTGCAGGTTCAAGGACTTCGCTTTCGACATGTTTACTCCGTTTACCAAGTGACTTTTGAAAGTAATTCAAAAACCTAATCTATAAGTATGTACGAGTATGTATTCTGAAAAACCGTGAAATCACCTATTTCGAGATCTATTCTGAAATTCATGAAACGACTCGAACATCTAGTTCGACTTTTCACTTCTCTTTTTTTACTGAAAATACTGATTTCCACCTTACTTGTAGTACAATCCGTTTTTGGAGATCCACGAATTATTTTGAACTATCTCAAATTAATGTTATATAAATTAGCTATCTGCATAACAAACCCCCAGTGACGTGACGGTCGTCAGCACCACCAAACAGTTGGCAACACCGCCCCCCAGCCCCCTCCACCCCCGTGAACTTTTGCATTTCAAACGACATCGTAATTAACACCATTTTTTTCTTCTCGTTGCGAAATTCTATGCAAAAAGTGTTGGCTCGTGAAAAACACGTTACTTAGCAATTAGAATGCGCCGTCGGGTAGAGAGGCTTTCAGCAGGCTGGTGTAACTTTATTGACTAATTTCCACTAATGAGTGAGAATCGTAGGGAGAGCAGTTGTGAGTGAGGTTTCTTGGAGAGGAAAGAGTGAGGACGTGGGAGAGTAAAATGGAAAAGTAAAGTTTGAAAAACTGGGTGTGATTCTATGGTACAGTGAGTTAAGATTCGGATAACTGACCATACTTAAGTATGTACATACAAAGGTCTTTGGACTTCTTTTAAAATCAATTTTACCCGAATTCATGCTGGGTTCCTATTGTTCCTAAACAATTAGATATTATTATATATTATTGACCTTTAACATTAGGCAACGCATTGACATGCGGCTATAGTACTGACAATTTTGGCAATCAAACAATCACTGCCATCAGATTTCTTGATCAAGTTCATTATGCAAGTCTTCTCACTTTGAGATATGTAATAAAGCCATAAATAAATAATCTAATATTTTCAGAGTGCAATTTTCTTAGGTAACAATTTTGATTAATTTTTTTCTTTTTCTTTTTTCCAGGTAAGTGACGCAACATCTAGATTCAAATTTGAGCAAAACAGCAAAGGCTTGCGCGTAAGTACTTGAAATTCTGGTATTTTCAAAAGAATGATTGTCCAGAAAGCCATCTTCTACATTAGGAGTAAGTTATCATATTTGTGTTAATCACTTTCGTGATGTCACAACTGCTCAAACTCGCTTTACTAAATTTACGCTATAACTGGGACTTGACCCAGCTACCTCCAGGTTACAAGTCTGCCGCCTTATCATTCAAGCTACTGAGGTCGGTCATTAGGAGTCAATATCTGCTTAGTCTCGGTGGTGAAAATGCTGGTGTGTCTCCATTTCTAAAACTCTGCACCTACTACCTTCGTGTTGAAAATGCTGAAACCTACCTCTCGAAAGCGTCTCTTTCACAACACAGCTTTCTAATTTAGATATGAAAAAAGTGTCGAATAACATATTGAAGACACTGACGGCTTCTACAGAGAAGCATATATTTTTTTTACACATCAGGGGGAACTCACAGAGAGAGAGAGAACCCAAAGGGGAATTTAATTTTCAAACTAAGGAGTGGGGGCATTAATTGCTTCCTTTGAGAGCGAGCTCAACTAATCAGCAAAATCCTCCCCTCCTCCTTGAATCTTCCACCTCCTTCTCCCTTCTTTTTTTTCATTCAGTTTCCTCTTTTTTCGTCTGCTTTTCTTTTTTCCCTCTCTCTCTTTTCTCCTTCTCTCTCTTCTCTCTCTCTCTCTCTCTCTCTCTCTCTCCCTCTCTCTCCCTATTTTCTCCATACCCTTGTTTTCTCCATCCCATTCAATCTACTTTCTCTCTCTCTCTCCCCCCCCCTCCCATCCGACCTCTATTTTTCTCTCTTTCACTCTCACATCTCAGATCTCACCATTTCTCCCTCCTTATCAAATTTCCTAAATTCATGTTTCACTTAAACCTTTTTATGTACATACATTTGATTCTTTTCTATTTATCAATCTTTTTTTCTCGAAGAATCAGTGCATTTTTTATGGCTCGATAGTAGATCAGAGTTGCTGAAGTTAATTGTTCAATACGGTAAAAAAAGATGCACTCTTTTACTTGAAAAAAAATCAGATCTTACTAATAATTCGGACTGTGATATGTTTGTTCTATTTTTAATGGCTAAAAACATTTAACATATAATATGTTCGGGGTTGACTGGGTTGACATCTTCTTTCCATACCGAAAAAAAACTGAATCCATCCCATGCAATATACCTGCGCCCATATTTACCTCCCAGAAAACATTTGTCGAATATTTGCCGAACCCCCAAGTATGCTGGAGTCGACAGGGAATTTTCCCGGCTACATCTATACGATCTCCCCTCCCCTCTTGCTTTCCAAGGGGGTTGGACCAGAGGGGATGCTAAGGAATGCTTTCGACGAGTATGACAAGTATTTAATATATTTACCGTCAGAATACATCAGAGGTAGAGAGAGGGGGGCGTTTGCTGCAAAGGCTATCAGAGGATGTCATTTTTTACCTTCTATAACAATTTCAGAAGGGTCACAAAGTAAATTTCCATGCTGATACATTTTTTCGTCCTTTCCCATCCCTGGAGTGGACTGTTTTCTCTTCTCTCTGTTATCTTTTGGGAATGTGAAGCCAATAATCGAGCCAGCGCGGTGCGGGGGGAATGAACTGGGTGACGGTGCCTGACTTGGGCCAAAAAGTCCAAAACATTTAAAAGTCTACTTGTTCCCTTGACTTAGGAATGTGCTACTCACTAGGTCCAAGAGTAGAATTATCATTGTATTCACTGTCGTTGATCGTGAAGAGAAGAATAAGTGAACTGGTAGTCAAGTGGTCAATGCGCTAGTCAGGTAAACCAGGTAGTGCAGGGATCCGTTGGTTCGAATCCCACCCAGTGCATGAATTTTTCCTCATTAATTAGAGTTTGTGACCATATAATGAAGAATTTGAGGGTTCGGTGGTAGAAAATGCTTTGAGCATTATTATTTCTCGCCTGATGGTTACCTTCCACTAAAGAGTGTTATTATTATTATTATTATAAGGCGATGTATTCTAAGCTACACTTGTATGCTCAGATGATAATTTCTGTTGTTGAATTTTAACTGATAGAACCTTAGATTATCTGATAGTCATTGTTATTGAAATTTAACCCACCTTTGCAGCGGTGGCAATTATTTATACTGTACATAGCTAGGAATCATCTCCTCTGAGAATCTACTCACTTCGACGGTGCCCTGTTGGAAAAAAGGGGTATGAGAGCGAGGGAGGGAGGGAGGGGAGAAGGAAAAAATATGTTAAGCTCCATAAGCTCTAGGCATGGATATTGAAAGTAGGTGGGTAGGGGAGGGGGGAGGAGGAGGAGGAGGTGGTGGATAAGGGGGAGGGCGATTTTCTCTTTGAAGTTGTGCCGACGTTCTCCTTGCTCTGGCAATTCCTTGCAGCCCTGTGAGCGAGAGCAAATAACGAAATAACTCAGTGTATTATAAAATTTGATGAAAACGACGGTCTTTTCTTCCTCTCCTTCTCTCTCCCTCTCTTTCCCTTATTCTCTCTTACTATCTCTCTGGATCTTCTTTTCTCTTCATTCTACCATTTCTCTCTCTCTCTCTTACTCTTCCCCTCTTATCACTCCCTCTTCTTCTATTCTCGATCTCACCGGTTCTTCTTTCTCTTCATTCTACTACCTCTCTTTCTCTTTTTTCTCCCTCCGTCTAACTCTTCCTCTCTTTCTTTTATTTCTTTTCTTATTTCTCACTCTGTTCTCTCACTCTCCTCTCCTTTTACTGTGGCTCTAGATTTTCTCTTCATTCTCTCTCTTAATGATCCTCTCATCTATTTTCTTCTCTTCTTTCTTTCTCTCTTCCTCTATCTCCTTCTCTCGTCTCTATCTCTCTCTTTCTTTTATATTATCTCTCCCTCACTCTTTATATCTCTTCCTGCTTTCTATTGTCCCTCCTCAATGGTAACACCGCTTGGAAATGGAGGGTTTGGGGAAAGAAATAACGTTATACCAGAGACATGTAATAATGTTTGCTTTGGCCGTACACTCCATACAGGGTAGACTATCGAGGCTTTTTCGTTGAGACATTCGGGGTTGAGGTGTAAGCTATGGAGGACAGGGTTGGTTGTGTACGTGTTGTTATCTCGGGATGGTGGTGAAAAGATAATGGTTGGGTGGAAGAGATTGCCGCAGTCAATCATTCCGCCTTTCAGGTAGGACAGTTAACGAGTCTAATGTTCTCAGCTGATGTTACAATGTGGGTGACTCATAAGTAGTCCACTTCTTCAAAAATTAATATTTTCATGATTTTTATGCAATGAACATTACGCTGATCGCCAAAATATTATTTCAGATTGTTAGGAGAAGAACAAAGATGAATGACTAAATTGCTTATTTGTTTGAGTAGTTGTGTCAATTCTGTCAGGTGCTATCTTGTGTTTTGTAATATTTCTATTTCGTTAGTGGATGTGATATTTGCACGGGTACATAAGATCTAATATGAATTAGCTGACTCCGGTAATTGAGAAATCTGAATAGTAGAAGTAATGAGTAAAAATTCATGCACTCCGTGGGTTCGAATCCCAACCAGTGCATGAATTTTCCTCATTAATTTGAGTTTGTGACCACATAATAATAAGACTCTGAGGGTTAGCTGGTGGAAAATGCTTTGAGCATTAACCTACCTCCACTAAAGAGTTTTATTTTTATTAATAGTTTATAAGTACATTAGAAAAGAGAAAAAACTCCTGTGTGTCTAACTATGTATCTTCTAATCTATATTCATATCTTCCCCCCCCATAAGTTTTCTCTACCCGAAATTGTTAGTGTCATTTTATTTTATTTTATTTTATTTTTTTTTTGGCTTTCTTTTATATGGCAGGATTCTCCTTCAAGAAGCTCTTCCACCCAACCATAAATACTGATCCAGTTTCTTATAGCTGTTTGAAATACTGGACCAATATATTTTTAAAATTCTCCAGCGTTGGAGAATTTCTGGCCGTTTCTGGTATTGAGTTCCATAGGCGTACTGCAATAACATGAAACGATTTCTCGTACGCAGTCGTACGGTGTAAAGGAACGGACAGTAATCTACGAGAAGCAGATCTAGTGTTCAACCCATTTGAGTCAGAAAGAAATTCAAAAACCTCAAATAAGTACTGAGGACATTGTAAAAACATCACTTTGTACAGGAACAATAATGTATGAAAGTTCCTTCTTGTTTCAAGGTTCATCCAATTCAGGTCTAAGTAGGATTGTGAAACGTGGTCGTATCTTTTGAGGTTCAAAATATAACGGACACAGGCATTCTGAGCTACCTGAAGTGAACGAGCCAAATTAGTGCCAAGTCCAGAGTACACTACATCACAATAATCAAAAATTGGCATAATCAAAGATTCTACCAATTTCTTTTTAAGGTGGATGGGGAAAATCTTTCTGAATTTGCTCAAGGTGTGGAGCGAGTAAAACACTTTCCTCCTCACTTGAGCAACATGCTTCTCCCAGGACAAGGTGTTATCAATATGAATGCCAAGATTTTTTGCACTTTGGGTAAAAGGTATTTGTTGTCCATTTAATAGTAAGGGAGGAAGATTTAGTAA
The DNA here is from genome assembly GCA_024516035.1 of Bactericera cockerelli. NCBI lineage: Eukaryota > Metazoa > Arthropoda > Insecta > Hemiptera > Triozidae > Bactericera > Bactericera cockerelli. The sequence goes on from CM044960.1 coordinate 29,413,953, forward strand.
GGAGGTAGATGATGAAAAGTGATTTGTTCCCACTAAGATAGCCTGCGTTTTGGTTGGATTTGGCGATAGAAATAAATCTTTTGCCCAACTGGCAAATCTATCCAAATCCTCATTGATTAATTGTATAGCCGTGGTGACCTCACTTGGAAGGCAGTGTATGTAAACTTGTACATCATCCGCATAACAGTGATAATGGCAGTGTCTGAAGACACCACGGATGGTTGATATGTATAAGGCAAAGAGGAAAGGTCCGCAGACAGAGCCCTGTGGAACGCCTGACCGAATAGACCGCCAGTCCGACACAAGACTTTCACATAGTACTCGTTGCTTACGACCTCTCAAGTAAGAATCCACCCATGATAGTGCTTTATCTATAAACATTATTATTACTAAGCATATTAGATCAAGTTTTATTTACACAGAATATATACATACATGGAAATTGACATTAATTAAACAAAACTTGATCAGGGGCGGTGCTAATGCCAACGGCATTCTCTTCCGCACCACCCAACATTCACATAGTAGTATATTTATTTATTTAATTATTTATAGTAGTGCTTTATATAGACTGTCGGCTCGAGACAACTAGTCCCATTACGCTAACAGTTTAATGTAGCACCTTTTTATTTATTGTACACATCAGCAGAGCTGAAGGTGATTGTCGCTTCTATTCCCGTGCTGAATAACACCGTGGTACTGACTCAATGCTCATTCTATTTGCTCTTCTGCTTTCGGCAACTCTCCTCAGTCAGAGGAAACTATGTATTCCCTGCTGACTCATTAGGAAAAACATTAGAAACACATCTCTACAACGCCTTCACCTATAGAAAGTACCAACTCACGGTTGTATGAGTCGGAAATAGTGTAAATTGTGTGTGCTTTTTTTATGTCTATTTATTTTTCCAATTTCGCAATATTTGCTCTGAAAGTTTGAAAGAACCAAATGAAGCATGGACGTAAAAAAAATCCCCCACCTCATTTTTTTAGCATGAAAGAAATATTTTATGTTTGCATCGCTGTTGTATATATTTTTTACAATTTATAAATGTTCTCTCTCTCTCTCTCTCGTATTTCTTTGCCTCGCTTTCTCTGCGTTTCGATTGCTTTCTTTTTGATGCCTTTTCAATCGTGTGAACAGTTCGCGCTCTCTAATTTGTTCTTGCGTGCTGAATGCTTAATGAGATTTCACGTAGCGTGTAAACTACACAACATCTTGATTTTTTTCGCTGCCAGGTTTTGCTTTCGATTTTTCCAATGGAACTTTCATATCAAGTGGAAACTTGCTAATCCTGAATACTTCGGTTACATTTAGAAAAGAGAAATATATCTATCGACCAAAGTGTACTTACACAAATTCATAAGTTATATTCGCACTTTGACGGTAGTTTGATGTGCAATACCTTGTTCGATTATCATATTAGGAACAGATTTTTAATTGATTTCGATTGACAGGCATGTCTAAATCCTATCATTAGCTTATCTATTTCATAGTAATATAACCTTTTTTTTTTTTTTTTTTTTTTTTTTTTAAGGTAAGTGTGCCCCGGAACCGCTTTCGCATTACTTCAGAGCACTTTACCTTATCTTTACCTTATAGTAATACTAGCCGTTTGCCCGTGCATTGCAACGGGACTAAATTTCAAATTTACTAAGGCATGGCCGTACTGCTGGACAGCAATGCCTTTTTGAAATTTTTCTGGACAAAGCGATAATGGTTTTGGGGGGGGTCAATTCTGAGACATTTTTCGCTATCTCTTACCGTTTTGGCTAAACAACTCCGGACAAACAAACATAGGTAGGTAGGTAGGTAGGTAGGTAGGTAGGTAGGTAGTCCTTTTTTCTGTTTATATATAGAGATAACCTGAAGTCACATTTTCCACTTCGTGAAGATAAGTTAAACTGTGAATACTGCGAAAATTTTCGCAGTTATCTTGGAAATAAAACTCTACCTCAGTTACTTTTCAATCTATTTCTCCCTCTCTCATTCGCTGTGCTGGAGTCCAAAAGAACAGATATTCAATATGTATTGTATTTGATGATTTAAAAAAATGTTCTGTTTTTTTTCTATCTAATAGAGCCACTTTTTCGGTTTTCATTGGGTTATCGGTGAACGTATACTTTGGATTTTGATTTGTTCACCTGATCTTTTTTATTTCCTCTTTATGTTGAACATTTTCTCAAAAAGAAGAAAAAGAGGGAGATGTTTACTGAGGTAAAAATTACCAAGAACCAACCCACCTTTGAATTTTAGACGGAAAATATCGGAATAAATCTGGATGATCTGAAGGGAGATCTAAGGCAAACCTATATTGCTTGAATAATGAATACATACGAGGTTTGGCTATTAAGTTCGTAGACGCGAGCCGCTACGCAAAAGCTGTCCATGCTAGGAAGATATGATAAACATATTTAGACAGCTTCAAGTCTTGTGTTTTGATTCATAGCTGACACATGCCTGTACTGTAATTAGTTCTGTTGTGATAGCCCGACGCGCAAGACACCTTTTTTAATTTTGCCGGAATTATGATTGATACAAATGTTGAGCAACTAGTGATAATTGAATTTTACGTAAAACTTGCTAGTGAAACTTTTTCTTTCTTAAAGACAGTGTACCAGGAGTCATGTGAAAAGATCAACGCTTTATAAGTGGTTTAAACGGTTTTAAGATAGTCAGGAAGATGTTGAGGACGATCCACGTCCTGGTCGCCCCCAAACCTCAAAAATTGACGAAAACATTGAAATTTTTTGTGTTATGATTCGTTCTGACCGTAGGTTACCTCTGAGACTAATGGCTGATACACTTAAAATTGATAAAGAATGTGTGAGACAAATTTTACACGAAAATTTCAACATGACAAAAGTTTGCGCAAAAATGGTGCCATGCGCCAGCCCACAGTGCCTTCTCCGTGAAGACGTTCCTGGCCAAGTACAACATCCCAGTGTTGGAACACCCTCCTTACTCACCCGACCTGGCCCCGTGCGACTTTTACTTATTCCCAAAAATCAAATTTGCCCTGAAAGGTACCAGATTTGACAGCGTAGATGCCGTTAAGAAAAAACCGGCAGAAGTCTCGGAAGGCCCCACACAAAATGACCTCCACCACTGTTTCGATCAATGGAAAATTTGCTTAGAACGTTATAGGGATAGAGGAGGGGAGTACATTGAAGGGGATAACTACTAAAGTTGGGTAAGTTAAACACACATCTTTTTATGGGAAGAATCTACTAATTTAATAGCCACACCTCGTATACATATAAATATGTATAATAATGCATAATACATATAAATATGTATAATGCATAATACATATTAATATGTATAATGCATAATACACATATATTATGTAAACATACATCATATATTTGTATGTAGGTGTAGAGTTATATCATTTATGTAGGTGTGCTTTTGGTACGTTTTATATATTGTGAAAAATTTCAATTTCCCATCCTCACAACAACTACAGGCACATAGCGTATCAATAAGAGTACAGGGTCTAGGTAATGTTTTTTTTTATATAAATAAGAATACAATATAAAAATCTTAGTAATAAAAATAAATAAATGTGTTTCTTTGTGTTATTATATGACAATTTTTAGTGGGTAGCGCTGAATTATAGGACTTTTCCATATCTTTTAATATCCTAATAATTTATTGTTGCTTATTTTTCCGCACGAGGTATGAGTGGACCCCGAACACTCAAGAACAAAGAAAAAAAAAACGTGCCCCGCTGGTGAGCGCGCTAACTCACTCGGCCACGGTGACTTCTAAGAAATCTTAGTAATGAACTTGAGAGTAGTTGAGAGTAATATGTGAATACTACTCTGATTTTGTAAATGCTCATGTATTATGTATTTATGTTTTTATAAATTTAATTGTACAAAGGAAGGCTTTTTAATACATTTCATTACAATAGACTTCGGAAAAATAAATATCTCATAAACTATCTTTATTTTTTTAAGAAATCGGGCCGAGTACTCTCCTGCCCTCAAATACAAAAATCAAATCCAAATATTGATTCAAATCCGTTTCCTATTGGATCTTTCGCATTGTCTCCTCTAAAAGTCTCATCGCAACCCTATACTCCAGCATCCCCTGTAGACGAGAATGTTTCACAGTTTGTGTGCTCTACAAAATGGCAGCAACCGTGCATCGAAGGAAATAAAATATGTAACAATTTCATTGGTGTTAATAAAAGTTGAAAACGGTTCGATTCGCTTTATAGAGGGTGGTGTGAAAGTCAAATTTAATTTTTAAAAGGGAGATTTTCAAAGATTCGGATTGATGAAAACTATTTTTGAGACAATGACCTTGATGAGAGACTTTCTTGAGCAAAAATATATATAAAAAAAAAAATATTTTACAGTTTGCTGGGTTTAAAGGAACTTTTCAAACAGATATATAGATCTTATTTCAAATTGTTATGCGTAGTTCAAAAGTATCTACATTAGCCTAACAATTTTCTGTGCGAAAAGTCTGCTTCAGCCGGGTATCGAACTCAGGATCTCTGGACTACGGGCAGTAGTCACAACCGTTACGCCACGGAGGCTGGTGAATTATTATTATAGCCTAACAATTTCTCCTCTGGGTGTGGTTGACTGTTTGTCATGGGCTCTAACCCTAGCTTGCAGCAGGGAACGAGTCCAGAAGAAAAAGGTAACAACAATAATAGGAATTACTCATGTTACTAATGATGACCATGGTAACAATAACAAGTTAAGTACCCGGCACACGTGTGCGTAGAACAACACCGTCCACAAACATAAACGAGCTTTCAGAAATCCTGAAGCATTAAAAAACACGTAAAATTAGGCGATGCCTTGTTTCAAAATTCAACGCACACAGAACACTTCTTGGAGTGCCCCAAAACTCAACAATGAATCTCTAAGGACCTTAATAATGTTTCTGGTTTATATGTTTGGTCAGGTCTCGTTGGAGAGGACTAAAACAAGTTGGTTAACATAACTAATGGTCAACAATAGGACACTAATTTTCTAAACAGCGCCATGCTCAATGAAACACCAGACGAGTCAGAAACTTGGAATACAAAAAGAAAAAAAATCTCATTTGAATATTCGAAGGTGGTGTTTCTTTTTCTGGCTGGAAAGTGGGCATTCAAAATTGACCATTTCTTCTCGCTCTGATTTATTTTAAGATCTTTTAGGGTATTATTTATTGCTCTCTTAAGGAGTTTGTGATAATTAGATGTTCTCCAGTGGAGGTTGGTACTAAAATATGTACAGATGATAGCAAAGTAACTCTGCAGGAACCTTCGAAATGAGCCCAGCTAGAACTTTTTAGAACTCCTCTAAAATGTATTATGTCAATTCCAAAATGTATTTTGATTATATGTGTTTGCACTGTCACCATGTACTTTTGAAACTAGTATCTATCCATTTTTTTTACTAATTACTCCCACGAAGTTTTGTAACTTTTGGAGACAGTGGGGTCTGATGGGAAAGGGTCAGAGGAAAATGATGGGGAATCAATTCATCATAGTACGGACCAATGACTCTGAAAATATATGGAAAAAAATTCAACATTTATGTGTATATATTATTTTGATTTGGTACATCACGGTACATGTATAGTTGTATAGTATGTGCATATAAGTGTACATGAATTATCTATAAGGATATAAATATGTTCATTGTATAGAACACAAAAGCACCTAGCCCGTCATAACACACCGTGGTATTTATATACTGCACGAGAATAGCTTTATGCTGTTTTTTTTTTTTATAGGATTCATTCCAATTTTTTATTTCACATTAAATTGTAGGATGGAACATGAACATTTTTCTAAATTATTATATTTTTTTGTAAAATAAATTGCTCATGGGGAAGAGTGTGCGTCTCGATGTAGATAACGGAAAACCACAAAACATCAGACTTGCACAAATCTTGCTCAATTTTATCACTGTAAATTCTTTTTGGACTTTTATAAATATCCTTTCGTACGCGGCCCCGCGTCGCGTCGCCGTCGGTTAATTTCATATCTTGATTGAATTGATAGCGATGGTGTTTGAACTTGGAAATAGAAGGAGTGGTGTCAATAAAATAAAATTTTGGAACCCACTTTCTACTGCTCAAAGAAGACTCGCGATGGTATTTGATCTTGGGAATAGAAGGGATGGTGTCAATAAAATCAAATTTTGGACTTTCTTAATACTGCTCAAAGAAGACTACTTACAGAGTGCGTTAAAAAATTAAATGAAATTTGGTTACTGGTATTAGGTGTCGAACTCGCTAACTTCTTCTTAACAGTCAGCTTACTCTCATCGCCCGTAGCAGGAAAAGTGGAAAGAAGAATGTTCATATGGGAGCTAGTCAGCTAGTTTGTTTCCTCTGACCCACCATTCATCACTCCTCAAAATATTGTCCAAACGGTAAATATTTTGTGTTGAAAAAAAATGTAACAAATTCATAATAAAAAAAATTCAAATTGAAAACCGTGTTCACGCTTTGTCGCTTCAACAACTGCCAGGCTGGCGTAGACGTGTGGTAAATTCTGCGTGTACAGTGTAGACATCTTCCGTAATTCCTCTGCCGACTTTATGGGGCGTGACATTCTTTTTTACCATCAGTTTTTTTTTGTTTGGATATTAATTTTGTCATTAAATTCGTTCGTATCAGATGCGTGCGTAAAGTTCTTGATAGCTGTTTGGATGAATTCCGTTGTCTTTATCTGTACAGATGTTCACTGGAAAATTTTGAGTGATGAGTCGTTTTGTTTTTTCGATTGTTTTTGGAAGTGTTATATTTTTGTTGTTTAAAAAAAAAAATCCTTTTTAATATGCAAATGATTGTCTTATCGGAATATGAAAACGATTTCAGTACTTGGGACACGATCGGATCTAGTAATTTTATATTCAGTTTGGATATTTTAATTTTCATCAGTATACCTTAAATTAGTGACACTTCTTATCTAATTCAAACATAGGCAGTGATTTTGTACTCATCTCTGACTAGAAAACCTATTTAATTTTCAAGTACGTAGATCCTATTTATGGTGGTCGATTGTGAGGGGACACTTTCTGACGTTCGCCTCAAATGCCATCTAGGAAAACTACTGTTCCTAGAACCACAACCACTTTGATATCAATGTTCATAAATATGAGTCTCTCTAACAACTTTTTTTCAAATCAGACAAACTTAGCTGGTCTAATCCTTATTAAAAGTTGTCCAGTTCAACTCTATGGATAAGGGATTGTGGTGTACTGTTTCATAGATCACTCAGAGATTATACATTTTTGATAATGAAACCGATGTATCAAACTATTGTATGTTTTTATTATACCAGGAATTAACTCGAGTATCTTTCCAGCAGAAGTGAGTATAATAGACAAGATTGTGCCAGGTCAGTGGAGCGTTCAGTGTCTAATTGATTATGACGAGATATTTTGGAGGAAACGTCATGGATTTGGCTCGTTTAAGTCATTCAATTTTTTCTCCTCCTTGGTCTTGTTTCTCCTCAATATAACTGTTTCGTTGATGTTGTTCCATTCTCTCTGATGATGATTTTTTGAATGGTTCTAATGATGCGTCCAAGTATTATATGTGAGTTTATTAAATAATATCGAACTTGTAGCTTGTTAGATTATTGATTTACATAATAAATGTATATTTATGTAATGTATTACGTATCCTCAGGATATGAATATTGACATACAAGGTTTTGAATAACAACGTCAGATCCCGGTAAACAGATCAAGTGCTCCTGAATAGTGCATGCATCGAAGGTTGAAGTTGACTGCATGATATACCTACACAAACAATAGAGGCATGATGATACACTCATGTGAACATAAATTATGTAAACTGATATACATAACATATCGACTTATCTGAGATTCAGAAACGATTCATCCTTGTGGTCGGATCTCAATCAATGCATTAATATCTCTTCATTTACTAAGTACATACATAATTATAGTAAAATTTGACACCAGAAAAAAATATTACCGGCTAAAATAACTGCTAGATCAAAGGCATCTTGTAGGTCCCCTGTTCGGGTGATTTATCAGTAACAATATAGAGAAATCTATTGTTATTGGTTTATGTTGGCACTAGATGTGCAACATAAACCAATATTCATACCCTGTGCAAATAGACAACACAGAGGCAATCTGTGTCGTCATCAAAAGCCTTGTCAATACACTGTCTAAATATCTATATTGTTGCCAATGAGCTCACCTCAGCTTACAAGGAAACTTTTTTCTCCTTGGTAGGTACACTACAAAGTAAGTTGACAGCGTGAGCATGAGCCAGAACCAATACAACTACCATTAGTCATTCAGCTACTTAGCCAAGTAATGGAGAGTGATCATACTGTACATAATTATACTATTTATTCCTTTCAATACCTACTAGTATATCTGTGTATCTATGGATAAAAAGAATAAGTACGTATAGTAGTCAGGACCATATATGTACTTACAATATGTACTTGCAATAATCATACTCTATACTAACTATCGAGTAAAAGAGTCAGTACATTTGCAATAACTCCATTACATATCTCTTTAGGAACAAAACTGATAGAGCACCTTTAACAAACACCAGTAGCTCTTATTGGTCAGAGTGACCTGTGTCCATACATGGAAGTCACCTCCATCGATAATTGACTGGCAATTTACATAGAAGGGCACTGCAAAATGCACACATAGACAGATAAATAAAAATTAAGTGCATAACATAGAACTCGTACATTGATAAAAATTATTTCACTCATTGAATCGAAAGCTCGCGTTGTGATTAACAAGCTAACAGGTAGACTGAGAATTGAATGTGTCTATAAATCCCCCCCTCTTCCAGAAATATTCAAATGGTAGTAGGCAAAGAGCCCAGAACTGCATCCGAAGTGCATTTGCTTGTCTCCTAGCTGTATGCACTACGGGGTGGTCCTTGTACGTATCAACGAATAGAACTTTGTGTTATTCATACAACAACCGACTTCAATAGCTTGATCGGGAAAAGCAGCAAACTTGTAATCTAGAGGTCGGTGATTCGAGTCCAAATCGAATTTAAAGATAACTGTGACATCACTCTTGTAATTAACAAGATTTAAGCAGACTTACTCAAAGCAAGAGCAAGTTTTCCTCAGTACAAAAATAAGCAATCTGTTCAAATGAGGTGTAATATTAACTATCAACCAATACAATGAATGTACTAAAAAAATTTTTTAACTCTGATGACAAAAGAAACCGATACCTCCCACCTACAATCCAGCCATCCTACTCCAGACAAAACTGCTACAGTCCTTCATTTAAAAGCTTCATCCATTGATCCACCCAGAACGTTGACAACTTTGCCGCAACTTTTGCTTTGTTCCCCAGCGGTAGAGATTGGTGACCACATTTACATAGAAGCCAAGAACCAATACCTTGTTATCAATTTGCGTTACCTCTACGTTTCTTATCGTTAAACTATTGTGAACACCATTGCACTTTTACAGTCAATTATAAAGGACTTCTTTTGCATCACACATTTAGGTGTAGAAGTTTCACCATATGTGCAAACTCTCAGGCGCGGTTGTGGCTTGTTTTGATTGACCTAGTTGGGAATAAAATGAAAAATTAACAACCTGGAAACTTGGACCATTTGGGCGTGATTTATGCCGGTTAAGATTGAACAACTTGTCACATTGCTAAATTTGTTTCTGAAAATGTATTACAGTTGTGAGTGATGTTTGGAGAAAAACATGCGTTGAGAAGATGCTATCCTTTCTGATAACTACAACCATGCACGAGCTGAACAAGTGCCCAACTGTCTTAGCTAAATCATTTTTATTTCTAACCATTGCAATTTGCTAGTTTTGAAGTAAGAATAACTCTGGTTAATCTGTATTCAAGCTAAAATTAATAGAGAAAAATTCTCCCCAAAAAGAATTCTCCTCATTCTTCCCAAGAAGAAATTGTCCTCTATAGCTCCAGAGTTTCAGACATCTTAGGCTAGATAATGCAGGATCGTCACATGGAAGCTCTCGGGTTATTGAAGAAAACATATCTCAAAAGTGTTCTAACAATCCAAACATATCGGTGTTCATCACACAAACAGACCAATAAACCAGATTCGTAATGTGTATGTCCATAGAAAATATCGGTCTAAAAAGCGTAAATTCTAAGTAATGAATACTACATCCACATAAGTTAACCTACTTGGCTAAAACGTTGCAAATGTGCTCGACTTCATAGTCTCGTGTATAATTAGGGATTTACACACACTCGCACTTGTTCTACACTTGCAGATTAATGTTAATGTCAGTTCAGGAACCGGTTGCCCTGGGTTCGACGCCATTATGACCATATTTTTTTCGCTTAATTACGTCCTCAAGATTATAATTACTATAACTAACGCAATGTTGCTGTTATCGCTGGCATTACACTCTCTTGCCTATTAATTTATGAGATCAAACGCTTTATAAATAATTTACTTTTAATATGTTCGTTCATTTGATCTTGATAGCAGCAAGTCAAATCTGACTGCAAGTGCAAGGATCTTTCAGGATTACGATTATGAGCAGAGCTTCTGGAATTGCGTCTTTGTGAAATTCTGTGTTAATTTCCAGCGGAGTTTCATTACGGTATTGCTAATATTATTGATTATCTGAACTGAGTGTGTGAAATAGAGCCTTATAAAGTTACTCAGAAGACTCTCAAGTTAGAAAATACAATATCCGACTTTCTAGACAGACTGTTCCACAAAATAGTTCTGAAAACAACGGAAGAAGTAAAGACCCTCCGAATTTTTAAAACAGTCTGTTTATTCGAAATCCTCGGACTTTTCAGACATCCAGTGCTCTCCGTGTTTCTTGCGTCTATGCAGGCACAGGCAGAGAGCTGAGGAAACTTTCTGATGAGCCCTGGGGCCCAATTTCGGTTGAATACGACGAACAAAAGATCTCCTAAAGAGAAGGGGCATCCCGAGTGTGAATTCATCCACACTTCTTCGCTCTTGTCTGTTTTATCTTCCATGTCTGTTTTTCGCTTTCTGCTTTCGAATCCTCTTTCATCCTACAAAGCCAAAGTAGAGTTCCTTTAATTTTCGAGTAACTTACTGTATACCCAAAAGAAACTAGTAATTTCTGATGATCCTTCCACAATTTTCAGAAGTTTTTCGTGCTTTATTTTAACATTTGTGTACTTGTACAAGTACATGTACTGTACAGGTAAGTCTAGGTGAATGAATTCTACGTTTATTTCAAACGAATTTGTCATACTTATGGCTGCTCCAAAATTATTAATTTGTCAAAAAAAAAAAAAATTTAAGCCTTTACATCAAGACTTCACGTTGTATAATTTACCACTCAACTCTCACAATGTTCTGGCACTCGTGCCATCGTCTACATTTTTTCCAAATCCTTCTGGTTCTATCTATCGAACAGATTTCTCCTACTCCACCAAAGAGGGACTGTCGCTTCACCGGTTGACAGCTCCGCATTTTAGGCGTTTTCAAATGTTGTGTTTTTATTAGCTTGTGCCTTTGTGTTCGGATGTTTTTTCACTGGCGGGTGGGATGGCTCCTTTGTCATTTTTGTGTTTTCCACTTCCGCTGCTGCTGCTTCTAGTTTGGAGTTCTTCAATTTCGAAATAATAGCTGCAAGTGATACGACGGGGAATTGGGAAGAGGACGTCGAAGGGTAGTCGGGGGTTTTAATTTACATTTATTTCTCGCTCTGGAATGAGCTTCTCATTGTTTTTGCATTTTTCGAAAGAAAATATTGCATTGTTGTATTTGGAATGTTTTGATAAGCAGTAACAATGCACTTGTGTTGGTGTCTCTTTTTTCCGTAACTGTTGTGAGCAAGTTGGAGCAATCAATCAAGCTTTTTAACAGACAGATTAATTGGCAATGTAGGAGTTCGGGCTCCAAGTGTTCCAAGGGATTTTTCTAAATACAGCACATAGAAGAGAAATTTTCTGTAATTATGACGCAGCTATTTCAATTTTCTAGTTTGTAATCATCAATTCAATCACTTCAATGATGTTCTCTCTAAAAAAAAAAAATATCAGATTTTCAGGATTTGTTGTTTCGAACAGTAGGATTTTGGAACCATCAAAGATAATCAAGTTAATCAGCAATAATAATTTATTTATTTTTCATGTAAAACAAATCAGTTCAAGTTTCGATCAATATTCAATATTTCTATTATTTAGTTTTTGTAGAACTTTTTTATTTTTTTTATTTTTTTTAAAAGGATGAGTATTTCATAGCCTTTTTTATTTCGTAGCCATGAAACAGGAGCTACTGTAGACGCTTGTGGTCTGTGTTGTAGCCTGCCCATCCCGTAGTATGCCTCCCCTCTGATGGGCGAGAAGTGACACAATACTTCCCAATTAGGTGCTGGGTCAACACGAGCGCACCGAAAGGTATCCCTTACAAACAATTGTAACCAAATTAAGAATACAAATATTTGTCGGCACGGGGGATCGAACCCGGGACCTTCCGCATGGCAAGCGAGTGCTTAACCACTGAGCTAAGCGCGCGCTCTTATCATGTAATATTCTTCTTATATTCTAATATACTTCTCGCCTTCTGATTCTCAGGTAAGTCCCAGTTGCATTTTGGATTCGGAATTTGATTATGAGTCTTACAACTCTTACAACTTCAATCTCAACAACTTGGTAAGTGCTAACAATTTTCCCCTCTTCATCCCTACTCTGCACTTCTTCCTCTTAGTTCTAAGTCTTCAATTCAAAGATGTGGGGTGAAATTCATAGACATTTTTGCTAGTATATCACTTATACCTCTGTGATGAGGAAAGGAGAATAAAGTCTTGTCTTCTTTCCTCATTATCATGCAACTTCACAAAATTATCAAGTCAACAATATCCAGAGACCTTTGTGGAATTTTTTATTTTGTCATCAAAAATTTCACCTCTCATTTTGGGGTTGATAAGGAGATTTTGCCATATTGAAAATATCGATTTATATATTGTTTCAAATGGGAAAATCTAAGTTCCTACTCAAACTTGTGTTCTCGATACTGTCTATTAATTTTGCCCTTAGTTATATAAGCTGCTCATATTTTCAGTAGTTTTCATTTTCCACTGATTTTCTCTAGTATAAGCAGAGTTAGCATGGCATTCTGGTGAAGAAAATTATTTGTAATCTATTTTAAAAGTATCTAATTTTTGTGGTCGGGGAATTTCCATACATGTTTACAACATCATAACTAAAATATAAGAGTTTTCCAGGTTGGGAAAATAATTGAAGTGGGATAGTAGAGGGGCCGCTTGAAAAATTCAAATGAAAACGGTTTGCTCCCCTCCTGACGATATCTGTTGGCTTGTTTTTGCTCATGAAAGGGAAAGTTTTTAATTTTCCTTTTGTTTGAGACGCAGACAAGAAAAGCTCGAAAAAGTAGAAAGTAATAGAGACGAGGTAAATATTTGTTTTTGATGGGCATTGAGACCCCCCTCTGTGAGGGGGGGTAATCAGGTGCACTGGGAACCCCCTTTTGCTTCGCTGTAAACTTGTAAAGGCAGGATATAAATCCAAGAAAAAAGGAAAGGGAAAAATCATAAAACCCCCGGATATTAAATATCTCTCCGCTCATCTAAGCGCTCCAGTCAAGCAATCAGTCTTTACAATGGATGTAATCATTCGTGACTGAGCTGAGATTCAGTCATGACTTAATGAATTGGACTATCAAACCAAATCGAATGAACCTTTGAGAGTGGGGAAAGATTTTTTTGTAATCTACAATGTCCCCTTATCAAGCTCTTTATCTTTTGTTTCAAAGCGAATTAATCACTGATTTCTTCTGGTATGTATGTTGCGATAGCAATTAGTATTATAACCAAGCTTGATAATTACTGTGCAAAAGACAAAGTTTTCGAGGAGCGTATTGCAAAGGCTGCAAGTTCGCGAGAAACGGATTTAATTTTTGAAATACATTCATAATCATATCCACCATGCATTCATTTCCCCATCGTATTACATAATAGCAGATCCACCTACCCTCAGTAGCTCGATCATTAAGGTGGCGGACTTGTAACCTGGAGGTTGGTGGTTCAAGTGCCGGTGTCAGCGTATATTATAGTAAAGCCAATTTGAGTAGTTTTGATATGACGAAAGTGATTAACACAAATATGATAACTTTAACTTTAATAGGAGATCCACACCCACACCCACATCACTACCTCCGGCCCTCCTATCTCTCGCCGACTTTGTAATCCCCATTTGAAAGTTATCCAACACATCTAAACACAATTTGGCCTCCGTTTTTTTTTTTTTTTTTCGCGTTTTTGTAAAATGTGTGAACGAGTGCAAAAATATTGTCTCTAAGCTGAAGCCCTTCGTAACTTTCGTAAGCATGATGAGGTGTTGACGGAATCCAATTAGGATAATGCGGCTAACACTAGCTCTATTCTGTACCGTCCTAACCTTAGCGGTCGCCGCCCGACGGCTTTCGAATTAGGTGACTGAAAACCAGTGATAGGGTTAAACAGAAAATTGAGAAGTTGTATTAGTAGCACATACATAGTACATGCATGCTCGTATATACATAATATGTATAATTGTATATGAGTTAAAACCTGTCTCGCTGTTGCTAATTGGCTCTCTGTAGGTTTATGTATATTTATTTATTGCTTTCTATATCTACAGTAATACCAGAATAGAAAATAGATAAAAAGCTCTTTTGGTGTTATATTTGTGTGTAAATATATTTGTATGTTAGGTAAAAATATGAGTTGATGTGTATATATTTACTGACGTACAAGATATTGACTGAATTCAAAATAATATATGTACTCAACTCCATGGAAAATATACATTTTCATGTATGATTCATTTTTTGATATAGAAATTATTAATACACTGTTTTTTTATCAGAATGTAGAACGTTTTAAAAAATTAAATAAAAAAATAATTAACTAAGCATGCACATTGCCACATTCTTAAAATAAGAAACACATAAGAATAAAACAATATTCATTAAACTAATCAAGAAGAATAATTATATTATTTTATTCCACAATATACAATTTTTATACCTACCACCATCGCTTTCCCCAAAGTACATAAATTCCTGATTAGCATAAAACACTTGGAAAAGTTAGTAACACATAAAGAACAGCTTTTTATTTGTTTTTTCCATAATTTTCCATGTTGTTTTTCCCCTTCTTTTTCAGGGTCCGAAAAAATTTCTCATACAGTGAAATTAATTTTCATCAAGATAGTAAATCTAAATTAAGATATGTATTAGGTTCAAAGGAGAAGGAATTTCATAAAGCCAATTGTTATTAACGGAGGAAGGTGAGAGGGAGGGGTGAGCGGAGGAAGATAGAGGTATACAATATTATAATATATGGAGAATGAGGTAGAGAGAAAGGGAAGAAAAAGAGAGAGAGGGAAAGAGTGGTTTAAGAAAAAAGAAGAGGATGATAGGAGAATGGAAGAAAGAGAGTGAGAGTATGAGGAGAAGGAGGCACAAAAAAAGAGAGGAAAAATTAGGAAATGCAAAGGGAGATAGGAAGAGAGAGAAAGAATGGAAGGCGGAGGAGAGAGGAGAAATTTAAAGTGAGGGAGGAAGAGAAAGGAGGAAAGCCCAGGTAAAGCTGCAGGAAATGTAGTCCGTGTTTCATAAATCATCTGTTGATTGTGAGCCCAGCAACACGCAAATCAGCGGCCAATTGAACCTCCCTAGCACGCAAGCAAAACACTTTGAGGAAATTATAACATAAAACTATAATGCTCTAACAAGTAACGTTTACTCATGAGGAAACTAGTAGCACTTCGAGCAGATTAAGCATCGGTTTTTTCTTCCTCTTTATAAATGATTTCTACAGTTAGACTAGCCGTTGGACCATATGTGGCAGTTTAAATATAAAATCAATTAGTACTTTGCCATGTATTTTTGTACTCTTTCATATTTCATTACTTCTTATTTGCATTTTCATCGCTAACTGTTAACTTTGGGCGGTTTAAATGAAATTCAAAAACACCAATATGAATACGCCATTTGAAACATTTGTTGGTACAATCCATTGATCAAATAATTTGTACCTAGATAGTAAAGAGTGTTCAGCTCAAATCCAATTTTAATAACTTTTTTTTTTGTTAGACACAATATTTCGTCTGTTTCTGAACCTGTTTGATGATATTTGATCCAATAAAAAGTTTCTTTCATTTGTTACCTCGTGAACGTTCTCAAAACAAAATCCATGGTTTCTTCTAAGAAAGAAAAAGTTAGCTCAGAACCGCGCGAACAGTGTTGTGGTCTACAGTTCGCAAGTCATAAAGCTTCCTGAGAAATGCAAATGAGGCTCGCACCAAGCTCAAAATAAACTTGCGAAAATATTTCCACCAAGTCTAGGACGAACGAGAAGCTACCTTGAACATTGGAGACGAAGTTCTGAAGTGCTTGGAGTTACTGGGGAGAGAAAAAGAAGAAAACAAACATGAAAAAGAATACAGAATCAGATGAAGAAGATAAGACAAACATGAATAATTGTTTCATTGAGAACCCATTCCGTGGGTTATTTAAACTGAATCCCAAGCAAAAAACTCTTCCTTTTGCTACTGCATTTGTGCAGAAAAAAAAGATGCTCAAAAACAACAAAGAAAGAAACAAAAGAAAAAAAATGTGGATTCTAGACGACCAGTGTATTTGTAGATATTTATAGAGCTTGTGATAGAGACTGGAATGAGGTACTAATCGCACAAATGACTCTCTGGATTATTCTTGGAATTCTATTGGTTCTGTGTGAAAGAGAATTGGAATTAGGCTAAGGATTAGGAGTACCAGAAGAACAATGGAGTGGGTGGGTCTTGGAATTGAGCCAGGAGTGACTGTTCAGTAGCAATAGGTAATTGGTAATTGCTCAAAATAGAAACGTGGGAAAAAATGCAACAAGAAAAACCAGTGTGAAAATGCACGACTCAAAGAAAATGGAGATATGGTACATGATCAATTATGTTAATAATTTTAAATTATTAATTGATTCATACTAACTTTTGTAGGTTCTACTCACTAACACAAAATGAGTTTGATTCTGTGGAATTTGTCCGTTTACACAAAACTTGTTGTTCCAACTTTAAAAGCTGTTCCCGGATAAATAACAAACACAAAACAGATTTTAATCTAATGCATAGATCATTCAAGATAAAATATTCAGGATTTTCAAGATAGGTGATGTAAATTCGCAGGAATTTTAGAAACTGGCTACTCACATTAACCTCACCCAGCCTTGGGTTGGAAATAGCCAGCATTATGTAGAACCTAAATTTATCACTTTTTCATCAGACATAATGGTAATCGCTTCTAAACAATTTGCAGACCAGGAGAGGAAGCACAAGACGGGAGTTTAATAAATTGGTGGTAGTCGACTTTTTATTGTAATCTTGTTTCTATTCAGAGATGCTGAGGAAGAAACCGGAGATAACAATGGAGAATGGTCCACATTTTTACCATCATCATTTTCATCATCAGAAAATCATCATTATTATTGTCAATAGAATGATTATTTTATTTATTTTTAAAAAAGAGAAAAATAATGTTGATTTTCTGTGGTTAAAAGAGTTACCTTCGGCGCTCAAGTTGTGCGAAATAATTCTTGTCAGTATGGAAAAAAACCTCAATTTGATTGGCTGGATTCAATGAATGGCGCGAATTCTATTTTAAATAATTAACGACGAATTTTATATTTTTATAGGAGGCATAATTATGGTAACCCAAAATATTTTTTTGTATTGAAGGGCCAAAGTAGGAACTTAACAACTGAATAAAAAAGCTTAGTATAGGTTTTATTTTCACATAGGTTTTATCTTAACTTAACTATTAACTCACATTCAAAATTTGGCGGTACACAATTAGCATCTCGGTTAATTGAATCCCGGTGTTGTCGGGTGTTGCCAATTATGTAACCACTTTTCCTCTGCCACTTCTTTCCTCCAGTAGTTTCCTTTCCTTCTGGCGCTGTGGTGCGATCCTTGTGTCTTCCATCTTCGGTCAAGGCGCTCTCTCGGTTTGACAGGAAGTACGAAATTGGACACCGGCCAAAACAGTTTGTGCTCGTTGTGGAAAAAAAATATACCACGAGTTGGAGAGAGAGAGAATTTTTATAATAAGGATAAATATTTGTTCGTTGTGTGTGTTTCTTGTACTCCGTGTTCGGATCTTCACCAGAATTCTTTTGTTATTTGTTGTTGTCAAGTCATACCGGGTGACCAATCCACTGCAATTTTGAAGAGAAAAGGTTTTAACCAGAAAAAATTGAACAGGCTCTTGAAAGTTATTTTCTTGTAGTGATCGCTGGAGCAAAACAATGATATTTATGTAGGTACTTAGTAATTGCTGATGTAAGCTTTCGGCTATCGTTTAATCCTGTTTTACACAGTTAATTTACTTATTTAAAAAATGCAAGTTATTTTTACTACATGGAATTCAAACATTTTAATCAATGATTTGTTTGTACACATAAGCAAAAGAATTGGTCACAGAATTTGTTCATGCTTAATCATGTCAAAATCAACAAAAGTCGAGCTCATAATTCGAAAACCAAACTCTTGTGAATCACCCTGTATGCACGGACAGTTAATTTACATATTTATTTTATTTCTATGGAATTGTTCAGTTTGCTTCCCTAACATAATCGCCATCAACACACCAAGATTATCTCAATATGCTGTCTCGTTTTCAAAACGAAAACATTCTGGGCGTTTCTGCTGCAAAATGAAACGATTTGTCCTTTTGCCTGTTTCTCTAGACATTTTTATTTTCATATCAGTGTTCTGGAGCTCTCGCTTGTCCGCAATAGTTGTGTTCGAATTTCTTGATACACATACTGACTACACTGCCAACAATCAAAGGCTTTTAAAATTCAATCTACTTGATTTCATTTATTCAGTCCGATAGTGCTTTTCAGGTGTTCCATATTTGGACCTCAAATTTGTATTTTCAGTCTTACCTCGGCAGTATAAACAAGGTACTATATTCTACTCTATTCTATCTTCTTACAAATTCATGCTCGACAACTACCAGTGTACTGGTAGTCAAGTGGTTAACGCGCTAGTCTGGTAATCCAGGTAGCGTATGGATCCGTCGGATTGAAACCCACCCAGTGCATAAATTTTTCCTCATTAATTTGAGTTTGAGACCACATAATAACGAGACTCTGAGGGTTAGGTGGTAGAAAATGCTATGAGCACTAACCTCGCCTGGTGGTTATCTTCCACTAAAGAGTGTTATTATTATTATTATTTACAAAGCTGCTCCTTGTCTTTCCACTTGCTCATTTTATTTTCCTAATTCAATTATACATGGGACGTGAGGCACACAAAAATAACCTCCCTCAGAGGTTGCGTGATTTGAGCAGGTAATAATTTAGCCAAATAACTACTTCACAATAATGTGCCGGGGCTACACTTGTATCATTAATAGTATACCAGGCAAAGTAGCAGGCATAAACGCGACATTTATTTTATTTATATGTTATGTATATGTTTTGTATACCTATGTTATGTTATGTTATGTATAAATACAAGTATTAGTAGTATTATAATAGTGCTATATTTGATATGTCCAATAACGATACGTCTAGTCAATATTAGCAGTAGTATTTAACAACACTATATTATTTACTTTTACCATAGTTTTATGTTATTAATATGTATGAACATTAAGTATTATACGTTTCTTATTATTCAAAGTAATTTTATGTTATTTTTGGGCCCCCTCCTTGGCTTGAGTCACTTGACCCCTAGAAGTTTGGGTAATTTATGACCTCATGTAGCCTGGACGAAAATAATGAAAGGACGAGACGTGTGTGTTTTAACAAGGATTTGTTTTTCGAGTCCATCTTGGTTCATGGACTGAAATCAAAAGTGATGTTGCTTGATCCTTAGTCCTCAGATGTATAGGCTGAGATTTTAGAAATCATGTGGTTTCGTCAGATTTTCTTGTTGTTATGTTTTTTGTAACTTAGGCTATAAGTCTAATACATTACAATACAATACAATTGAGTATCGTAATGTATTAGGCTATTGAGTATTGTATTGTAACTCTTTACACCAATAAATGAGACTTTGCTTAGACTGTGAAAGTAAAGGGACTCCTTATACATATAGTCTTATTCTTGCAGGATAAACAGAGTATTGTATTGTATTAAGCCTTCACAAGATTACATTTATAGATGAGGATAGATGGGTAAAGATTTTCTCTAATATTAAATGTACCTCTAGTCATACCAAATTGTTGAAATTGACAGCAAAAATCGGCATTGCAGATTTGTAATGTCCCGGAGATCCTATTACGACAGTTTTGTGATTAACCACAGGGATTTACAGGTGTGTATAATTTTACGGATTAGATAACATCCTAGTAGATCAGGTATTTCACTTTACAAGGGGTTCAAAAATCAAGCGTCCATTAAATACTTTTTTTTTTTTGGCTTTCTTTAAAGTGGCAGGGTTCTCACATATGAGCTCTTCCACTCAACCACACTTCTCCGAGTGTGCTGTAAGCAAAAGTAACAGTACATATTTGATTTCACAAATTTACCGAGAAACAGAGAATGCGAAAATTTCTCTCGCAATTCTGTCGTTTTCCGCTGTTATTAATTTGGTCGTTGTAATTTTTTACCCGGAATGTGGTGATCCGAGCTCGAGTTAATTTTTTTACAAAATTACTGAGCAACCTCCTGGAGGACTCGAGTATTCAGATTTCTGCTGGGTCGTTTACTTTTTAATTGGTTCCACGGAGACACACACTGGTTCGAATTCTTTATTTTATAGATAGAAAAGGATTTAATTTATCTGTTGAAATTATGGCCAAATTATGCTAAACAAAAAAAACTGGTCCGCATAGTTTGCTGGGGACTTGTGTGTGTGTGAATTTTTAATGATGAGAAATAGTTTAGTTCTTCTTTCTTGCCTTAATCCAAAATGTTTGCACCCTTAGCAGGCCATGTATTCTTTGTTACCAATGATGGTCTCCATTCATCAGGTAGAAGCGAGTGATGAACTTTATTTTTATTTTTTCTCTCTTTTTTTCACTCGAGTCTTTAAAATTATGTGTTTTAAATGACTAACTTGGGCTCTATTTTTATTGTTTAAAACGAAAATGTTTTTTTTTTTTTATGCCTCCTGGATTCTAGAATGATCGTGCTTATGACAGTCAAACTTTATCCTGAAGATGGCTGAATAAGAGGTCTACTAGTTATGAGCGACGCTGGTAGCTTAGATATATTTTTTCCTCTCTAATTCCCCCTGTTGTACTCTAGAGGAAAAACTTTGTTACCACCCTGAACATTTTACTGAGATAAAGTAAGAAACGAGGAAGAGAGGGAAGTTGTGCAAGCGAGATGATACCTACGCAAGTTTATTCTGTGCTTAAATAACAACAACCCTTTTTCAGTCCCTCATCCCTCTCTTTTCCCCCAAATATCTCCCCCCACCCCTGAATTTTCCCCTTGCAAGTCTCCCATTTTGTTTAATGCCAGAGGATCGATTCAAACGAAATTGCTTGAGAAAATTTTGCAGCAAATTCGAGAGGAAGGGAGAGAGAGTGGGGGAAAATTGACTCAAGCTTAGGGAAAGCTGGTGGAAAACTGTCCCCTCCCCGTTTCTGATCAATATAATAGTTCACATAAACGTACCAGTGCCGGATTACCCATATGGCGGATTTGGCAGATGCCAAGGGCCCCGCGCTTTAGGGGGCCCCGCGCTTGAGCAGCTTACACTAGATATTATGGGTTTTTTTAAAAGCTTACACTAGGTACTTTTGGATAAAGAGTAAGAAGAAGAAATAAAAGTGAAAAAAACACACTCTCACAGCAAAGTATATAAATTGAAAGAAAAGCGCGGGGCTCCCTATTATTATCTATTTTTTGAATAAACAATGATCAACCACATAGATATTAGCGGATTACCTACCAATATGTCGGATTTGGTAGATGCCAAGTGCCAGGGCCCCGCATTTCGGGCAGCTTACATAAATTATAAGTGTTTTTGAATGACCTTTAACTCAATTTTAATATTTAAATAGCCAGCGTCGATGGCATGTTGAATACACCGGTTCCCTACAGAACACCGAAGTTAAGCGACATCCAGCGAGGTTAAGACTTGGATGGGTGACCATTCAAATTCTAATTCTCGTGACGCTGGCTTTTCCCGGCCCCACTCAGGCTGGGTGAGGTCAATGTGAGTAGCAGGTTTGTGAGTTTCCTGCGAATGGAGGGTAAAACCCCCGTCGTGATATGACCATGGCAGTTGAAAGCGACGTTAAACCCCAATTAAAAAAAAAAAAATATTTAAATAAAATCACAGCCAGTTGAGCAAAATATTGAAAGAAAAACCACGGGGCCCCTCTTAAAATCGACCATATATATGAAAATAGGTAGATCTCTATACCTAGTGCCTGCGGCTCTTTAATATAATTACTCATATTTGAAAAGAATAATATTTACAAAGGACGTGATTATCGCCTTAGGTAATATCTGCCATCAAACCCAGTGCCATCTGAGTGCTCAGCGATCGGCTTTATCGACATCATAACCAATGATCTTCATTATAGTCGCCTGCGGCGCTTTTAATGAATTATTAAAGATATCTTTTTGTATATATTTTCCGAGTACTTTACCCCATAACTTTGCAAAAATTTCGCCTGCGGCGCCGTCAAATTTACTTATCTTGATGGTTTGGATTGTTTTTCAATTTCTACACATCTTACCTAATGACATCTTTCTACACAATATTCTTTTCATAATACATATTTAGATATTTCTACTATTTACTATTATTCGGAAAAAAATGTTGCCTTCGGTGTTATAAACGTCGTTTTGGATACTATTATGAATTAGTGCTCAGGACACTTGGCTTCGATTTCAAGGTTCTAAAAATAGTATTTTATCATAAACTCAGTACAATTTTGGGGCCCCGCGCCTTGAAATTGCCAAGGGCCCCGCGCAGCCTTAATCCGGCACTGAAACGTACGTCATGTAAGCTATGGAATCTATATAGTCCATATATAATAATGTATATGTGGGAGAAGATATGGGTTTTGTGAACAAGAGCTTTCATATACCAAGACGAAGTGTGTCGGTTATGAATTTCCAATCACAATTTCAATTATCTTTACTTTACTAGACTATCAATCTGTGGGTTTCCTTATATTCTGGGGGTACATTATGTCCCGAAGTATTTTGTAATTATCATGTACAAGTTCAACTGAGCCAGAGTAGTCCCGCAATTTTCGTAAACCTTCTTCACAAAGAATCATTACCTGTGTTATAGGATGTATCATTTACATTGATACCTACATACATAATTATATCCTGTATTAGGACCTATTAAAACATATTGTACTCTCTACACCTTTTCAGTTGGTTTAGTAAAAAGTTGACAAACAGACTTTCGTCATGAATATCTCAGTTCTTCAAGGAATTATGAACAAAAAATCTGGTGTAAACATCACAAGACTTTCCTTATCTCCCAAAAAGGAGTCGAATTCCGCCACTGGTGACTGAACGGTAACAGATAACTAAAAATCAATGCCAAATTCGTGATCAGCACTTCAAAATCATTTAATTTGATATGTCACAACCCCCATCTAGGATGAATAATAAAAAAGTTAGTCCAATCGGGTCCCCCTACAATACCGGTAAATTGGGGCCGGTTTCCAAAAAGTTAAAGATATCAAAAAAATGATCAGAGTGAACCCCTATTATTTTTTTAATCTGAGAAAATGTTGTTCTCGAACTTTTTTTGTATCTTTAACCAATTCAAAGAAGCGGTGCTTGCGGCCAATATTTGCGGCCCTGCGGCCGCAGAATGCGGCCGATTTCAACCAAAAGTTTCATGGTTCGTCTGGTGTATAAAATTAATTACCATACCAAATTTCAAGTCTCTAGCTCTTACCGTTCTTGAGATATCCTGTTCACACACACACAGACACACAGACAGACGCACGGACCAATGGCTGAAAACCACTTTTTTGGTATCCTGAGGCTATGATTCGTCCAGAAATGTGAAAAGCTGGGTAGTTCAAATTTTCGACGAATACAATACTTTCCTTATTATAGGATAAGGAAAGTAAAAACTCTTCCCGGTTCTTCAATGAATTATGAACAATGCCTACGAATACCTCTGTATGAATTTTCCTCGAACATTTCAAAGGTTCCCGTTGCTTATTTGTTCTCGTGCAGGGTGAGAAAACTTAGTTTCCACATTTACAAATCTTTGGAAAACACAAGTATACGAGTACAGGTTCGGTGGATTTGTGAATTCTTTCCGTTTACAACTTCATCTCTTAATGGAAAGCGCTTTGGTTCTTCTACTCTACCCCTCCTCCCCCTCCCCTCCCATCGTCCTCTTCCCCCCACCCCAAGCATCTCTCAACAAGTGGCTTGGAGTACTTTGTCTTAAGCTCCCTCCCCCCCCTCCCCGTGCTATCCCATCAGCGAAAATCTCCGGAGATTTTCTCTACATTTTTTAAGTGAAAGTTGTTTTCCAACTTTTTTTTTCCTGTGCTGTTGAAAATTTTGTGGTTCTAATCTCTCAAGACAAAAGCCAGGGAGAGGGGGAGGGGGGAGTGGAGTGTTTGTCTTCTCAAGTGGCAATTTTTTTTTCCTTTCCATTGTTTGGGGAAAATTTGTTTGGTAAATTTCGTGGGCACTCGAGGAAATTTTGTGTAAACACTCTGAACTATATTAAAATTGCCAGAAATCCGTATTTGTCACCGACTGTAATATTTTTTGTACTCTCTAGTATAGTCGTAATAGGTAGTAGTGTAGGTTTAATATGTGCTACATGCATTTATTATTGTGCAAGGTGTTAGATATCTGTCAAGTGTATTGACGTTTTTGTTACTAACGTAAGATAGAATGAATGAATCGGTGTGAAAACTCAATGCATAATGAATAATGATTGTATCAGTATATACAAGTGATTTATAAAGTAAGTTTAAAATAGCCTAAGATCTTAATCTCACTTATCTCAGAGATCAAAGTAGATAGAACAAAGTGATATACCACCTCTATCATATAGCTATATCTGTCTTATTAAGAGTGCTGCAACACTAATAAGTATAAAGTCATAGCTATACTTGTCTATGCCTATATTGAGAATATAATAAGTCTTCCGCTCAAGGAAATGTCTTCACACAGGCGACAATTTCCAGAATATCGTCGCAGTTCTTCAGATGCTGCTGGCAACATTTCAACACACACACACACACACACAACACACACACACACCTACACTTGGTTGAAAGCTAAGAAAAATCACACACACCTCACCAAAACAAGCCACAACGTATCACACAGTCACGTTTGGTTGGCTTCAAATAAGTAGTCACAGTCTCAAACACTGAATTGATAAAAATTGACCACTCGATCGACAATAGTCACTTGCTGGCTCTGACAAATACAGGTGGCATCTGTAGAGCGAGTAATTATATGCACCTCTGTAGCATATAACTCTGCTATGTTATGTACAGGTTGTACCTCTGTAGCATATATACTATGTAATGTATATGTACAGGTTGTACCTGCCAAACCTTGCAGAATGTCAACACAGACTGTGGTTGCCCGGGGGCCAAATGCTCGTAACTCACAAACAGTAAGTGATCGTAAACATGCACATGCGCACACACACGCCAGCGAATAAAAAATTGTTTTGAAAAGGTTCTGCCCGGGGCAGTGGTCAGGCGCGGCTGGTGCTAAGGAGCTGCGGAGCTCCAGCACCCCCAGACGAGAAATAAAGGAGAGTGGATTTTCTCAAGTCGTACACAGTACACAATAAAAATTGTCACATACTAGCGGGCTTTCGGCCGCTTTGCGGGCAGGTGTTGTAGAGGGAATTTCGAAAAATCCCGTCTTATTGCACATCTAGACTATAAGACAAAGCTACCTACCAAATTTCAGCTTCCTAGGACTTACCAGTTCGGAGAAACAGTGATGATCAGTCAGTCAGTGACTTTGACATTTATATATTAAGATTTCTAGAATAATTTTTTCATAATTATTAAATGGGCATGGTAAAAAAAACTTAAAGATCTTTGGATACTGAAAGAGCGACAGAGCGACTATATTAATTTTATTTTAGTCCGGTGTGCAGTACCCCCAAAACATTTCTCCACCGGCCGCGCCTGATGGTGGCGTACAACCATTTAGCTACTTGCTACTAGCTACTTGCTACTTGCTACTCGACACGGCGAATAAGAAACAGGCGACCCTGCCCGCCCGTAACTCACCGCCCTGATTGCAACTGGCTGGACACAAACGGGTTTTCTATTGGACAGCAGCGCACCGAATCACACAAATTGTGAATGTGGTGCCCATGAGAACGCGTAGATAATTCGAATCAATATTCAATTTGTTTCTTATTGTACACCAGAGAGATACGGGTATTTACATACGACGTAAATATTAGGATATACAGGCATGATCTTGGGAAAGGTATAGAAAAATATGAGGTAGTTACCAGAAGAGGTATGGGAGAAGTATGAGTATCTACTCGAATGGTTACAAATTGACAGATTAAGGAGAAAGACAACCAAACATTGATAATCTATAGCTTTGCTACTTCTTATTGGACGAGGTACAACAGATGGACTAAAATATCATCCTAAAATGGATAAGACAATTAACAGAATATAAGAAGGCATTAGATTCAGGAACAATTTATTGTTTCTCGCCATAAATAATTGATCCGGTCGGGAATCGAACACGTGACCTTGTGGTTCAGAGATATACGTACATAGTTGGCTGGTACTTGAAGTATTTGATAACTCCAAAGTAGTGCAAGCCCGAATTGAAACGCTCTTATTACGTTATTTAGTCAGTGATTTTCCATAGATGTTCAGATAGTAAATTTTAAGAGAACTCGTATTTTTTTTTATTTTTTAGAGAGATAGATGATGTCAGCAAGGATACCTTGCTGAAACCTTTATAAATTAATATTCTTTTAGTGCTGAAAAGCTTAATTCCTTGCGACAGGTATTTTCTCTCAAATGATACATCGGATAGGCTGAGCAGGGATTCCAAAAAATCCATGTGAGTTTAATGAACTTCCCAGCAAGTTCCCACTCGTTTTTATTATCAATCGAAGCAATGTGGGCCATATTATTGTTCCCTGGAAGTACAGCGCTGTTTATTTACCAAACGAGTACGGAAATATCGATTTTTATAGTTCCTAGAATTTCATCATCAATGCAGTGGAAAAGATGAGAATAGAATACTGCATTTTACTGCTTCTATCTAAAAGAATTCGTCAAAAAATGCGCCGAATAATTATGCTAGGCAGTCAATCTGAACAGTGGATATAGCCTTTTTTAAGTAGGTTAAAACAATTTCACTCTCTCAGATCTCTTGAATTTTTAAGCTTCCTGAAGTGTGATTGGTATGTTTTGAGAGAAAAAAACATTTTATTATAAAATCTTAAATCTTATGGTATTGTGTTCTGATTACGATAGTACATAGAGGTGCTGATAGAACACCCAAGAAGTACGCACTGGTACTTGCTGAAATTCCTGGCGTAATGAAGTGTTATTGCAAGAAAATTATCTCCTTTGAAGATTAGAGAGTATGTGGTACATCGGAGAAAAGCTTAAATCTCTACACAGAAATTCCCAATATATCAACCTCAAGATCTTTCCGAGCAGTATTATTAGTGAGAGGGTTTTCTTTGAAATTTGACTTCGAGAAATTGAAAGGGGGGGGGGGGGGGTTGCTTGGTAAGATAAGCCGAAACTTTTCATCGGGCGGCCTTGTTTGTTTGATCGAGTGTGTAATTAATTAAGTCGAGGCTCGGCCTTTGTTCTACGAGTCGATAAACTGGCAGGCGAAATATACTGGTGGCTCCAGAGCATCTTTTGATGTCTTCTATACGAGCGTGTTATTATGGTCTTATCTGTTGCTGTGCTCAATTATCTATATGGTGTACAACGCATATACCCTCTATCAAGGTCTTGGGTTCTTAATAATTTGAGTTTTCCCTATAGTATCCTTAATAAATATCTATACATCTCAGTACCTTCCAGTGATGATAATCACTGATTAGTCAAGTTATGATATTTATGTTGATCATAATCGCAATATCATAACTACTCAAACTTGCCCAATTTTTTTCTGAACTTGGGACTCGAACCACCGACCTCCAGATTATAAGTGGACCGCCTCATCAATCGAGCTACTAAGGTCGTTTCATTGATTTGTGAATGGTTTTCATTGATTTTCTGTGATATTCTTTGTATCTTCGTGATATTACATCAGGAAGTTGAGATTCTGCACTAAGGTATTCCAGTACTTTAGTGTCCAAATGTATACAATAAGAAAGGAGTTTTCAAAATTCATAATTCGATATATCAGCCACAGGTGAAAAACCCAGTGTAATGCTTCGGCTTTCAGCTTAGGTACTAGCTCATTTTTTTATTTATTTTTTTTTTAAGCTTTATTAGGAGGACAAAGTACAGGTAACAGTATAAAATTAAGAGAAGAAAAAAAAAACAAACAAATGACAAAATAAATAAGTAAAAAAAGAGGAAATAACAATAATGTCCTACCCAAAAGGCGGGGTTATTGCCTGTGGCAATCTCTTCCACCCAGCTCTTTCTCGCACTCTGTCCCCGCACAGGGGTTTCGACTGCCCTCCTCCACACCTAAGTGTCACCCGGAGACCTTTTTCTTGATTCCCAATAGATCACCGGGCCAAGCTCCCAGCAAGGACTCGTCTGTTAGGTGTCCCCCCTGTAAACTAGTTTGGGAAGCTCAGAAGCCTCTCGTTGTAACCATGGAGACCTCACACGATGAATTGCGCGGAAGTTCTGGGAGGACCTCTTACGTCCCTGGGAGCGGCCGGTTAATTTTTTTCGACACGGCCGATTAATTTGGTGTTATCGTATTGATTAAAATAGAGAGGTTAGTTGATGGCATGGATATTCAGAACTATTGCCTGCTGATGAGAGCAAATAAGCTCGAAACAGCTGTCTAGGTATGTTCTTTTATTCATGTACATTTTGTACATCTAGTACAACTTCTCACTTTTCTGTTTATACTGATTAAAATTTGATGATTGATTAATTGAGAATTAGTTCCTGAGACTGAGATACTCTTAAAAACTTTCATATAAGCAGAAAAGGAGTAAAGATATTTTTTTGAGTACAAGAGGGGAACTATGCTGACCAAGTCCACTTATAGGCGAGTGCAATAATTATAATTGAGAATAAGTGATCAATTGGCGTAGGTAATGCACGTATTGGAAAATTGAATATTATATTAAGAGGATTAATTTATTGATATACTTTGCATTTAAAATAACAAGAAAAAATTACTCGAACTTAATTCTTGAGTTTATGTAAGCGTTTTTGAATGAAGATTGTTTTAAAAAAAGACCAGATTAGGCACTTGGCATGAATGTTTAGATTTAGAAGAAAGCGAGACTTGTACACTGTTTTTTTCGAAGAGATACTCACGAAAGTGAAGCAGAGTCCTACCAAATACCAAGGGACCCCAAGAGGGAGCAGGGGCTTGAAGAGAAGCCATTAGGAGATTGTGGTCCCAAGCTCATACCTCGGGTAATTAACCAGAGTCCCCGGGTGCCTAGTTAGCATGGACCGTATGACAATGAAAGAGGTGTCTGATCTCCCATCGGACTAGACTAGTTTGTATTGGGCGCAGAAACTTGTTCTGTGCATCTGCACCATCCCGGTCAACTTGCTAATTAGACGCTTCCATAACTTTTGTGAGATATCTATAGGCGGGGTTACACTTACCTTGTGCATTGTCACTTCCATAACTTTCGTGAGATATCTATAGGCCGGGGTTACACTTTCGTTGTGTATTGTCACTTCCATAACTTTTGTGAGATATCTATAGGCCGGGGTTACACTTTCCTTGTGTATTGTCACTTCCATAACTTTTGTGAGATATCTATAGGCCGGGGTTACACTTACCTTGTGTATTGTCACTTCCATAACTTTTGTGAGATATCTATAGGCTGGGGTTACACTTTCCCCGTGTATTGTCACTTCCATAACTTTTGTGAGATATCTATAGGCCGGGGTTACACTTTCCTTGTGTATTGTCACTTCCATAACTTTTGTGAGATATCTATAGGCCGGGGTTACACTTTCCTTGTGTATTGTCACTTTCATAACTTTTGTGAGATATCTATAGGCCGGGGTTACACTTTCCTTGTGTATTATCACTTCCATAACTTTTGTGAGATATCTATAGGCTGGGGTTACACTTACCTTATGTATTGTCACTTCCATAACTTTTGTGAGATATCTATTGGCCGGGGTTACACTTTCTTTGTGTATTGTCACTTCCATAACTTTTGTGAGATATCTATAGGCCGGGGTTACACTTTCCTTGTGTATTGTCACTTCCATAATTTTTGTAAGATATCTATATAGGCTGGGGTTGCACTTTCCTTGTGTATTCTCACTTCCATAACTTTTGCGAGATATCTATAGGCCGGGGTTACAATTTCCTTGTGTATAGTCACTTCCATAACCGAGGTAAAATTTACATGGCCCGGGTGTTATACAAACTCTTTTGCTTCTATAACGTATCTTTAGGATAGGGTTACAGGCTTGTTGTTTTTCTCTCTACTAATCTTTGGTACTGTCAAACAAAATTTACTTTTTTTTAACCAAATTTACATACTATTTTGAATAGCGGATCGCATTGTAAATATTAACTTCATTGATATGTTTTATATTAAATATTATATTGGGTTGATTTAAATAGATATTTTTGTGGTCGCCAAAGAGTTCTGTGGAAAATGTATGCGACCTATGATTTATTAGGCTTATTTTTTGTGATTTCCAAAGGAAGATGTAATTTTAGTTTTTTTATTTCAACAGTTTTAGAATTTATAATATTTTGGTCTACGTGAAATTTCGTGGCGAATATACGCAGCGTTATCAACTGACCCATTCATACCTGACTTACGTGTGATTTATGGAAGTACACCACGTCCACCTTTCAACAATTGAAATAAATTAATTTGGAGGGGAAAAAATATGAATTTTATTAAAGAAATTAATGAGCTGAGGTCTAGGGCTAACACCTTAGCGCGCATTCCATTCATCTTTATTTAGCTTTGAAGTCAACACTCGGGTATTGGTGTTGCGTCCAATTTTTAATTCGAGTGGATATAAATATTACAACGGGCTTTCTCTGTGTATTAATTAAATGTTGTCGTGATTTATTTGAGAATAATTTGGAAAGAAAATGAAATGTCTAATATTGGGAATGTGCGATGTACAAGTCCGCATGACAAGAGAACCAATGTTGCTGTTCTTGTACCAATGTTGCTATATTTGTCGAAGGGATCTTAGTGTCCTCAGTGTCGTTGGTAAAAACTAATTGACTGGTCAGTGCATAATTGACTGGTCAGCCCAAAAGTTTCCCATTGTTTCTTGTAAATTTACTTACCAAACTTCACAGGACACAAAAAAGGCCCTTACATTCACAATTGAATATGCACACCCAAATTAATTTTGTATTTTCAAAGAAGAATTAGCAGTTAGAGACAAAAAAATCAACATTTAGAAAAGAGGTGATCTTAAAGTATTTCAGATGATGTTAGTGAACAGATTTGACTTTTAAGTCGTATCAATTATCAGAACTATTATTTCAATTACATCTATTGATGCTCAATTTTCCACGGGCTCCATCCTCCCACCCTGAGAAGACACTGCGCCTACTGAGCAGCTCAGGTGTGGTCTTTCATAGACAGTTAAATAAGACACCCTTCTATTGTGTCTCATTCCAAGACGGTACACAGTGTTTCAATTAATAACGAGAGAGAGAGAGAGAGAGAGAGAGAAATGAAGATCGACACAATGCGTCGAGAGGATCCGACACAAAAGAAAGGTAATTTTGATATCATAATTGACATATTATGACGGCAAGGGGAGTCGAAGCCTGACACTCCGGATTAGTTCCGCTCCCTGGCTTTGAATGCCCGGGAGAACGATTCCGACGGTTCTTCTGGATCTGATTGTCTTGTTATGAATTCATCTCCCACCCTTGCATCCTCCACCTCTTTGTACCCTTTTATTTGGATTTGAAATTGTTTTAGAACAGAAAGAGGTTGTTCAAGAAACGGTGTTCTGGTTTTGATTGATCGGTTGTTTTGGCAACATGTACGGAAATTGGCATTGTAGGTCATATAAATGTATGATGTATGAGTGTTTGTGATTTTCTCTTTCCGAAATTCACTAACCACCAATTAAAGGAGCCGATTTCTTTTGCTTTTTTGGAAAAAGGTCTCTGCAGAGTCGATAAAAAATCCTTCAACTACTAACTTCCCCCAAAAGAAAAAATCAGTTAAAAGAAATGTCTTTTTCTTTCAAAAGATTCGTAAAACATGGGGTCCTTTTCTTTTTCCATCAAAGTTTGAGAACTGCTCTGTGCTCAACAACTTTCCTCAAAAGTTTCTAATCATTTTGGGATTGTGACATTTCCACCTTAACTCCTCTCTCTTCTTGTTGATAACTCATCCGTTATCAATTCCACCTTATATTAAATTGTTACAAAATGCTCACAATGCATTGTCGTGCGTGATGCATCTCGGAAATTCCTCAGGGGCAATCAAGCGGATAACTCAATACTTCCGGGAAGTGAACGTACTGTACAAAATTGTACAAAAAAATGTACTGACATAGTACATTGTGTTTAGTACTTTTAAGATAATTCAATGGGAACTTTCAACAATTTTGGATATTTTTATAATTCATCTTTATGGAAAATTGCTTTGCGGTTTCTTACCTTTTCCAATTTTTCCTTCGATATCACTTCATTTTATAGCAAAATTGCTGTGTTTTTGTTTCGATTTTGGCTATTTACAAATAGTTTAAATTGGAAATTTCCATTTAAATAATCGCACTGTAATGTTAGATTGTTTTAAAAATAAAACAAAAACCGCTAAGTATATTGTATTCATAATGTAGATCGATGAAAAGATTTCCATTTTGTGTACAGATATTCAATGGATATTGGACGTGGTTTTGATTGAATAGATAATTTTGGTCAATATATGAAAATTAACTTACTGTTGTTGTTCTGTTCTTGTTATTTAATTGTTATCAGAATTCCTCTACATTTCTGTGTCCATGTCCACGATAATCAAATATTCCAAGAAATCCTTATGGATAAAAGGATGCACCTTCTTTCAGCATGTTCCTATCTTACAAGTGATCTCAAGGCAGAGAGATAAGTCCCCAAGATAAGGCTAGAGGAGGTTAATCGTTCCGAATTTTGATGCATCGAAGTTTTATTGTTTTGACAGGCTGGCATGCATTATTCATTGATTCTCGCAAGGTGTGAGGAATGCATTTTTTTTTTTTTTTTTTCATATATATTTTTTTAATTTGATTAACATGATATGCAAAAAGCATCTACAAAATATATGTATGATTTTTTTATTGTATTTGTGGTGAAGCACATTTAATTTTATTTGTGGTAAAGCACAAGGTCTAGCGCAGCATTAGTAAGAGCAGCATTAGTAAGAGCCTCCTTTACATTTCGAATTATTCTATTACATTAATTTCTTTTTACTCTGGTAATGCCGCCACTGGTCGCTACTCATACAAGTAAATACTCATTTTTCCTCACGAGGAATGAGTAGACCCCGAACATCCAAGTACAGAGCAGAAAAATTCCTGCCCCGCTGGGGGTCACCGTGCGTGCAACGCCTAGCGCGCTAACTCACTATGTGAGAATAGATATTAGAATAATAGTTTTGAACTTGTTATCGATGGAAAATTTAAATTGTATTTTAAATTGTTTCTGGACAGCGCAGCCAGCGCTGAGCTTACGAAGGCCACAAGGTTGACACCAGTGTCCTGGGACGTCTAGAATTCAGGGATCTGAGATTCAGCACTGTGAAGGCACAGAAGGCACTTTTGAATGATAATGAATGGTACAGATTATTTTGTAAATTGTTTTTAAAATTTATAAAAACAAGAATTAACTCTCATGATTTATATTTACAAGATCTAAAACAAGGCTCTTCTGATTTAGAAAATTCTCACTTAGGTGATCTGTTCCCCCAACCATAGAATTTTTATTTCTAATCATAATCAACGCAACAAGTAATAAGCAACTAAATCCAGGCAGAAGTTACTTTTTGCAAAATAGTTCTTATTAAAAAATCTACGTGGAAAATTTTAATAATTAAATTTGATATTAAAAATTGAGTTACTAAGGAGGTCATTAGGAGAGCGCAAAATCCTTTGAGCTTTCCTTTGACTGGAACGGTAGAAAATTTCCGTCCAAATTAACTCTTTTTTTTTCTCCTTGCACTTCTTCTGCATCTGCCGTGAAAAATTTAATTTTCATTAATTTTCTTTCTTTTTTGCCCTTTCTTCATGTTTTGCAAAAATTTCACGGAAATTCTTTCATTTGAGCTTTAATTATTATGTAGTTGCATAAGAGAATTTCTTAAAGAACGTACACTGCAGATGTAAATTAATGCAGTGTTGCTCTTATGTATTATTACTTTTCTTGGGGTCCCTATTTAATCAATCTGAGAGTTTTCTAGAAATTTGTTAAAATGAGATTAGTTTTAGGATTTGTTTTGACAGTCATGGTGAGAAAAAGGGGTCCTTTTATAACTTATCCATGTGTTTGTTACTTATTAAAAAGTACATATTTTGCATGTGCGTAGAAGACAAAGAACAGATATTGACTATAATCTTTGGACTTCCAAATATGTAAGGCAAATAAGTATGTAACGTGCCTCCAATGAGCAAGCCTAGACCCCAGGAGCGCCTTCACTGCTTTCCCTAGAAGAAAGGGTAGAGGTCCTATTAATTCTGGTGACAATTGTTCAAAGTGAAGCAGAAATTATTCTTAATCAAGAAACCTAATTAAAAAGACTCTCGTTTCTGCATATACGTATCTCCTCACATGGCGCGCACACACAAGACACTAGTAGAACAATGTAACAAATTGTTAACTAAGCATTAAATTGAAATTCCGTTTGAAATGTTCGTGTATATGTATATGTTCATGCACTGAACTAAATGCTGTTTTAGAGGCGAGAATTAATTTAAAATGATAAATTTGTGGCATCAGGAGCCCAGAGGTGTTTGTGGGGGGGGGGGGGGGAGAGCTACGGGAATGCAAATTTTGTGCAGAGTTGAACAATGGGCGAACTCTCACGATGGAGGAATTTGCAAACACCTAGATAGAGCCAGAGGATGTCTGCTAGGGCTCTGTGATAGTAGAGAAAATAGCACGAGCATGTATGTATATATGTACTTACTGTATGTACAATTGTACATAGGTCAACAGAAGATGTTAACAATTACCTTTTTGTTGAATAGTAGTGCGTTATTCGGACTGTCGGCTTCAGACAGTCCTAAATACACCTGTTAAGTTACCTATTTAGAAACATATAAATATAGGTCTGTTTATTATTGTTAGTCATCCATTAAATATTCTCTAAACTCTCATAATTCACATAACTTCCATAAGGTAAAATAAAAAATACAAGAAATCCATAAAAAGAACGACTCAAGAAGTCGAACTAAAAAAAGGTTGGCTGTTTTAATCTCATGAGAAATGTCATTAATATCAACCAAACTTTTTAATATTTTTGGAACTCGAATTTTTAACCTCTCAGTTACAAATCAGCTGACTTATTGTTTGAGCTATACTGTGTACACTTGTACAGACTGGTACATTCGAAAGTAAAGGAAACAATATGTTTTTTTTTTTTTTTTTTATAATATCCTTTCTCCCAACATACGACGAGTATGATGAAAAAACAATCGACCTCTACTAGTATTGTGTCATTCTTCTGTAATTCTTCGAATTCCACTACCAAGGGCATTCTCTGCCACTCAACCCATTCTTTTAATCCTCAAAAGCTTCTCGAAAGCAATGAAGTAGCATCTGAACTCTGCCGTGTTTCATTTGTTCTGCTCTGTTCAATTGTCCATGCTACCTGACGCTCGTCTCAATGGGCTTTGTGTCTCGGATTACTGTTCAATATTAAAAAGGCCATCCTTCTTATCTCCTTTTATTTACATTTTAAAATTCAAATACAAAACGTAATTGAAAAAATAATTATTAAAAAAAAAGACAGAAAGCGTATGTGAACAAAATCCCAGAGTGGGGGGGGGGTTTCAAATCTAAAGACAATATTGAATTTTATTTTTATTTTTTGCCAAAGATAAAAGGGTTGACAACGGGTAGAAGGAATAGGAGTTTATATTGAGTATATAATGCATACATGTATGTCGGGAGCCGTTTTTCTTCAATTTGTTGAGTCAAGTCAGGTGGAAAATGACATTTTGAATATACTGAAGAGAAAGGAGTACATGTGAAATAATAGAATATATACCCATTGTAGATTTATATGCTGGAGTGTGATATTTGAACAACTGAACGCTCGCTCTTTTTGTTTTATTTATTTGACAAACAAATTGCTGATTTTTAGGTAGAACTCAAAATTGTCATCACGTGTTTTGAAATTTGAACATAGAAGAAAAGCCAGCCATTTACAAGTTCTTGGGTTGAAGTTAATTTAGTTCAAAAGCAATGTAGATACATGTGTTTACATAAGAATTAGAAGTTGCAAACATTTTTCACAAAAAAAAAAACAAAAATGTATCGATAAAATATTGAAAATATGGGTAAACCTCTCGAAGTTATATGTTTAATTTTTTACTTTTTTTATCATTGATATATGTAGTTAAATCTTGCTTTGTTATCACTTTTGTCAGGTTCAAGTTCCTGCCGAGTAATTCAATGTTGAGATCTTGAGGAAGCAAACAGAAACATATATCTCCCGGCCGTATAATGACAGAGATGAGCTCTGTCCCCTTCTAAACTCTTTGCCGTCGAATGAGAATAAGTGGGAATGAGATTTGCATAATGACAAGATAGTCCTCTTCCACCCAACCCAGGGAGGACTTGAGAAGCAACAATGGGCATGCGACAGCTGAACAAATGTCCCTGCTACAATAATTACCCTGCTAATCCTCTCTATTAACGTCCCCCTCCCCTCTCCTCTCTCTAGGTTGACCTTTTCTGATGTCGTCTGTTTACCTTTTGTTGGAGAGCATATCATTTCCTACCTCGTGAGTATTTTCATAAGCTTCCGGGGGTCTTTGTTCAGAGCCCTCTGTGTGAGTGATGTCACCAGTGGCGGATTTCGACGTCCCTGCCGCGTCAGATCTTTGGACTCTGGTGCACTGGTAGTCAGTCTAACCACTTGACTACTTCCTTGTGACTTATGGACATTGACCGTGCATTGGTAGTCAAGTAGTTAACGCGTCTAGTAATCAAGGTAGAGTAGGGATTCGTTGGTTTGAATCCCACCTAGTACATGAATTTTACTTCATTAATTTGAGTTAGGTGGTAGAAAATGCTTTGAGCATGAACCTCGCCTGATGGTTACCTTCCACTAAAGAATGTTATTATTATTATTATTGTGTGTGTATTGTTTGGTGCTGATGAATTATGAAAAAACAACTTGTAAAAAACATACGTATAGTAATCCTGTTTTTTTACAAGCCTGTCATGTTAAACTAACTGAAAATATTAAATGTCCATTAAGACATTGTCGAAGATCTTTCAGCAGTAAATGGTAGAAGGAGTGAACATTTTAACATCGTCCCATGAATTTGAACCTTTCTTTGAAATGCGCCACTGTTGCAAGGGACTTATTAGTTTTTTCTGTCCGATTGCATTCATTGTATCCTCTTCTCTTGTTGATCTTGTTCAATGATAATAGAAATGTAATTAAATTCAAATTCAATTGTATTCGAAATTAAAAAACTTAATTAAAATCTTGGCCATGTGACCTCTCTGAAATCGGTATAGGTAGTTTGGAGCTTCGTGTATACCAAATATGTATGTATGTATACTATGTATGTATATGAGGTATTCCGAATTTGAGAAGCATTTGAATAACTGAGTCTCGAACTATGTGAAAGTATTTTCTGTTAATTCAAAGAAGAAATGCTTCCTCCGCTTTGCCGAGAAGTTAGCGAGTTCGAGGATTTTTGCATGTTGTAGGATCAGTTGATTATTTTGATATTGATGAAAATGAAAGCAGTAATAATTTTAAAGGGATTCGAACCATCCTACAAAGGAGAATGAACGACCCGTTATTTCAGAACCATCAGGTACTCTCAATTTTATATTCTGAACATTTTTTTTTCTATTTTGAAAATCTTCCTTTTTTTATTTGAAAAAAAATAAGAGAAACAAAAACGTCTCTTTTCCGTGAAGAACGTACAATTTTGCAGCGCACTAATGAGAAGGTATTAAAAAGTCTTTATATTACAATTTAATTATACTTTTTTACACTTTTTTTAATGACACATTCAAGTTTTTTGTCTCACCGGAGAGACAAACAAAAGTTGGGAGTACAAAGTTTCAAATGAAACAGTTTTTCTTCATACTGGATGGCCTTGGCACTTGGAAGTTCATCAAATTAATTTGTGTCAACTACAGAGAGACGAGAAAATTTATCAAGTCTGAATTTACTCAAGCTATCCATGTTTGGGACCAGAACCAACTGACTCTTGGGTTGCGAGTCCACTGCTTTACTGATCCAAATACTGAAGCCGGACAGGCCTTGATTTTAGGATAACTTTTTAAAACATCGGTGCTATTTTCTATAAAATTTTGTACTTAAAATTTCACAAAAAATGTCTACTTTAGTCGAACAAACTTAAATGATAGCGCTGGATATTCAAAACCTTACAGAGTTTGTACCTACTTTAATAACTCTAATTTTTCTTTCAAATTGGTAAATAGTGTACAATACAATCAGCCACATATCTTTTTAAACCTCAACTGTCTCTTTTAAAAGTATTTATTTAATTTTATAAGTAAAATATTTCATGAAATGATGACAGTGTAGGTGAGGTACCTAAGTACCAAGACTGTCAAGATGTGCAGTTGTTACTATATCTAATACTAATTTCGTCTTGTAAACTTTATGCACTCTTGCAGTCATAAATATGACTTATGACATGGGAAATCTTGTATCAATTAAACGGAGCAACGATCTACACAGTATCTACTGCTTTTAAGAGAAGAGCTTTCATACATAGAAAACTTTTTCAAGTTCCGCATTTATCTCGTTTAAATGAAGATACGGAAAGTAATGTGAATTCGAAAGTACATGAATACTTTCAGAAAGTAGGTAGGAACCTGGTGTACTTTCTAGTTGAATTAAAAAGTATCATCATTAGGAAACGGGTGTTTCAATAGAAATGTCGTCAAGTTCAGAAAGCTTAAAAAGCAATAAAACTTTTATGAAATAAAACTCTATAGCTTTGAATCGTTCTTGAAAGAAATTAGAGAACTCATTAGAAGGAGCAAAGAACTCATGTCTATCCTCACATACTTTCATAATTAATAAAAGCTTCACTCTCTGATCAGTGAGTCAGTCAAACAGAAAAGTGAGAAGTTAATAAGTGTACACTGTACAATGTACTCGTACATGTACCTACATGTAAAACATGCACAATTGTACATATATTATGTCGTTGTAATTGATGATGTGATGTGAACATTGAAAAAAAATCTGTGAACATGCTTTTGAGCTTTTGGCATGGACATCAGGCAGTAATATTTTCACTATAGTCAGTTTTTAGTGCATAATTTCAACACAATCTACTACACTTCCAACACCAGCAGGCAGTATTTCTGAAGTTCAGATTCGTTTACATAATATGATGATTGAATATCCTTGCAATAATTCCATAGATTTGGTATAATTAATGAAAGATTATTTGTGATTGATTGTTCCAATACAGCAGGCATTTTAAATTTAAATTTTCTGAAAGTAGAACTTGGTTCAATTTAGTCCGGCAAGCTTTTTTTCTGCTACATGTTTCGGATTGTTCTCTTGTACTATGGGAAAATCTATCACGTTCAATCAGTAGATGTTCTTGGTCATATTCAATCCGGAAAAGTAATGAAAATTCTCCGGAAACTCGATACCGATCTGTCGTATTACATAACAAAAGACCAAAGGGAGTGGGGAAAATCAAATAAAAGATATCGAAGATCTTTCCCCTCTTTTGTGTCATTTTCGGGGGGGAGGAAACACAAAGCGCCCCCACCAACATTCCACCAGTGTCCACCCACATACATTTACTCCTATGTATCTCACCGAACATGGAATGTACGCCTCTTGAATGTACGCATGCATGTATACTTATTACGAAAGTATCAGAAATCTATTTCTTTTGTATTTGATGCCCCATGTTTTTCTCTCTCATATTTTAAGAATATTAAAAAGAGCCCCTCCACATTCTCCACAAGGAAATAGAGGAAAATGCGATGAAATGGTCCAGTGAGGTTGTGAGTAAGAGAAAGAGGTTTGGATGTTTCAGGAAGGATGTAGAGACCTCAGTTGCCTGAACAATTGTCAATTACGTTACCTGTACGATCTGAATAGATCCTTTTTTTTATATCGATAGTGTCCATCCTATCCATCGTCTGCCCAATATTTTCGTTAGCGTATCAAATTTTCTTCTGTTAATGTAACGTCCTCTTCTTGTTATCTGGCAATGGTTGATGTCCATCTTCTTGTAGTTTTTTTCAGGTTAGCTTCAGATTCATGAACCATTGAAATGATATTATTTTAGTTTTCCAAGAAATTCCGATCACCTTCTAATTTCGGAAAACATGCTGTTTCACTGCTTGTGCCAAATTCAGCAAACCGATCAAATCTACTGCGAACAAAACGTTCCCCACACGTTAATCCCTAACACGAACTGTGTCGGACGAACAAAGGACAAATTATTGTAACGAAAAAAAGGACTGTAAAAAATCTAGAACAAACTATTTATAAGCTCATACATAATTTTGTATAAAAAACGGGAATCCTCCATTATGCTAGGTCCCCCCACCGCTGCTCCCAGCAGGATACCGTGTAATCCTCGGGAAATTCCTGTTTATGAATCCTCTCTCGTGGAGACAAAGTTATTACAGGATTAGGGATTTCAGCCACATGCTTGATCAGGAATATCGCGTCCTTGTGTCATGTCCCGGCCTAATGGGTTTTCAATAGACTCGTTAATGGAGTAATTATGCGATTTAGTGGTAAAAAAGAAGAAGAACTTCTCTTATTGAAAGCTTTTACTTTTGGATTATGTGATACCTTCTAGTATTACCAGTGCATTTGTTAGTAGATTGTAAGCGTGAGCTTATATTTCACACCCATGGTGAAATGACACATTAGGTTGTCATATTTTTGTATGCTCTTGTTTTGAGTGAATGGTCTTCATCCGCAGTGATTCGAAGCTTAAAACCCGCAATTGTTGGATAATTTGAATTTTAAACAGCTGCAAAGTATAGAATATAGATGTATGTAGAGAATATGCAATTCGCAACGGTTTGATAGGTGAAAACAACATGTTGTAGCTTGCCAATACGCAGTAGATTGTCTTCGTATGATGGGCCGGAAGTGCTCCACCGTTTGTGCTGTGTCAATATTGTTACCAAAGTTTCAACAGTTGGTCAGTAGTTATTGTTCCATAGTCCTTGAGAATTTCTTCCGGAAACACGGAACACCAAGCATCTGATGACAATGCCCCCCATCTGAACCCCCGTCACCCCCATCGGAAGTCACTTGTGGAAAATGGAAACAAGTGGATGAATACGCAACGATCTTCTCTTGAATAATCTAGAAATAATACAGAATTTATTCGAGCGAAAACGTACTTCTTTGCTGCTTCTTCTTCTTTCTTTCTTCAAGGAACCGTGCACGACTCTGCTAGGGGTAGAAAAGGAGATAATGTGAAAGAAAGCGAAGAAATTTTTTCAAGAACACACAAAAAATTATCCTTGCAAGAGTTGAAAAGTCGAGAAGAAAACACGGGGTTCTCGAAAAAATTCATGCGGGAGTCTAAAAAGTTCGAAAGTTGAAAGTTTTGTATGCCTCAAAAGTGCGTTGGGCTTCCTTATATCTTTTAAACATATGAGTGATATTATTAAGTCGATTAAAAATGGGAGTACAAAAAAGAAAAAAAAGCGATAGTGAATAAACTAATGTAACCAGATATTAAATTTAGTTTGCCTGTATGTCGCATCCACAACTATCAGAGGAGATGCCTCATATACAGCAAAACAAATACTCTTATGTAAAGGGTTCTAGAATCAAGAGGAATCCTTTTGTCGTCTCCTGTTTTACCTCCCTCTCTGGACCAAAAGTTAATCCATCAACAAACAAACTGTCCCAATTGTTCAAACATGCAATAATGTGCTAAATCTAAAAACAGCGATATTACCTCCGAATATTAGAACACGACCAAACATTGGGATTACTCCTGAAATGAACTGAAATCTCCCGACGGAATAAAATCTGGGGGGGGGAAAGACACTGCTCCGTTACAAGGAGCTGAAAATTGGGGGAAAATGCTGAGGACTTTGGACACAACAGGTGGCTTGGTCATTGTTGAGAAGTTTTGGAGGGGGAAGAAGAGCCTCTTGTTATTACTGGGCGGACTGTAAACAGATGAGGGAGAGAGGGGCCTGAGTGGGGACAAAAGAAAATAAAGAAAAACAATCGGAGCGGATAAAAAAGAGATTTTCGAGTTTTTTTGCTGCACGAAAAGAGTAGAAAAGGGTCCAGTGAGTTTTCTTTCTCATTTTTTTCGCTGACTTTTTGTATTATTTGAGAATTTTTTGTAAATATAACTTTTCGTTAGTATAGTCCTTTTATAAGAATCAACCATGAAGTTTTTTTACTTCAAAAAGTTACTGATCAACTGATGGACATAGAAGTCTTT
Source organism: Bactericera cockerelli (assembly GCA_024516035.1). NCBI lineage: Eukaryota > Metazoa > Arthropoda > Insecta > Hemiptera > Triozidae > Bactericera > Bactericera cockerelli. The sequence goes on from CM044960.1 coordinate 29,456,680, forward strand.
TTAAAATACAAATGTAGCGATCTATAAAGGATTCATAAGCCTCATTTTCTTTTTACGCTTTTTAGTTTGAGGAATAGAAGTCTCTAGAGTCTACATAGTCAAATTTGAGCATTATGAATCTATGATAAGTCTTTGAAGAAATATAGAAAATTCGAACCAATTTCTTCCAATATCATAAAGAAGCCATCATCATCGGATCAGCAAAGTCCCCGTCAGCTCAGCTCACAGCTGAAAGCTGATGAGAGAATAAAATATTCCATCTCTCTTTTTTCTCCAGAAATCCTCTCTTGTCATTAAATTCTTCATTTAATTAATTTTATAGAATGGAAAATGAAATCTCCGTGAATGGGAAAGTTTCAAGTAGGTAGAGAGAGGTATAATGTGCGGAATTCTGAATTGGGTTTTAACATCACGGCGCGGTGTGCGGAATTGTTGACGATAGAAGAGATGGTATTATACAAGTTCATTGGGGCATATCCAATTATTCCCAGAAAATGTATTTTTCTCTCTTATTTTCTTCTGTTTTGCCTTCCATTTCTCTGACATTCACATCCACTACTTCTCTTCTCCTCTCTGTTGTTCAGCCTGTTTATTTTTCCTCCGTCATTTTCACAATGTTTATTTGCTTTATCGGATTTGCTCGTTTGTTTGTGCTCTGGTCTTTGCGCAGGATTTCTCGAAGGATGGCTCTTGACATTACCAGGAGTCTGTTCAGGATTTTTTAGGGTTTTTTCGTTTTCCATCGCTTGATCACACATTGTCGACTGTCCACATTTGAAGATTGACGACCTTCCAAACAACATATATGTTTTTTCATCAAGATAAATGGAAAAAACGATCCGAGGGACATTTACCTTGTTATCAAGGAGTATGAAAATTTTAACCTACTAGCTTCCTCCTTTACTACAACCTATTGTTACTTACTGTAATCTATTTTTACTTGCAATAACTTATCCAGGTAGCTATTATTTTGAAAATTCACTCGTCCGTTTCCCCTGCTGAGTTTTTTTTTGACAGATTGTCAGCGTGGTTTAGATTACCGGTCATTTGATTTTTTTCACTCTGAATTATTCAGAACTTATCAAATATTTAAATTGTCCACTTGTATTTCTTCCCGTGATAATATGATAAGTGATATCGCGAGTTAGTGAGTGGTTGGGGGATCAAAGGTGAGTTGGAATTTTTTTTATTCCAGAGTAATTGTGGTTTGGAGGATTCATTCTTTTTATAAGGATGGGGTGATATCATAGCAGAAAATGTATACAGAATACAGCATAGCTGAATATGTCACGATATGCTATTATATTGAATTATTTATTGTGTCAATGCAGGAGTCTGGGGGTGGTGGTGAGGATAATTTTGTTCAAAAGGTCAGATCAGGTGAGATAGAAGACTAATGATAAGTTGTTGTAAGTGGAAAAAGTACCTACTGTCGGCAATGGTACATGAAAGCTGAATTTACAATTACATCTTCAACAGGAACATCATTGAAACAGTCCAAAGCATTTCCAACTAACATTAAAGTTCACTTCTATTTCGATAGAACTATTCTTTGCGCCATTGCATGACACTTCAAAGACTTTTTACTAAAGACGCTCCTCTGTTTTCTCTCCAGAAGACCAGGACTGGAGGCGACTTTCTCAAAGGCGAAACAATCACGCTGAAAACCTCGAGAGCATTAAGAGGACACTTGAAAGTTGAGGAGGGAGATAGAGAGAGGGAGATAGAGAGAGAGAGAGAGAGAGAGAGAGAGAGAGAGAGAGAGAGAGAGAGAGAGAGACCGGTCAATGTTTCCAAGAACTTTGAAAAGAAAAGTTAGAGGAAACGCGCTCGACTTAATGAAAGAAGCCATAATTAAATGTAAGCTCCAGGAAAAGCGTTCGGAGAGGGAGAAAAACGTCTTGGAGAGGGAAGGAAGATTTTAGAGAGGGAAAAAATCTCCTTGAATGGGAGAAACTTCCTGAACCTGCGGCAGGAAGAACTTGGTGGAGGCTCTCAGTTAATTTCATCAGATGTTTATCAGCGGGAAATGATTGGTCAGGGAGGCTGAGGCTGGGGAGATTCAGGAAACGATTTGGAGATGAACAGGTGAATAGTTTTGTGTGCTTCGGCAGTCCTGTGAACATTCTTGCTGAGTGAGTCAGCAAATAACTTATATTCTTACTTGAATTATTTATCCTATGGTCGAAAAATTTATGGACCAAGGGATTCCCCATAAACATTGTCTGTTCACCGCCCATCGCGGATTGTCATTGATCGATTTCTATCTAACACGAAGCAGCCAACTTACATGAATTTCAATCTGGTATCGACTGGAGGAAATGGGATTTAAAAAGAGCCCAATTGACATCGGTGGTATTTGTGTTTATTTGGCAGCTTCCATTTGGAAAAAATCTGATGTGTACCGTACGCTGTTAGCACACAACTTTCAATACCTGATTCCCTTTGCTCTCCGAGTTCTCAACTTTCTAATTATAACTTTCACGAGCCATGCTGACAATGGAGCGTATCCCTCACTTGACTTGGGAGCGCGCCAGTCCCTCATTTCCCTATCATAAGCCACTTCCCAATCAAACGCACACGGAATAAATAAAACCAACAAGCAAGTCCATGATACATCCAAAGAGAAGCCCACAATCAAACGTACATGGGATAAATTAAAACAACATAACAAGTGGATAGCTCAGAGAGGGGTTAACACAAAGAATGAAAATCCACTTAGCCGGGGATCTAATCATAATCATAAGCTCAAATTACGAAATCATATTTGTCTGATGGGCTCTTGAGCAAATATAAAAATCAACTATAATAATTCCAGAACCCACAATTATGAGGATTTCATATTTCATGCCCCATCGGCCAAGGCAACCCCTTGCATTGTTAGAGACTTGTATGTGAGGTTTTTCTCTTGTTTAGGGTGTCTCCTGTCGGATTTAATAACGTGTTATGAATTTCTAATCAAGGTTTCTATTGTAGATGAGCTAAATGCTGATGAATAAAATATCACTGAACAATTAGTAGGGAGTTTTAATTATGTATTTCTCAAAACCCAATATGAACTAGTCCATGGAAAGTCAAATCTTCTCTCAAATTTCAACCTCAATTTAAATTAATTATTGGAAATTTTTTATTATTAGTCAAATTAATAATTGGAAATTTTCTTCATGACCTCCAGCAAAATATCTAAAATTAGCACTTATACTTTACAGTAAATCTGTTGAAGAAGTTTAATTGCCACGTTATCCTCGTGCTATTTTGAATAGTACGTATACAGGAACAAAAGATTTCCTTTAATTTTATAAACAATGTTCACCAATAAAGTGGTAGGTTATGATTAACAAAATACAACTATGGGTACAATTAATTTGAACGGGTAAAATTACAAGAAAAATGGTACATTAGGACTGCCTATTACTGGCGAAGACATTTCGAATACAAATCCTTGACCACCCATGATCGATGGATATTTCCCTTCATAATATGTATTGTAGAAGGTGTACATAGTTAATTTATTTATTGTAATGAGATCTCTATATCTGTGTAAGTGCCTAGTTAATACATAATATGACTATGTATAATTGTATATCTAATATATATATAAACCTTAAAAATGGCAAAATAATTCCTTCCGAAATGAAGCTTTTAATTTACATGTTTGATTTCGAAATTTCATTGAGTGTTGTTTTCATTATTCAATAGATAAAAAACGAACACTAGAAGTACTTTTTTTTTGTCTCAGCAATTTTATTAGTCAAGCACATATTAAAATTAAATTACCTCAAAAATCCCAAAATCTTGTAAACTTGTTATAAAAAAAATAATTATATGTACATATACTTGGTTCTTGGAAGTAATATTTCATAACAAAAAATCACACTAACCTCGTAATTAAAGAACTAACCTCTTTCTTATATTCTTCTGTTCACAGGTAAGCGTTGAAAAATCAAATTTGAAATTAAAAAATTAACTATCCAAATATGGTAAGTCAATCGAGGCAGTAAAATGAGATAGACTTCGGACTGCTTTGAGCCAAAGTCTATAAATGTTAGTTGATCCAATAATTGCAAAACATGTACGGTTTTAATTGGGAGCTCTCGAGATATGTTTCCGCACTACCCAAGTTTACTCGGGGATTTTCCCGTTCCTTTGAATTTCATCATCCAATTAACAATTAGCAAATGAAACACGAATTTTGCCTCCCAACGTCTTTGAGTATTTTTCAAAGCCTTTGCACCGACAGTTTCCATATTGCCTGAAAATTATCCCCCAATGAGGTTAGGACGAGTCAACCACCAGAGACTCCCCCTCCTCCCCCACCTCCCCCCAATCGTGATGGTATTTATTCTAACCGTTTTAGCGAAGTACGTAAAGTACTCATCAGATGAAATTATGAGCCTTTGATGTCCTCATTAATTACTTGATGCCCCCCTCCCTCTCCCCTTGTAGATCACCTTTGTCTCTATTAGCTTCAAACCTTTTGATTAAATTAGTTTGCAACCCAGCCGTGGCTTTGTTTTTCCGTTCAGTTGTGTTCGAAATTTAATAAAAACATTAATATAACTTCTAGTTTTGAAACACTCCAAGTTTCCCGGGCGAATGGTTCGCGTGTCTGTCACTTGGCGGCGACACTTGACGAGGAAACAACATTCTTTTATACTTCTATACCTATAGTACCATTTATTCATTATTGGACGTTGGTGATGAAAATAACATAGATAATGGGAAACAACTTCAAAAGACTCTTGAGTTGAATTTGATCGCAAGACTACTGGACACATTTGGCATTTCTAGTAATCTGGTTAACTGAAAAACAAAGCTATATGAAAAATATTTGTAGATAAATAAAAACTATTATTGAAGTCACCTGCAATGTACTAATCGACAGATTGAAAAATCAAGGTAAGGGAAAGTACATGTCAGTAGAAAGCTTTGTACTCAATTTTTCAAAGAAATTAAACTTCTCTTACTTTGAACAAGAGAGTATTTCAAGTACTCTGGAGTAGCATGCTAACAGGCATTAAGTTTTCTTCATGTTTTTGACTGCTGTAGAATAAATTTACACCCCCTAATTATCAGACAATTCTTGATTGACTTTATAGGCTCAATTTTTTATGACTTATTGAGTGAGTTCAATTTAATTTATAGGCGCAAAGCTTCAGTTGGTAGGTACACAAAGCATTTTTAATCTTGAATCCGGAAACCTATACGTACGTAATTAACCTCACAGCTGAAATCCACAGTCCTTTGTCTACACCAAAGTGAATTTCAGAAACGCCTTTCCCTTCCCCTCACACTCAAAGTTCACTTTCCTTTGATTTCTCCTGAGCACGCTTTACCGGCGAATTCTAGACTATCCCTGCTGATATACTTGTAATAATTATGTCAACTAATAACTATGTGAAATTTGACATGTCAGGAGTTAGCAGCACAAGAGTATCAGATCTCAAATCTCGACAGCGCTTTTTTAAATTTTCCGATAGGAATCTCTGAACTGCTGAAATCCAAACTCCTCTCTTAGACGTCACCTCTTCAGTTATTCCTCCAGCTTGACGATAACCCTTTGAATTTAAATCGCTCTTAAATTTTTTTTTTTTTTTTTTTTTAATACGTGACAAGTGATGAATGGATCAAATATATAACTATGACGGTTTACATAATTCATAATACTTTTAACCTAACTTATGCTAGTTTCTTTTGGCTGTCGTCATCCCACACTAAGCCACACTTATGAGTGGTCCTTGTGTCGTGGTTGGGAATCGGAAAAAATACTAGGAATTGGGGATATTGACATTATAAATACCATAGTAAACTTGATGTATACGCAGACTTCCTAGTAAAAAAGGTTCAAGTTTTTGAGGTAACTTGGCGAATATAATAAGAAAACTTTTGAAGTTTTCAGAAATATAATAAAAATTCTCGAAAACGATAGAACTCTCCGCCAATCACAGCGCATATGAAATATCTCGAGGAAGGGCCTCTTCCCTTATCCTCGTTGTATTTCCTTTTATTTGTCCCTTATGGCCAAATTATAAAACAGGATTGAATTTATAATAAGTCCAACACCGTCCCTTAAGTCGGGCTTTAGTGCGCTATGGATTGGTTGAAACTTCGACTTAAAAGAGGCTGGCTTTTATTAAATATAATTTTGTTATATAATTCGGCCCTATAAATAGGATTATAAAAGTCGCACCGCCCTTAGTCTTTTTTATTTTTTGGTTGAAGGCAGGTAAAAATCTTTTAAAGACACCCAGGTCATCCTGACTTGAGGTGTGGGATTTCCACCCACTAAAAACCCACCTTCTCAAAGAGCTAACCGCACCTGGAACCGAATAATATCATTACTTCAAGTCTTAGTGAAAGGATCCATACCGGATTTGTTCGGACTAGTTCCATTTTGTTGTCGTCCGTCCGACCCCCCACCCCTTGGTTCTCCGCCACTGTATCAAAGGGACGGGTGAGCCTCCACGCGGAACTGAAAAGGGTTTTCCGCCGCTCCTCCTAATTGATTTCAAGATCCACTGATCTAGATAAATAAACAGTGTATTATTTTCGTTTCAGAAGAGGAGGGGGGGGGTGGAGGCATTGTACTGACATCCCCCCGGGGTAGCCCCCCCCCCCCCCCCTGCCTCATTGTTAACATTGTCAACAAAATTGTATATTAAGTAATAAGTAAGGAGATGGCTTTGTGAGGGGGTTTTTTTTTCTGAAATGAAACACACGCGACTCTTTGCAACATTGTTATTGTGGGAGGAAGCAGAATTTTCGGGTGAGTTTTGGAATAGCACACTGTTTCATCTGATTTTCAGTAGCTTTAGTCCACTGATTATGCTGGCGATCATGTACAAAAGCATTGAGAGAATAGAAAATAAATGCAGTATTTTAAATTAATTTACCCCTAAATTATTAAGATCCTTAGAGTAAGGAATTTTGCGTGGGGTTTCCAGGCAATCATTAAGTAGTAAGTAATTTCAATCTTTAGGATGTGGGTTCAAATCCCAACCACGGCGGATGTTTTGGACAGATATTTCTGATACTGGCACATAATATGTATGAATCTCCAATAACTCCTGTTTGTGGTACTTGAACTATACTTTGTTGATAATTTGGTTATTTTTTTGCTCTTTTTTACCGTCAATTTAAAAAAAAAAAAAACAAATTACGTTTTCACTAAGATTTTCTTATCATTTTCATTAAATCTTCGCCGACTCTCCGCCCCCCCCCCCCCCCCTTCAATCCTCATCATGTTTACAATCTGATGGCCATCGAGTATGCAATCTTGCACAGATTGATTGAATCCGTAGGATGCATTAGCATCGGTACATATGGGAAACGTTATCTCAGATCTCTATGTACTTCATACTGAAAGCAAAGGGCGGGTGAGGAGAGGGCTGATTTCTCTATATACTTAATACTCAAAGTAGGGGGGGGGGGGCTGATTTGTCAAAAGGGTATATTACAACTTGTTTTGAGTAGTTTGTGTTTACAGGGTGTTGATGAGAACTTGAGAGCATCGCTTACAATGAGGTTGAGGGATTGGAGACAAGTCTCCGTGGCAGAGTGAGTTAGCGCGCTAGGCATTGCACGCATGGTGACCTAGGTTTGATCCCCAGTGGGGCAGGAATTATTCTGCTCTGTACTTGTATGTTCGGGGTCCACTCATACCTGAGGAAAAATGAGTAGTTACTTGTATGAGTAACGACCAGTGGCGGCATTACCAGAGTAAAAAGATATTAATGTAATAGAATAATTCGAAATGTGAGGGAGGCTCTTAGTAATGCTGCGCTACCCACAAAAATTGTGAAGAGGCCTTGTGCTTCACCACAAATAAAATCATACATACATAAAATTGGAGAAGTTCTGAATGCTATCGGACATAAGTAGAGGGTAGAGCTTTGCCATTTCTGGAATTCCAGAATCGGTGGATGTGACTAATGCACTTAATCTCCTACTTTACATGAACAATCTGTTAACATCTTTAAAGAGAAATTGTGTGTTCATCAACGGCGCAGCCAGCATCAGACCTATTTCAACATGAGCTTTCTCTCAACTTTTGTAAAAAAATCAATGACTTGCTGTATGAGTCTGAGTGAGTCTAAACTACGCATCATACATAGGCCTGGTTGTCCCGGTAGCTTAGTGGTCAAGGCGTCTGTTTGTCTGGTAATTCAGAGTTTCGAAACACAGCCGGGACATGACAACATCCGGCTATTTGGGATTTTGACCACATAATAATACATCTTGGCCTTACTGTTGGAATAATTGTACTCGTTAGTTCTAATCGGGCTGTATAAATAAGGCGATATTATTAATCTTTTCACGTACCCTGTCAACTACTTTAAATAGGAGCATATCAGATCTCGAAAAAAAAATCCGAAACCCCTTCTCCCTCTTTTCATTTCTAAATGGGTTGTGGGCTTGTATATTTTTCATGTCAAACAAATTATTGACTAGCATCCACTGATAGCAGCTTTAGATAGAGGACATTGTGCAGATCGATGCTATGATGATTAAAAAATAAAAGAAATTAAAATGCTCATTTGAAATGTTCCGCGTTCGAATGATGTGACGGTTATTTTAAATTTAGCTGTGAGTGTAAACAATGAATCGGTCAGGGTTTCTTATACATAGCTGTATAAACGAATATTATATTCATTTATTCAATAATTATAATACTCTTTAGTGGAAGGTATAACCAGTAGGCGAGGTTAATGCTCAAAGCATTTTCTACCAAGTAGCTTGATCGATAAGGCGGCGGACTTGTAACTTGGAGGTCGGTGGTATAAGTCCTGGTTTAAGCGTAGATTTAGTAAAGCGAGTTTGAGTAGTTGTGATATCACGAAAGTGATTAACACAGATATGATAAGTTACTACCACGTACCAAAATCGTTTAATTGTTAATGGACAGTTGGTCATTGCATTTTATGATTAAGACCACTATCCAAAAGAACAAAATCTTATTAACATTACTCGGTATATGCAGGGAGACCATTTTTTTAGCGGCTTGTCGGACCATCTCATTCCGGCTTAACCTCAATGACGCATTCGAGATGAGATCATGCCGACCCGAAAACTTCTCATAACTCTAAAACACAAGTTCACCAGAACTCAAACATGATTAGAAGACCTATAATTATCTCCCTTGCGTCTTCAATAAAGTCTTCATAACGCAGAAAACAAATAAGAAACCAACCATTTCCGAAGCGTTTATCAAGGGGAAAGAGGCCGCCGCTGTGCCGCCATGTTATTATCGAGATATCGGGCCACCGAGTGAGGTATCACCACCTTGTTAGGGCCGGCTCTTGGTTCGTTAGCTCAGAGATGAAGTTGACCCTCGGGTGATTTGGTTTATTCAACTTGAGAAGATCAAAAACATACATGATACCAAACTGTATATTTACCAACACGAGCATGGTAAAAAAAATATCTGTGCATCATGTAGATTAATTAAATATATTATTAAGATACAATATATACTTATACGTATATGAAGATGAATTAAAATTATAATCATGATAAATACAGAAAACAGGGTAAGGAAATGATGTTTTTATATAAAGACTATTTGCTAAAAATATATATGTTTATAATTTTATATCGGTCAGAACTCAGGTTGTAAGTAATTATATGTTTCCTAATCCTCATCCACAATGCTTTTGGGCGTGATTCGCTTTACTTTTTAACAATATTAAATTTGTGTTTTGTCTGTTTTAGAGATTAAAGTGTTGGATATTTATGAGCCGGACAGCCGCTAGCCTGTTCCCTTCTAATTTAAATCATCTTCTTCTAAATATTATCGGGTTTGGCAATAGTTTATTTTTAAGCGGGATTTAAGGTTTTTCGGTAGAAAGTTCGCTTGGTGTTAAAAGTTTTTTGAAGCATCATTTGAATAGGTTTTCTGAAGAGACACATAGGTAGTCTTTTTGATGTGCTCGATTGATTTAAATAATAACTAGCCGAATTCTAAACTAAAAGTACACACATATAATAATAACAATATCGTCTTCTTTATACTGCCCGATTAGGACTATTAAAGTCCTATTATTCCGGCAGTAAGCCCAAGACATTTTATTATATTGTAAAAATCCCAAATGGAAGGTTATTTGTCACGTCCCGACTGGATTTCGAACCCACGAACTCTGGAATCTTTGGATTCTCTTTGGCCTCTACCACTAAGCTACCGGAAACATAGTTGCCAAAGTTGATTCATTTAGTTTTTTAGGTGAATAAGGAAAGATTGTTTTCTTTGTTGACAGATGATAAACAAAGATGAAACTTCCTTTTTCCATTTTGTTCTTGTGGTATTTTAGGGACTGACAGTAAAAAATAAAAGTTGTTCTCCAACCAGAAAAAAAGGGAAAATGTGGAAAAATTTATTCCTTGTAAATTGGAATTTTCCCCCGATAGTCTTTTGAACAGAATAATTACAGGGTGTATCACTTTCTGTGTAGGAAAAGTTGGTATAAAAAAGAGGAAATGGTGTTTTAAAGAAACTCGTACTTTCGGTTTGGTCTAAATAATAATTGATTGAAGCTTATGGAATCGGATTTCGACAGGTAGTTTGGTGATTAGAATATAAACACTTAATGGGAAGTAGACAAGCTGTCTGGCTGGTTTACTTTTAATAAAGACTCGAGCGAAACCCGTAACTTGCTTTCTTGGCTTCTAAGAAGAATGCAAATAGTATCGCCAAAATTCTCTTACTAAATTCATGTACCTACGCTTACATCTAATCACGTTTTTCTCCAAAACATTTTACTCAGCCTCCACCCTGTAGATTTATACAAATTGGGACTACGCAAAATGAAAATATGAGTAAGAAAGACGAAATTACAAGGAACAAGTTTTCACGTTTGTATGATAATTTTTTCGAGTTTTTTTTTTACATTTTTCTTCTCAAGAATAGGACTTTTTGGGTGGAAATTCAAGGGAGTGAGGAAGAAACGCCGCGTGTAGCACTGGGAAGGAAAGAGGGGGGGGGGAAGAAGGAGAGGGGATGAGATTATAATAATAAGGGAGAGGAAAATTCAAGTATGGAGGAAGCAGCTTATAAAATTTGAGTGCAAAACAGGGAAAGAGGGAATTTTTGGGGGTGGGGGAGATTTATATGCAGCATCGTAATTCATTAAAACCCAAATGGCGGGATGATTCCTTCATCGGGGTTGCCATGACGACGGGGAACGCACAGGAGAGACGCGAGATGAAAAATAAATAATAAAAAATTCACAATGAAGAACGAATATGCAAGATATTGTGTGTGTAATATTGTATGGATCAGCAATATACAATATCAGCATATTGAATTCAGCATAATGAAGTGCCTCCAGGAAAATGTTTATACATGCACATACTTGTATGATACATATACTTATACATACACATAGTTATATGATATGTTATGATATCAGCAATACCACAGGCATAACACTGTGCGATTCTGCAGAGCAAAATCTGATGCTGGTGTTCTTTTTCCTTATCTTATTCCTACCATTTCCGGCCGTCCAATTTAAATGTCTGGGTTTCAAAAAACAAAAGTGCAAACTCATTCTGTTATGTACCAGTAACACACTTCCTGAATATTACCTTAAACATTAGTACGTGGGTTCGCATACCAATTTGAGGAATTTGTTGAAATTCGCATTTTAAAATTTGCCTGGACATACTCGCCAATCTAACCTCTTTGCACATCTTTCTTGTGGTCCCTATAGAAGTGCAGTTTAATCTAAGATGCTGCTTTGCATGGAAGAACTTTATTTTTTACAAGCAAAATATTTCATCAAAAGACGAAAGTGTTAGAAGGGTACCTGAAACACTGGCACTGTTCCACTTGAGAGATCGTGGCAGGAATCGTTAATCTCAACTTCTTTTTTTCCCCTGAAATTAATTGGAAATCAACAGACTTCTTGTCCACATTTCTAAAAGACTGGTGCTTCAGTCAGCAAAGACCAGTTGTTTGACAGAACTCTACACGGTGAAAAACCAACTGCGAAATTTAACATAGTATTGTGATTAATTAAACATACGGGGGACCCTTGCAAAGTTAGCATACGCGATATTTTCGACTTTAGCATAAAGTGGTTAGCATAATTTATGCTAACGAAATTTGTCAAAAGTCGTGACGTCATAGTTGTGACGTCATTACTTTTATGCCAACGGATGTATAAAGTTATGCTATTGTTCAATTCAATTCAATTCATTGATAGCATAATAACATGTTTAACTTGCATAGTCTATGCTCTGAATTTCATTTGTTTAACATAACATTATACGTATCTTAGCATAAAGTAATTCGCCTATCATAAAGATTATGCATACTTGCTGTGTCATTTTCATACCAGTATACGAAGTAAGCATAGTGTTATGCTAACTGTTATGCGAAGTAGGCATACTGTTAAAAACCGCATGCTAACGTTGGCATAGTGTTATGCTAACTGTTATGCGAAGTAGGCATACTGTTAAAAACCGCATGCTAACGTTGGCATAGTGTTATGCTAACTGTTATGCGAAGTAGGCATACTGTTAAAAACCGCATGCTAACGTTGGCATAGTGTTATGCTAACTGTTATGCGAAGTAGGCATACTGTTAAAAACCGCATGCTAACGTTGGCATAGTGTTATGCTAACTATTATGCAAAGTAGGCATAACAATATGCGAACGTTGGTATGGTCACTATGCGACCCTTGGCATAGTGACTATGCTAACGTTGGCATAGTCACTATGCCAACGTTCGCATATTCAATATGCGAACGTTCTCATAGCAGTATGCAAAAGTATGCATACAGCTATACGTATGATACGTATAGCTGTATGCATACTTTTGCATACAGCTATACATATACCTATGTATTTGAATGTACAGAAATTTGCAGGATAGCCTCCGACTAAGTGCATAAATATTTTGCACTCGGACGGAAGTCATCTACATGCATATTCCTAGTCATACAAAGTCATAGGATATATGTATTGCCCTATGTGTGGAAAATGAAGAAGAATTCAATTATTCAAGTAAATATAATGTACAACACATTACACTCTTTATTTACAGAAATTACACATCAACAATTTTTAAGTTTACAGAAATTACACATTAACAATTTTTAAATTTACAGAAATTACACATCAACAACTTTTTATTTGCAGATATTACACTATATATACACTATACAGTTAAGAAAAAATACAACTTATATGTTACATTATCGGGGAGCGGTAAAATGGGGTAATAGAAACAGTCAGGTGTCTTTCAGGTATATTAGTATACCTTTATTACGTATACTCTGTACAGATGAACCTGTATAGCTCTTAGATCACCAGACAGTTAACAGTTATATCATTTATAAAGTTTACAGTTATGCCTACCTATTCTATGTTGCATCTTAAAGTAACATAAAAAGTGAAGTTGGGTTGAATGGAAAGCGTATGTGGAATGGGAGAAAATAGGTTTTCCAGAGACAAGTACTCTTTCTCTTCGGTCTGTTGTACTACTTTGTATGCTTGAAAGTGGTCAATAAAGTATTGACATTGTAATTTAGAACAAATGAAAAAAACTTGTCCGTTACAAACAAAAATGTCTTCTACTTGAACAAAAATTGGAAGCATAGTGTCCATACAAAGATCTTTCATTAGAATGCTAGATTTTTCTATTTTACAATTTTTCGTTTCCAACCATGTAATGGAAACGAACAAATCTGGGGAACTAACATTGAATTTGGATTTCAAAAACTCTGAATGCTCTGTGGAAATACTCGATTTCCTACCAAAAACTATCCCCTCTACCTTTGAAGTTGATGATAAGTAATGATGTAATGTCAATTGGTTTCGCGTTGCAACTGTTTTGCAAATGTTAACTCTAGTACAAGCCGCACGAGCAGCTATTTTTGATACTCTATGCTTAGCTTCAAATCTCATGGTGGACAAAGAAACTAATGGACCAAATTTGAGAAACATATCTGGATAATGTAGAAGGAAATGAAACTTAGGCTTCAGGTTCTCTTTTACAACATCACTAAAAGTCCACAAAAATAGTTCAATTAAATGTCTAAGAGGAGCTATTTCATCCTTTGAAAAGGAACGTACCATTAATTTATCTAATAGTTTCCTCAACAAGACATAAAGGTCCCAGACCCTGTCGTCTTCAGGAACGTAATACCCAATAATAAGACCAAAATATTTGACAAAAACCATCATTTCAGATCCTGAGCATTTCAGTTTGATTGTGGCAGATCCATCATCAAATAAAATATTTGAAGGTTTATTTCGGCTATCCGGACCGAAATCGAAGAAAAAAATTTTTCTTTGTAAGAGTTCAATAGTCACAAATTTTTTTTCTTTAATTACATAATTTACAACGTAAGATAAGACATAACGACAACAACCTTCTAAATAATCATGAAGAATATCAACAGCAACATTGTCAAAGAGAGAAAACCCATCTAACTCTAACCAAACACACTTTTCTTTTATTCCTGTTTTTGAAGGATCGTTTACTTCCAGATCTCTGTTATCAGTGTAAACAGAAAAGTGAGAAGTTGTACTAGATGTACATGAATATCAGAACATACCTGGACAGCTGTTTCGAGCTTATTTGCTCTCATCAGCAGGTAATAGTTCTGAATATTCACGCCATCAACTAACCTCTCTATTTTAATCAGTGTAAACAGAAAAGTGAGAAGTTGTACTAGATGTACATGAATATCAGAACATACCTGGACAGCTGTTTCGAGCTTATTTGCTCTCATCAGCAGGTAATAGTTCTGAATATTCACGCCATCAACTAACCTTATAAGATTCCATGTCTCGCAATAGAGTAGTATCTAAAGTATGCATGGTTGCAAGTGCACTCTTGTCAACAGAACAAATTCTACAACAATAATTACCTATGAAACTCTCAACGAAACCCAAAATACCGTTTAAGCCCAAATTATCACCAGTGATACTAACGACATGGAATTTTACAGTGCCCTGGAAGTATCTATTGTGAACAGATATACCGTTACTACTTAGAAAATTTAGTTTCTGGATAATCGGGCTAAAAATAGCCTTGTTCCCAAAGGTACGTCTATCAGACGCATGGAACATCGACAACATAATAATGTTGTTCAACTGAGAAAACCAATATGGTGGGAGAAATGGAAGAGACAAATAAACCCCACCCAGTTTTTGAATTCCTGCATGGCTACCTAAGGGATTATTTACTTCGAAATCATCAAAGTATAAAATTAGTGGGAGATGCATTTCATTTTCTGATTGAACAAAATTTCTTCTTTGCCAAGCATTTCCTTGAACAATGTTACTCATTAATTCAGATGAATTGTTAACCATTCTGAAATAGTCAGAAATGCCCTTGAAAATGTGATCAAGGGATAAAATTTTTCCCAAAACCAACTCAACTGGTATCAACTGAAGAGTACAAGGAGAATGAGACAAACCTCTTCTAACCATATCTAAACGAGACCCTATTGTAATTTCAACGGGTAAAATTAACGTTCCCAAAATCTGGAAATTCAGAATTCTTTTATGGTCTGAATTCAGATCAGACATTTCGTTTTCAGATGCTACGAACAAGTCTCTTAAATACAAGTGATAATAACTCTTAGGGAACCCTGATTTATCTATCAAATCAATAACCCTGGTTAAATGATTATTATAGGATGTCAAAAATTCTTCAATGTTAATTACAGAATTTTGAATGGTACTTCTTGGAATGCCTGGATTTGCATATAGAGAAGTGACTAACTTTCGCAAAGAATCTTTCACCGAGCTTGCTGTGTTCGCTATTTCACGAGACACATCAATTTCCATGGAAATAGTACTAGCAAGTGGATTATCATCTCGTATGAAAGAATCATTAAGCTCAGATGGTTCACAATCATGATGTAATGTTTTCAAATGCTTGCGTAGTGCATGCAAATTTGAATAATGTCGACGACAAGAAGGCGCTCCACATGTGAATCGGGAGGAATTACCATTTCTAGCACGTACAGGACATGAGTCCTTAATGTGCTTACAATATGAAAAAATAGTTTGGAACAATTTTTGACAGTCCTCGCAAGTGAACATAGTAAACAATTATAGTAAGCAAATTGAAATAGATTAAAACAACAAAAATACGATAAAGGAGCTCAAAATTTGTACCTACAAGTAAACTAAACTAAAACAAATATATTAAAAAAAATTCTGTGTAGGGGGCTGACACATGTAGGGGAAGGTGGGGCAAAATGGAAAAGACAAAAAGAAAATGTTTTCAAATATTGGAGGAAGAGAGCAGAAAATAGAGCAAGTTTAACAGCTCAAAAAGAGGATTGTAAAACCGAGACTTTGATGGTCTGAAATTTAATTAAACTTAACCTCCTTTAGTCCCCACATTCCCCTACTTTGAGCAGACAAATTACCTACCTAGATGCCCTGGCTGCTCTATTTGCTTTAGGCATCAATGCAAGGTCAGCTAAAAGTTTAGTAGTCGGTGCATGAATCTTATCATACTTGGTGGATATTTCGTAGAAACCTAGCTGCAGTTTAAGCCACAGATGTTGACTCTCTTCTGGGTAATTACAATGCGTTACAAAGAAAATCTTGAAACAAAGATCTACAGCTGCTACAATTGAATTTTGAGGTTGTAGAATGTCATCTACAACACAATAAACATTGGTTGGATTTTTAAAATCACCTACATACATGACATAGGGTAAAGTGGGTCTGTACATTTTAGTCAATTTTTCAATCCGACTCACCCTGCAGGTTTCTATGTTAGAAGGACTGGACACATGCATTATGAATCCCTCGCAAACTTCAGACCTTGATGGTTTCCAAGAGTAACTCTTCACCTTTTTTGTGGCAGGAACTGATGTGAGGTAGGGCAGCAATAGCAGGCACTGCGCAGTCCGAACGTCCATGTTAGCGTTGGGTGACAACTCTTCTAGGAAACTGACGAGATCACTGGATACAAGATCTTTCCGAGAGGCCCTCTCTTTCACGGCTTTTGCTAGGGTGATGATCTTCTCCCTGTGATGGAGAAGGCCTTCAATCAAGCACGTTGTTCTTCCAGGATGCAATATGTCAAAGTCCATGTTTATCTAGAACAAAGAAGAACACACGAGATAAATAATCAACTATCATTGATAGTCAAGAGAAAGAAAAAGAGATAAAGAATGAGAAAAGAAAGTGAGATCGAAATAAATAAAAAATGAATAGAAAAATAAAAATAAACGAAAGAAAGAGAGAGAGAGATAGAGAGAGAGGGATAGAGAGAGAGAGAGAGATAGAGAGAGAGAGAAATAGAATTGAAAGTAAAATAAAGTGAGAAAAATAGTACTATCCCACATAACAAGAAAATCACCGATTTTCTTAGTGTGGGTTGTTTAGGGCATGTTACTCGTATGTCAGTAAATAATAATTATCTATTCAGTATTCAAGTTAATATTAAGGACTTATTGTAAAAATGTAATTTCATATAATATCAAAAATCAAAAAAGAAATAACTTACCAACACAGGTCCTCTTTCAGGATCCCGCAGAATACGATATGTGTTGAAGTACTGGATGATTGATTGAAATTTCTCATTGCCCGCCTGCAAACATTGGAGTCTGTCCCTTGATGTCTCCTCCCAACGGAGTTTGATAGTCTCGAAGGAATCACTTGGAGTAGCAGTCTCTAACCATTGCAGATAGTTTTGAACTACGGTGTTTTCTGAAAACAAAACAACACATGTTATTAAAAAAGTCACGTAGCCCCACATCTGAGATATAAAATTATTTTTTTATAATTTTTTTTTAGTTATTTGTACTAATCACTATTTTGATCACAACTACCCAAACTCGCTTTACCAAATATATGCTTAACCTGGTACTCGAACCTCCGACCTCCAGGTTACGAGTCCGTCGCCTTATTGATCAGGCTACTGAGGTCTGTTATAAGTTATCGAATTGTAGTTTAAGTATATACATACCTACGGTAATGAATGTGTCTGTTGCAATGCTTTTGTTCAACTCCGAGTCCTCCTGCTCTTGGTTTTCACGGTTCTGACTTGGCCTTCGCTTCTTGAACTCGATGACACCTTCCTTCTTTCCTTTATTTCTGAGATTTCGCCAGATTTCATACAGCAAGCCGGACGTGGAGCTCCGGTAAGGCTTATCTTTCTTTGAAGAAAATGCTTCAGGTAGATCATTGTCGCTGTCATTGGAACGGTACAATTTGAACCAGATGGTGGAGGTTTCTCGTTCAAAAGGAAACTGTTCTATGATTAGGTCCCGTATTCTCATGAAGTCGATTGTTGAAAGTGTCCGCTGGGGGCAGTGTGAAAATATGTACTTCATGATTGCTTGAGCAACAGCCTGCCGATCATATGACATGAAGGAAGTCATGTTGAGGTATGATTGCTTCTGCGAATTTGATACTCTTGAGAGCGCTCTATGAATCAGTGGTTTGTCAAGTGCCACAAAGATATTAGAGGTGTCGGGCATATTGCTTCCTGTAGTTACATTGCTTGGTGTTCCTTCAGGTGTCAAGGCTGGCGTGAGTCCAGGTGTCAAGACTGGCGTGAGTCCGGACTCTGGTGTCACAACTGGTGTGGTGTGCCCACCCACCGGTGTTGATGTCCAAGACCCCGAAGAACTCCATTGTGAAGAGTCATAATGAGACGATGAAGCAGTTCTCCATGCATCTAATATGACACTACTTGAAGAATGGCCAACGTTGTCTAGAGTTGTGTACGATCCTCCGTCTTGCAGAGATTGGCCATGTGGGAACTGATGTGATGTGCTTGGTTGAAATTGAATCATCGAGGTGTCTTCTTGTAAGAATTGGCTTTGTTGTTCACACTGTTTAATCCATTCGTCCCGTTTTTTGCGTAGAATGATGATGTGAGCAACACAGTCAATGAGCAGTTTCATCTCCGCCGGCTCCATGTCCCTCAGAATGTCCGTGGTGATTTGGTTATCTGTAACAGACATGAGTACCAATATATACTAGTGGATCAAACTGATCAGGTATTCAGGTTAGGCATTAAATTTGGCATTAAAAAATGCCCAATATGGGCTTTCAAATTTGGTAGGGGGCCCAAATTTTTCAAAATGAAATAGCCCTTAATACCAGACAAAACATAATATCAAAATTTTATTTTTAAGGAATAAAAACTATACAGCAAAATTCCTTCGGCACGTTCAAAAACTATAGCGAAGGTAATTATTTGAAAAACAGCATTTAATATTTCTCACCTGATTTCATATATTATATTTTGTTTTAAACAAATTAGATAACAGAGAAAAACGTGTTTTGGCAATGAAAACTGACTATCGAAAATTTTGGTCGATTCCATTATTTTCCTTTCTTAAAGGACAAAGAAATTAAAGAGGTAACACTGGAGTCAGATTTAAATGAGAATTTTCCGAGGAAAGAATTGAAATAACTAAAAGGAAAGACTTTGAATAACAGTAAATTGGATATTACGAACAACCGTCGAACACTTGTACTGGCCAACAATGTAAATTTCGATTCGAACCGTCGGAAATTTCAATTTTGTGTTAAAGGAAATAAAGGAAAACTTACTTGCAAATGTTTCCACGTACTGCTGTAGTCCCCAGGCAGTTAGAAGGTCTGATACTGATACACTGTCCATGATGAGTCTTCAAGAATAACCAACTCACACAAGCACTCGACAACAACTAATGAGGAAGAACCAAGGAGCACTTGACTTGATAGCAACTAATGAAGTAATGAGACATTGCACCCAGGTTAAGGTGCTTATATAGGACCTTTGAACATCAAAGGTTGAATCCTCTTCGAGGGTACACTCCACTAAGAAGATTTAGATTACATAATAGGTACAAATTTTGAGCTGAACTAAATATTTTAAGTAACTAAGATACTATGTGAACAATAAGAAACTGGGTACATTTTTTTAGAATAGGTAGGTAAAATTTAAATTAATGTGTAATTTCTGTAAACTTAAGCAAGATTTTAATTTTATCATTAAGCTATTTCATTTTAGACTTTTTAGCAGACAATTCCTCTCCTTCGCCTGCGTCGTCTCCTAAAATTTCACTCACTGACATTACGAACGTACTTAATACAACCTTGCCTTGTCACACTTA